>CM022303.1:599784902-599996873 GCA_011799875.1 Thinopyrum elongatum | reverse complement strand
TGCCATAGTTGCATATCTAGGAAAAAAGCTACTAGTGGGTTGTACTAGCTATTTAGGAATAGAAGATGTATATATGGAAGTTGTAGGGAAAGAGATGACATGTATCTCAATTCCTATGAGTAGGGATTGGAAAAGAGATGTCATTTGGTTCACCTCATAGGAACTTTTCTATTGAATCTAGAGATGGCATGTATCTCAATTCCTATGAGGAGGGATTAGAAAAGAGATGTCATTTGGTTCACATCATCGGAACTTTTCTATTGAATCTAGAGATGACATGTATCTCAATTCCTATGAGGGGGGATTAGAAAAGAGATGTCATTTGGTTCACATCATAGGAACTTTTCTATTGAATATACACTAATGTTTATTTTCATTTGAAATTGTGGGAGTATAGGAATCCATTCATATGAACCAAGTGGCTCTAAAGCTATAAAAATGATATCATGTTTATTTTCCTTTGAAATGTGGAGTATATGAATCTATTCCTATGAACCAATTGGCTCTAAAGGAAAAAATCCTATAAAAATCATATCGTATAGAGTTCTTATGATATTCCTCCACACCAAAGGATGGTTGAAATTGCTGCAGGTGATACGACGGTCTTTCTTTGTACACTCCTCCCCCATCTTTATAGTTACCTCTCGAAGATGAATGAAATGATATATACTGGGTATTCTATATGTGCATTTTGGTATATGAAAACTCGGTAAAAGTTTCCGAGGTTCGAAACTTCAATAAAGCTATATGCACTACATTTTGGAATGGAGGGAGGAGCATACGGCAGTTGCTAACACTCACATGGAAGATTTGTGTGTCGAAGGAGTGGCTGTTCTGTTAAATGCCATGGCAAAACTGACACTGTCGGATGCCGATCTAACGGTTCTTATGGCATTCGTCAGGAAACGGCTTGTAGCGGACGTTTGTCAGATATGATTTACGGACACATGCATTGCATTGATACGTGCTCGGTGCCCCCTCTCTCTCACGCACACACGCACCCTCATGAGTCACGACTCTCCCAAGTCCTCTCGCACCCACCATCTATCTGTAGGTAGACGTCACACACATATGTGCTCTTCACACCCTACCATCAGAACTTCTAAAAAATAAAAGACATCGCGCACCTTTTATTTTAACTCACACGTCACACACTTATACTATTACTCTTGTGGTGAACGTTCTTTGGGCGTAGTATATTGTACTCTCACGTAGAGAAGCGGTGCACACACAAACTAGTTCTCTCACACCCACTCACGGGTACACGTAGGAGTGCATTTTTTTAAGCGAGGAGCACATTTGTTTAAAAGAGGCATCCCAATTGACATTTTGACTAGTCTAGTTTTCAATTTGATGGAGGTTCGGGGACCGCACGTGAATGATACAGTACATAGTGCGTTCTGGACGCGGTGATTTGATAGTGCGACCTGGAAGCGGTGGCACGTTATTGATCGAGTGTTATTTTTACTTGAACTTTAAATGAAAATAGTGATTCACGCGTATTCAATTTAATAACGGCTGCTACAACAAAATCACTCCACTATATATATAAGTAGGAGCCTCGGCGCTTGCTTTACTAGGCTTCCTCTATTTCACTCTCTCATGTTCTCCAGATCTAAGAAAGACACAGGTGGCCACACTCTCTCTCTGCTCACGGCTGGTCACAAATCCGGCCGGACCACCTCGGCCGGGACAGGGGTGTAGGTGCATTGTTCACGCGGTCGTCGGCGGCGAGGGAGGAGACCAACAGCTGCCCGCGCATCCTGATCAGCTGCCGTGCTGTTCTCTCTGAGACAGGGCTGGCTCAGGAGGGCCTCCAATCCCTTCATCGTCCCTGCGGTATTGTGGCCAAGATGCGGCCTCCCGACGCCGTCTTTGCCACATCCCGACGACCCTTAGGTATATATTCCTTCGAAACCTGCCTTGCTCTGCTGCCCCAGCTTCCCACGTGGCTGCATGTGGATCTTTTTCTACTTCCGTCGGCTGTTCCAAAGCCACCTAGACTTTTACTATTATTAGAGGTAAAGCTAGTTCATACAGTCGAATCTAATAGTTGGTTCAAATAGGGAAGAAAGTGGGAAAGCTGTAGCATGAATCTAGGACTTGGTTCTAAGTGGAAACGGGGGAAAGTAGTAGATACTGGCTACCCAACCGGTCTCTTGGTTGAAAAGGCGAAGAAAGCGTGGTGGATGGCGAAAGGTGGGGGGAGGTGAACTAGTCTCTTGGTCGAAAAAGGAAAGAAAGTGAGGGGTGTTGGGGGACAACGCAAATGAGAACGAGCAGGTCTAGATTTCCTGTGCTCACATAGGAAATTGTCACCGAGGAGATAAAAAATGGGACAAATGCAGACATGCTGCCTGAGTGTTTGCCGCTCTCGGCAGCCACATCTGCCTCACCACTTTATGCCCCTGCTGTTCCTACGCCCATATCGCTACCGTTAATGTAAAATCACATGAAGCATTAAGAAATGCCACCTAATGTCACTATTAAGTAATGGTCTAGTGCCGTCGATAAATTGAAGCTATGCCACCACCATTTTATGAAGTGCTTCCGTATTGCTTTATTTCCCATGAACTGTGTTTTTGCAGTTACACTTAAATCTCACACCGCTAACATTTCTTCATCCCAGTGGAACTGCACAAATTTGATTGCACATTTACTGACCATGTGCTACTCTCATGACAGTAATACCAACGCTATTGTTCTCCACACTACTAGGAAAAGGCCTGTTAGTGGCGCACCTATTTTTGCCATTAATGGCGCACTATAGGTGCGCCACTATCACCACGCCACTAGTAACAAGTACTAATGGCGCACCTCTGGTGCGCCATTAGTATTGCAGGTAACAGTGGCGCACCTTGTAGTGCGCCATTACTATTGCTACAGGTGCGCCACTGGTAACTTTTTTTTAAAATTTTTTGATTTTTTTTCTGAATTTTGAAGGCGGGAAAATAGTAGTGGCGCACTGTCTAACCCCCACCATGCGCCATTGCTATTTTTGAATTTTGAATTTGGATCTGGATTGCGATTTTTTTGCCCTTTTTTTTGCTCATTTTTTTTTCTCGTTTTTTTGCACGATATTTTTTCAAATTTTGTTCTCATTTTTGGATCTTGTACGTTCTTTTGCCGGAGAGGAGTTCGCCGGAGAGGAGGGCCGAGGAGAGACCGTGAGGAGGAGAGGAGGGAGGAGGAGGAGGTCACCGGAGAGGAGCTCGCCTACACGTCGGAGAGGGGAGGAGGAGAGTAACGGAGAGGAGCTCGCCTACATCGCCGAAGAGGAGGAGGAAGTCGCGGCGGGAGAGGAGTTCACTGGAGAGGAGGGAGGAGAAGAAACCGTGGAGGGGAGGGGAGGAGAGGAGGGAGGAGGAAGATCACCGGAAGGAGGGAGGCGAGGAGAGAAACCATGAGGGGAGGGAAGGAGAGGAGGGAGGAGGAGGTCGCCGGAGAGGAGGAGGAGGTCGCCGGAGAGGAGGAGGGGAGTATGGTGGAGGAGAGGAGGGGAGATGGAGTGGAGGAGAGGAGGAGATGGAGTGGAGGAAAGGTGGAGTGGAGTGGACGAGAAAAATGAAGAGGTAAGGAGGAGAGGACCCCAGCCATATATACGGCATAGTAATGGCGCACCGTGGGCAGGTGCGCCATTACTAATTTTTTTTTATTTTTTTGATTTATTTTGAATTTTGAAGGCGGGAAGATAGTAATGGCGCACCGTGGGAAGGTGCGCCATTACTAACTTTTTTTTTATTTTTTTGATTTATTTTGAATTTTGAAGGCGGGAAGATAGTAATGGCGCACCGTGGGCAGGTGCGCCATTACTAACTTTTTTTTTATTTATTTTATTTATTTTGAATTTTGAAGGCGGGAAGATGGTAATGGCACACCATGGGCAGGTGCGCCATTACTGAGTTTGATTATTTTTGAATTTTTTTGCCTCTCCAGATCTTGAAAGCCCCGTAACTTTTTTCTGTTAGGTTTTTGAGGATTCTAAAAATCTTCAGAGTTCGTATGCAAAAGTTATGCCCATTTTACAAATTCTCAAGAGATTTTGCAAAAAAGTCAAAAATTAATGTTTGTATATTTTGCTAACAACTAGACCACATATCACATGGGAATCTTATTTTCTTTTATTTTTTTGACATTTCTATCATTTTATTTCTTTTGAAACTGAAAAGGCGGTCCACGGGGGGGGGGGGGTGCATTTGGTGAATTTTTTGGCCACTCAGAAAGTTAGTAATGGCGCACCACCTAAGAATGCGCCCTTAGTAACAGGTTACTAATGGCGCACCTGGTGTGTGGTGCGCCATTACTAGTTTTAACTAGTAATGGCGCACTATCCACTGGTGCGCCACTGCTAACAATTTTTTTTTATCTTTTTTTTCAAAACCAGTAATGGCGCACCACACACCAGGTGCGCCATTAGTAATGTGGCCAATAATGGCGTACCTGTATCTGGTGCGCCACTACTATATAGCAGTGGCGCACCACATACATGGTGCGCCATTAATGTCCATATTAGCTATAGCCGTTTTCCTAGTAGTGCCATGTTAATCTAGTGGCAGTGTTGATGTGATGTGATGCTCCTTCTTACTTAAGGGCACTTTCATACTGTCAATGTAGTGCCAATTATAACACAATAGATGCTGTTGTTAATCATATGCCACTGCAAATAACTGTCGTTGTTTAAATAACCTTATTTCATATTTGCGCAAACAGGGATGTCTGTCTCCATATCATTTCTATCTGCGCAATCAAAAGTACACACCTCAGTTTTAGTAGAACTGCACAAAATGAGATGGCTATTCCTAGCTACCGTCGTCGAACCACCCGTATTCCAGGTATTCCTACATTGGTAGTAACTAGGTAGAATGACCAACGCAATCTAAAAGAAGCTGATTCGTATGTTTTACTTCCTGATTGCAGTGCAGGGACGAGCGGAAACAACTCCATCCTAGTCGAGAATGCACTTTCTCCCAGTTCATCCATGGACAGAGGACTAGCTGGCACAGCTGCACGAAGGTTTTTGGGACAGGTGCGCGGACAAGAGGCATTGTGGTCTGCTTATTTCTGCAAATAGCGGTGCTTAAATTTAGTGGAACTGCACAAGAAGTTCAGATGGTCAGTACACTACATTGTTCAGTTCAGCATTCCAACTGAGAACACAATTATAATTGGTTATTATGGAATGAGAGAACCTAACCCAGGATGGTGGTAACAACAAAAACTAGAGTGAACTCCAGAAAATTAAAGCCTGCCTAGGGAGGCCCTTTGCTTAGAGAAGCCTTGCTTGATTTTTCCTGATTTGTAAACCTTCTCACAACTTTGTCTTTTGCTATGAACTAGCAAGATGCCCGTGCGTTGCACAGAACATCAAGATGCATTTGTATGAGTAGTTTATCTTGTGAGAGAAAAGGATGAACGAGGGAAGGCCTTATTTGCAAATGTGGAGAGGGGTGTGGGTATCTTTTTGCAATATTTCCATAGTTTCCTTCCTATCCGTCAGATATAAATCGGACGGCCTATATTGCAGGATGGCAGGCACACCATCATCACCAACACTTTTCTTATAAGAGTAGAGACTAATAAATGTTTGTTATGTTCTATGAATCATTGAGATGTATAAAATTGCTTAACTTATGCTTTTCAAGTATTTTATGAAGCCGAGTTTAATGTGATTGTTCCACATGAACGCTAGACTAGCGTGTGAACGTTTGGAATTTACATTGTGGCCTCAGTTAACTGCATGAACCACTATAACAAGATACGTAGTTGCTTATATGTCAGACAGCAGATTATTGCTTGTTAGCTGGTCTATAGCCGACTTTTCTAGTGTTGAAGTGAGCTGAGCCAATGTGCCGTGTTTTGCACAACTGCTTACAAGCGGGGTAGCACCAACAGTGTTTACAAGTACTTAACCAGCCTTACGTACCCTATGTATATGTCGGCGCACAGTTGTCGAACAAGTACTCTATTTCATCAAACACACACTGCTTGTATGATAAACCGTGACAACTTATGTCTTACCATGCCATATTACATGAAAAAACTAGTGAGGACGCATCTGTTTTGGCAACAATTAGGATGGTTCTCACATGATTCATGGGCACACAAAAGTAGCAGTAGTTCCCATAGGCAGATTCAAACAGAGTACTAGCCCCAGAGGGCTCAATAATAGGCAAGGTTCGGATAATTAGACACAATCCAAACTACTTTTAAACACTAGCTGGGGCAACTACTTCATGCTTCGATCTAATTTGGGATGGACACAAGACGGACCTTGCCATGAACATCATCGAGGATGTCTGGCAGCAGCTCAATCCTGTGAACCTTCCTGAAGATAACCTTGTAGCCTTGCCAGTAATAAACTTGTTTGTGGAGGCATGCCACGTCATCTTCCCGTGTAAGCTTGACAAGAACAGTATGCCTCACAAATGAAGGAGTAGCTTTGAACTTCTTGTGCTTCAGTACACCCTGGACAACACGACTGACAACAGGGAGGCTGGAATACATCTCGACATTGGTATAAGTGCAGATGGCTTCCAGGATCCAACAGCCTAAGAAATTTGTTTTCCCAGTGCGTATATTTAGGTCATCCGCCTCATAGCGAGTGACACGTACAACCACACAATCCTTGTCTGCATGAGGGCTCTAATTGAAACAGAAACAAATTCTGAATTACTTTCAAATATAAGAAACACAAGTTATGTAAACCACTATGTAGAATCAAAAGTATGCATGACAGGGAAGGTAGCATGGCATCGAAGCTAATAAAATTTTGCATTATTTATCACCACATACTTAGATGAAAAACCACAATCGAGATCGGCAAAGAAGAAAATCACCTTGCGCAGCTCAACGGGGGGGGGGGGACACATCCTTGAAGGGGGAAAACTGCTCCTGGAGGGCCACAGGGGCTGTAATCTCAAACGGGGTGTTGACCATCTCAGTAGTGGCCGTGAGCATATCTGGGGTCGGCTCGGTGGCTGCCTCCATCTTCTTGGAGCTCTCTGTCTCATGGAGATCTGCCTCCCGTGTCTGCTCCAACATTGGCAGATCTTTGCGTGGTTCTCCTTGGTCCATCATGAAACTGACGAATACTAGGAGACAACTGAAAGGAAAACACAATCGCAATGACAATGAAACAAAAAGAGAGTGAGGATCGGTTACTGCTTTACAAAATTTTTTTTTTCTGAAAGAAAATATACCAACATCATGGATCCGCTTACCTTCCCTTCGTTGGGAGAGAAAAAAAATGGCAGATGCGATTGTTGGCTTTCTTGAAGACGGTGAGGGAGAAGGGGATTCAGCGAAGAGTTAAATGATGGTTGCTTCGTCCGTCAAACTTAGACTGTGGGGAGGTGGGGTTTTGTGATACGACGGCTCGTTACTGCCGCGCAAGAACCGGGGTGACTCTCCGCCTGCATACCGCCTTCTAATTTGGTGGATGGCATTTGGGCCTGCGCGCTGCATGGCCTGCATGTCGGTGAACCAAAGTAAAACGACATTCAGTAGAGGGAGATGTTTCGATGACCTCAGAGGAGCCAGAAGCGGTAGTGTATCCACTGTACTAGTAGTAATTGTTTTTCTGGTAGCTGTAGAGTGTCTTCACTGTACTAGTAGTAATTGTTTCTCTAGACCCAAGACAAAACAGCCCATCGACCCTAGTAAATAATAAAATCAATTCAAAAGCCCATATATTTACATAATGAGAGGCGCTACCGAGCACACTACCCCTCCCCCCCAAAAAAACTTGGGTGCTCTTCTTCCTCCTCACTCCCACCCACCTCATGTCAGGTCACTCCACTTGTACCCCCAAATTCCTCACCTCACTCCTACAGAAAACCCCAACTCCCCTTCTTCCTCACTACTACAGAAAACCCCAGCTCCCCTTCTTCTTCACCCGCACTACAACTAGGCTCGTCATTCGTTACTCTGCTCAAATCCGTGAGCTCGACGCGACGCCCTCGAGGAAAATGGAGTCGGCTGACCCCAGCGCCAAGAAGATGAGGCTCCCGCCAGCGGCGATGCCTGTTGTAGATCCCGCACCCGGCAGCGTGGGGAGAAGCGGCGAGCCCACCCCCACCGGATCCCAGGAACCCATAGAATCTCGGGTGGACCGCATCAGCGATCTCCCGAACGCCATCCTTGGGGAGATCATCTCGCTTCTCCCCACCAAGGATTGATGCCGCACCCAAGTCCTCTCAACTCGGTGGTGCCCTCTATGGTGTGTCGCGCCCCTTAATCTCATCTGTCGTCAGCTATCTCTCTTTAATGATTTTGAACTCCCCAGAGCCATCATCTCCTCCCACCAGGGCTCCGTTCAAAGCCTCTGCATCCCGTCATGCTACCTAAGCGAGCATAGCATGCCCTGCACGGCGGACGCCTGGCTGAAATCCCCTGAATTCACAGAACTACAGCTCCTTGAGTTCTACTATTCCCCAGGAAATCACCTACCAGATACCGAACGCCATGTACTTGTGCCCTCAGCACCGATGTCCATCTCGCGGTTTTCCTCCTATCTCCACACCGCCACCTTTGCACTGTGCTACCTACCAGACAATCTATTAGTAAACCTTCGACTCCCATTTCTCAAAAAACTTTCACTTGTGCGTGTTCGTATATCGGAGGCCTCATTGCACAGCACCATCCTCTCTAGTTGCCCTGCCCTGGAGTGCTTGGTGCTTGTTTTCACAGTTAGAATCGATTGTCTCCAAATAAAGTCCCCTAACCTTGTAAGAATTGGAATTTCTTTTGACGGAAGGTAGCTCATCATCGAAGTTGACCCTTCACTTCAAAGGTTGATACTTGATTCTAGTTATTCACCGTTGCAAATAACTGTCGTCTCTGCGCCTAAACTGGAGACCTTGGGTGTAATACGTGATCTCTGTGCTCATTCCAAGATAGTGTTTGGCTCCACAGTTCTTCGTACTGTATATTATCATCTACACTTGTAATCATAAGCTGCATTTTAAATTTCTGCGCATAAGTTCTATATCATCTTGGAGTACACATTTTGTACTAATATTATGTTCTATGCACAATGAAGAGTTTCTCCATGGATAGCCTATCAGTGGTGTTGGATTCTGTCAAGATCTTATATATCCAACTGAATTGTTTTGATTTGAACAAGACTATTGGCTTGCTGCAATGCTTTCCATGTCTGGAGAAGTTGTATATAAAGGTGATAATTTCACCCACATTGGAAGCCCGCATATAGTGTACTAGAAGTAACCGTTCAGCTGGTGCTCTTTAGACACTCTTTTTTTAGACCTTAACTGTTTTCAATCTTCATGTCTATTTAGGCAACAGGACGGGGTAAGAAAGTTATAACCAATCGGTGGATTCGTAAGCACCGGGATATTCTCACTTCTCATGACATTCGATTGAACACAATAACGCTGGAACGATATGTAGCCAACCATGCAAACACTAGATTTGTCACATTCTTCCTACTAAATGTGAGGTTACTATTGTCCATCAGGCTTAAGTTTATCAGCAGCATGGTTTTGACGGATAGGTATGTCGAAGAGCAAAAATAGGAGTTTCAGGTGGACAAAAGGACTTCTGAACTTGCTGGGCTTCTATTTACAACATCTTGTGGTCATACTCCAGTAAATTTTACGTCCCAGGATGCTCATTCTATGGACCTGACCGATCCATTTGACTGTGACTGCCGAAAACAGTGCTGGAGTTAGATGTTGCTGCCCTTTTCAATCTGGGTTTTGTCTAAACCTGATGAACAATTAACCCTCGTGCCTTTGTACAGTTTGTAAGCTGGAGTTAGATGTTGTTTCCCTTTTCAACTCGGCTGTGACTGTCATATTTTCTTCGAAACAAGGCAAATGGCTTGCCATTTGTTTAATTAAGAGTGAAATATTGTCACAAATCCCAACCAAGGGAACATCACTCTCGCCGGTAGCTTGAGCTCAGTGTGCATAACAGAACCCAAGTGATTAGCCCCCACCAGCACCCACAAACTTATTTGGAACTAGCACACCAAATGGGTTGTAAATTTTCATAAGAAAGGATGCATGACCGTGACAGATTTGGATTCTGACATTTGGGACCCACGAGGAAAAAGCCAATCCAAGGTGGCATCGACTTACTAGTCAACAAACGATTCTGGCTACCAGCCATTGGATTGACATCCAACATCTGTCTTGTATCTTCTATCTCTTATCTTCTTCCTCCAGCCGCCCAAACCAAACCACCCCGTCGGTTCCGCCTGCTACCGCCTCCCACGGCTGGCTGCGCCTCCGCCACCCTACCGTACCCTCAAACATTGGCCAGTCCCTCCCTCTATTCCCCCACACGTCCTGTTATTCCCTGGCGACTTCAGCCCCAACACGCACCCGCACCCGAACCAGTCAACCCTCGTACACCCCTCCACCTGTGAATAGACTGGTGCATCTTCCACGGCTCCTGTTCGTTCCGTCCGAGGCCTCGCCGTCGCCCTTCGCCTTGGTTCGCTCACCGTGCACGGTGCGCTGCCGTCTGGCATTGTCAATGTCGTCAACAACCGAGAGGAACAAGCAGATGACAGTACATGGAGAGGATGACAGTAGGGACCCACCAGGGTTCATGGCAGTACGCAAGCAAGTGCCTCGTTATTACAAGCCCAAAAAAAGGTTCCTCCTAATGGTTGGACATCTGGGTCCCACGCCATTGTCAACGTAGTCAATAAACGAGAGAATTACACAACGAGCGGCTTACACCAAGTACCCAGCAGGCCGCGCAGTTGTTATTTACTTTTTTTTAGGAACAAGCAGTTGTTATTTATGCTAGTTTTAGAGATGGATCAGGATAACAACGGGGCTGTGCGGGGGCTGTGGCCCGTCTAGCCAGGGTTTAATTTTACGTTTACCACATGATGAGCCCAGTTGTATTTTTTCTTGCTGAAAATGGCTAGCCCAGTTCTACTTTTTTTAAAGAAATACCCAACGGAGGCCTACTTGCTTTCTCAGCCCTGCTGGGTTGCAAATCTTTCAAGACGAGAGCGATGTATTCGCTTGCCCAGAAAATGAAGTAGTAAGAAATGGGATGTAAATTTATAAACACAGCAAACCGGCAATTAGTTTCAAATATCGTTTTTTAAAGATTTTGACATTTCGAATTTAATTTTTTTTGTGGGGAAAACTATGTTGGATTTTAAATTGATATAAATTTATTATTTTTAAATTAGTTTGAACGTGATTCAAAAATTCGGGATTAAAAACAGTTCGGACCGCACCGAAATATGCGAAATTTCGTAGAAATTTTTAACCGTGGCCACAATATGGCTGTAATGCTAACAAAAAGAATATGGACTCCAAAAAAATTCTTAAGAATTAGCAAATGGGCTGTAAATTATTAGAAATAATGGCAGATGGGCTGTATGCTGTTTTTCACAGATTTGAGGCTGACTTGTGCGCCTACTATAGGTTGATGCGTACGCTTTCCTAAAAAAATGTTGAGGCGCACGCAAGGCCGTGTCAACTTAGTCAACACACAAGAGCAGTGATTGTTGGATGTCCATCCAACGGTCGTCGTGCTTCTTCAATCTCTGCTCTTCCTGCTCCAGCCGCTCAAACCAGCGCCGGCGGGACTACCTGCTCCCTCCTCCCATGGCCGGCTGTGCTGCCGCGCAGGCCGCACCGCCCCACCCTACTCCATCGCTAGCCAGGCCATTCCTCTACTCACCCACACCTCCTATTATTTTCTAGCGACGGCAGCTGAACCAGTAAACCCTCATACTCGCCACCGCGTGGGCAAGCACTGCCGAGTCTTCCCCGGCTCCGGGTCGTTCCCTTCCTAGGCCTCGCCGTCGTCCACCGCCCTGGTGCTCTCGGCTCGGCGTGGTCAACGAACGACATCCATTGGAAGAGGACTGTACGTGGAGAGGCTGACAGCTGGGTCCACGGCCGCACACAAGGAAGTGCCTCCTTATTACGCACAAAATAATGATTCCTCCACCTGACAGCAGGGACCCACCGGAAGGGCCTCTGTATTTCGCGAAAAAAACATTCCTCCCGCTGACAGCTCAGACCCACCAGCTATATCTTCACACGCAAGGAAGTGCCTCCTTATTACGCACAAAAAAAAATGAATACTGCCCCTGCTATCTGGGACCCATCATAGTTGGAGGCTGACTTGTGGGCCTAATAAGTTGACGCGGATGGAGGTCTTTGTTAACTTAGTAAATATGAACGATTCTAGCTCCAGTGACCATACGATGTCCATCCAACGGTCGTAGTGCTTCTTTAACCTCTGGTCTTCTTGCTCCAGCCGCCCAAACCAGCATCAGTCGTGCCGCCTGCTCCTGCCTCCCGTGGCCGGCTCTGCTGCCGCGCAGGCCTCACCGCCCCACCCTACTCCCATCGCTGGCCTGGCCATCCCTGTACTCACCCAGACCTGCTGTTATTCTCCAGCGATGGCAGCCTCACACTGCAGCCCAACCAGTAAAACCTCGTACGCCCCTCCGCGTGGGAAATAACTGTCGAGTCTTCCCCGGCTCCGGGTCATTCCCTTCCTAGGCCTCGCCGTCATCCACCGCCTTGGTGCTCTCGGCGTGGCGTGGTCAACGTGATCAAGGAACGACTTACATTGGAAGAGGACTGTACGTGGAAAGGCTGACAGCTGGGTCCATGGCCGCAGCAAGGAAGTGCCTCCTTATTATGCGCAAAATAATGATTCCTCCACCTGACAGCAGGGACCTACCGGAAGGGCCTCTGTATATTTGCTTAGCTGTATTTTTCGAAAAAAACGTTTCCCCCCTGACAGCTGGGACCCACCAGCTATATCTTCGGACGCAAGGAAAGTGCCTCCATATTAGGCGCAAAAAAAGAATCCTCCCCCTGACAGCTCGGACCCACCATCAATAACTTCGCACGCAAGGAAGTGCGTCCTTATCCTCCCTGACAGCCGAGACCCACCTGGTCGAAGCGTACATAGCGTTGTCGCGAACATGTACGTACATACTGGTCGATTGGTCTCTCTGCAATGATGAACCATGGCCGAGCAAGCAGCGGTACGTGTAGTAGTAGAGCCCCCGACGTAGAAGTTCAGGTAGTCCCTTCTAAACTGTGTACACGTACATACAACCACATGCCAAAAAATACGGCCACATACGTACATACGGGCGGGGTCTCAAACACCTACTCGCGCATACGTACGGCCCGGGCTCGTGTACATGGAGAGGCAATGGACGACAGCAATGGCGTCCTGTTCATCGGGTAGCCAACTGGCTGGGTCAGAACGGAGAAACAGCGTCCTGTTCATCGGGAGGCAACATACTAGGTCGGAATGCTTCCTGTTCAATGGGAGACAACTGGCTAGGACGGAACAGCCGAAACGGGGTCTGGCGTACCGCAGTACGGAGGAAACGGCCTTCTGTTCGACTGGCTACGGTCGAAACAGGGGTCCTGTTCATCGGGAGGGGTGTGGCATACCGCAAAACGGAGGAAACAGACTTGTGTTGGAGCACTACGGTCGAAACGGGGGTCCTGTTCATCGGGAGGGGGTGTGGCGTACCGCAAAACAGAGGAAACGGACTTGTGTTGGAGTGCTACGGTCAAAACGGTGGTCCTGTTCATCGGAGGGGTGTGGCGTACCGCAAAACGGGACTCCACGAGCTACTGTTCACCCATCGTCGACTTCCTTCAGCCTCCACCTGCATTGTTCATCCACCACGTCTTCCTCTCCACTTGCTACTGTTCAACCAACCCTCCACGGGGTCCTATTCATCCACCCCCAACTAGCTAGGCTGTGGCGGCCTCCTCTCAGGGTCCTGTTCATCTAGCGGCAAAGGCATACTACTACTACCACAGGGTCCTGTTCATCCAACCCCAACCACGTACGTCTCGACACATTCAACCAACCCCCACATTCACTGTTCATCAAGAGGCAGTAGGTTCAATCGGCTTCAGTTAGCAGCAGTAGCGAAGGAATCCCTCGATCGGGTTCAGTTAATAGCCAGGGATAGATCGATTGCTCGGGTTCAGTAACATAGCTAGTGCAATCGCTCAGGTTCAGTAAGCGAACACCTCGCTCGGGTTCAGTTAGAGCCCAACGCCTCGCACACACGCGCGTATGTATACGAGAGAAAACGCAAACCTCATGTGCATCGCTCGGCCCCGACCACCCACCGTAACCGGGAAGTCCCCAAAATTTTCCTCGCCTTCGCTTCTACAATGATTTTTTCCGTCATGGACGGCCCAAAGAATGTCATGCAGGTGCGTCTCCGGCGCGCCCAGGACGAAAAGCCCATTTTCTGTCATTTTTTTTATCATAGAAGTAGGAGCAAACCACATCTATGATGATACCGGGTTTTCTCACAATTATCGTCATAGAAGTGTCATAAGCATGACAGAAAAAAATTTCGTTCGGCCCAAAATGTCACGGATGTGTCTTTTTTTTTGTAGTGTAGGGGCGTAAAATGATAGCGCTTGTTGGGAGGCAACCCAAAGAATAAAATTTATTTTTTCCTTTTACTTTCTGTTCTTGAGTGTTTGCACAATTATACCTCTATTTTGATTGTGTTTTTATGTTTTAATTAGTGTTTGGTCCAAGCAAAGTCTTTGGGATCATGTTGGGTGATAGTTGATTTGATCTTGGTGAAAAACCAAAACTTTTGCGTCCAGTAAAATAATTTTGTAAAATCACAGAAGCGATGAAAAATTCTGAATTTTTTATAAAAGATTTATATACAAATTGCCTAAGTTGTCCTATGTTTTTAGAAATTTTGGAGTTACAGAAGTGTACGAAGTTTTCAGATTGCTATAGACTGTTCTATTTTTGACATATTCTATTTTCTTTGCATTGTGTGCTTATTTTGATGAATCTATGTACTTATCGGGGGGTATAAGCCATAGCAAAGTTGGAATACAGTAGATATAATGCAATAATAAAATATGAATGGGTTTGCAACATTACTTAGAGTGGTGATTTGCTTTGTTATACTAACGGATCTCGCGAAGGTTTTTGTTAAGTTTTGTGTGATTGAAGTTTTCAAGTTTTGGATGAGATCACGATGGATGAAGGAATAAGGAGTAAGAAGAGCCTAAGCTTGGGGATGCCCCATGGCACCCCAACATAATATTCAAGGAGAAACAAGCAACTAAGCTTGGGGATGCCCCGAGTGGCAGCCCCTCTTTCTTCTAATGACCATCGGTATTTTACTTGGAGCTATATTTTTATTCGTCACATATCCTGAGTTTTGGTTGGAGCGTCTTGTATTATATGATTCTTTGCTTGTTTTGCTTTTTATTTTATCACAAGTATCCTTGATGGACACACCTATTCGAGAGAGCCAAATTGATGCTATGATTTAATAGAATTGCTCTTTATGCTTCACTTAAATTTTTTGAGATATAGAATTTCTCTAGTGCTTCACTTATATCATTTTGAGCACGGTGTGCTTTAATATGTTTGAAGAAATACTCTCAGGCTTCACTTAGATTTATTTGAGAGATGAAATTTTTTATGCTCATGTTCTTCACTTAAATTTGTTTGAGCTTGCCAAAAGCAATTGCAATATATGAAACTAGTCCCAAAGTGATAGATATTCAAGAGGGATATAATAAAAACTTTCATGAAGATCATTGGAAAAAATAAACTTGATTCTTTGTAATAGTTTTGAGATATGATGATAGTGATATGTGAGTCATGTTGGTGAGTAATTATGCTTTATTAAGAATATTGGTGTTAAGGTTTGTGATTCCCTATGCATGCACGAAAGTCAATAGTTATGCAATGAAATTGCATCCTACTTGTGGTGCATTATTCGGTGTTAGTTATGCTTAATGCTTGTTTATGTGATCTTTCGCTTCTTGGTTGGATGCTTCTCAATCTTTTTGCTAGCCTTCACTTCTACTAAGTAGAAATACTACTTGTGCATCCAAATCCTTAAACCCAGTTTTGCCATATGAGTCCACCATACCTACCTATATGCAGTATTCCTGTGCCCTTCTAAGCAAATTTGTATGTGCCATCTCTAATTTTCAAAATAATTTCCTTTTTGTGTGCTCGTACCTCTCATGAAACGGTAGGGGGTGGCTGATATTTTTCCATGCCAGATGTGTTATTCTCAATATGAGTGTGTATTCACTTGTCATTGCACGAGAGTATGGCAAAGGTATTAGGGATGCCCAGTCCCGAAATGAAAAATAAATTTACTTTTTGTTGTCAAATAATAAATTCCTTGGAAAGTGTTGGTATGGACGGTATCATTTATTTTATTTCTCGTTTTATCGAGATCTATTTATCCAATCTACCACAAATTTATCTATCTTTTTACGGTGGAGGGACTGACAACCCCTCTTACGCGTCGGGTTGCAAGTATTTGTTCTTTGTGTGTAGGTACCATTCACATAGTGTTGCTTGGTTCCCCTACTGGATTGATACCTTGGTTTCATAAATGAGGGAAATACCTATCGTAGCTATGCTGCATCATCCCTTCCTCTTTGGGGAAAATACCGACGTAGTTCAAGTGACATTAACCCGTTTGTATGCGAATGTAGAGTCTCTCACACCGATCATCACGAGGTGCTTCGAAAATACGAACTTTCGCAACGGTGCATAATTAGGGAGAAACACATTTATCTTGAAATTAAGTGAAGGGATCATCTATAATTCTATCGTCGTCCTAAGCAAAATAAGATGCATAAAAAATAAACATCACATGTAATCAAAATAAGTGACATGATATGGCCATTATCATCTTGTGCCTGATCTCCATTTCCAAAACACCGGCATGATCTCCATTGTCACTAGGATGACACCATGATCTCCATCATAGTGTCGTCAAGTGGTCGTCTCACCAAACTTGCTTCTACAACTATTCTAATGCATAGCGATAAAAACAATTACATGGCGTTATTTGTTGACACGCAGGTCATACAATAACTTGAAGACAACCCTATGGCTCCTGCCGGTTGCCGTACTCATCCACATGTGATCATCTCAAGCATCTATTATTTTGATATAGTTCCATGTTATTATATTATCCATCTTGGATGTTTTATATGCATTATTATGCTAATTTATATCATTTTTTGGGACTAACCTATTAACTTAGTGCCAAGTGCCAGTTGCTATTTTTTTCCTTGTTTTTGCCTTTACAGAAAATCAATATCAAACGGAGTCCAAATGGAACGTAACTTTTTGAGGATTTTTCTTGGACCACAAGACACCCTGGAAGTTTCGGGAGGGGGCAGAAGGGCATAAGATTAGCGACAAGTAAGGGGGCGTGCTCCAGGTAGGGAGCGCGCCCTCCAAGCTTGTGGCCCCCCTGTGGCTCCTTAACCCTAATTCTTCTTCTATAAATATCCAAAATATGCCCATAGACCAGAAAAGGCACACCAGAAATACTTTTCCGCCGTCGCAAGCTTCTGTTCTCGAGAGATCCCATCTGGAGACCTTTTCCGCTACTCTGCCGGAGGGGGATCGGATCAGGTGGGGTTCTTCATCAACCTTGTTGCCCTTCCGATGATGTGTGAGTAGTTTACCAAAAATCTATGAGTCCATAGCTAGTAGCTAGATGGCTCTCTCTCTCTTTGATCTTCAATACAATGTTCTCCTCGATGTTCTTGGAGATCTATTTGATGTAACCTTCTTTTGCGGTGTGTTTGTTGAGATCCGATGAATTATGGGTTTATGATCTGATTATCTATGAATATTATTTGAGTCTTCTCTGAACTCTTTTATGCATGATCTAAATAGCTTTGTATTTCTCTCCGATCTATTGATTTGGTTTGGCCAACTAGATTGATTTTCCTTGCAATGGGAGAGGTGCTTTGTCATGGGTTCAATCTTGCGGTGCTCAATCCCAGTTACAGAAGGGGACATGACACGTATTGTATTGTTGCCATTAAGGATAAAAAGATGGGGTTTATTCATATTGCTTGGATCTATCCCGCAACATCATGTCATCTTGCTTAAGGCATTACTCCGTTCTTGTTAACTTAATACAATAGATGCATGCTTGATAGCGATCGATGTGTGGAGTAATAGTAGTAGATGCAGGCAGGAGTCGGTCTACTTGTCATGGACGTGATGCCTATATACATGATCATTGCCTTGGATATCTTCATAATTATTGCTTTTCTATCAATTGCTCAACAGTAATTTGTATACCCACTGTATGCTTTCTTTCAAGAGAGAAGCCTCTAGTGAAAGCTATGCCCCCCGGGTCTATCTTTTATCATATTATTTTCAGATCTATAAAAACAAAAACACAAAAATACCTTGCTGCAATTTATTTACTTTTATCTTATTTTGCACTTTTATTTATCTTTTATATCAATCTCTATCAGATCTCATTCTTGCAAGTAACTGTGAAGGGATTGACAACCCCTTTTCTGCGTTGGGTGCAAGTATTTGTTTGTTTGTGCAGGTGCTATCATGGGAGACTTGTGTGTTCCTCCTACTGGATTGATACCTTACTTCTTAACTGAGGGAAATATTTATCTCTGCTTTGCTACATCACCCTTTCCTCTTCAAGGGGAAAACCAATGCAAGCTCAGGAAGTAGCAACATGCAAGTCATGAACCTCTTACAAAACATGATCATCGCATACATCAACATATATCACATCACATTTTGGCCATACCACATCACAACATGCCCTGCCAAAACAAGTTAGACGTCCTCTACTTTGTTGTTGCAATTTTTACGTGGCTGCTAGGACAAACTATAAGAACTGTAGTTTTCTATCCAAAAACACAACAGTGATATACAAGTTTCCTTTTAACCTTCAAGAAGGACCGTCCTCGTCAAATCAGATTCAACTAAAGTGGGAGAGACAGACACCCGCAAGGCCACTTTTATGCAATACAAGTTGCATGTCAAATAGCGGAGCGGGTCTCATGTGTGTGGACATGTAAGGTTGATCCGAGCCGCTTCATCGGACAATACCACCGAATCCAAATAAGAAAAGGGAAGTAAGCAATTTGAAGATCAATGCCCACAACTTCTTTGTGTTCTACTCGTGCATATACATCTTAGCATAGACCTAGCTCATGATGCCACTAATGGGGAACGAAGCATTGGGTGTAAAAATTGTCATAGAAAGGATGATGACCGTGATTGACAGTTGGATTCTGGACATTTGGGACCCACGAGGAAAAAAGCCTATCGAAGGTGGCATCGACTACTAGTCAACACAAACGATTCTGGCTACCAGCCATGGACTGACACCAAATCGTCTTGTATTCTTTATCTCTTATCTTCTTCCTCCAGCCGCCCAAACCAAACCACCCCGTCGGTTCCGCCTGCTACCGCTCCCACGGCTGGCTGCGCCTCCGCCACCCTACCGTACCTCAACATTGGCCAGTCCCTCCCTCTATTCCCCACACGTCCTGTTATTCCCTGGCGACGTCAGCCCCAACACGCACCCGCACCACGAACCAGTCAACCCCTCGTACACCCCCCACCTGTGAATAGACTGGGCATCTTCCACGGCTCCTGTTCGTTCCGTCGCGAGCCTCGCCGTCGCCCTTACGCCTTGGTGTCGCTCACCCGTGCACGGTGCGCTGCCGTCTGGCATTGCAATGTCGTCAACAACCGAGAGGAACAAGCAGATGACAGTACATGGAGAGGATGACAGTAGGGACCCACCAGGGTTCATGGCAGTACGCGCAAGTGCCTCGTTATTACAAGCCCAAAAAAAGGTTCTCCTAATGGTTGGACATCTGGGTCCCACGCCATTGTCAAAGTAGTCAATAAACGAGAGAAGGACACAAGAGCGGCTGACACAGTACCCAGCAGGCACGCGCATTGGTATTTACTTTTTTTAGGAAACAAGCAGGTTGTATTATGATAGTTTAGAGATGGTCAGGATAACAACGGGGGCTGTGCGGGGGCTGTGGCCCGTTAGCCAGGTGTTTAATTTTACGTTTACCACATGATGAGCCCAGTTGTATTTTTCTTGCTGAGAAATGGCTAGCCCAGTTTCTACTTTTTTAAAGAAATACCAACGGAGGCCTACTTGCTTTCTCATCCTGCTGGGTTGCAAATCTTCAAGACGAGAGCGATGTATTCGCTTGCCCAGAGAAAATGAAGTAGTAAGAAAATGGGATTGTAAATTATAAACACAGCCACAGCAAACGGCAATTATGTTCAAATATCGTTTTTAAAGATTTTGACATTTCGAATAATTTAATTTTTTTTGTGGAGGGAAAACTATGTTGGATTTTAAAATTGATAAAATTTATTATTTTTAAATTAGTTTGAACGTGATTCAAAAAATTCGGGATAAAAACAGTTCGGACCGCACCGAAATATGCGAAATTTCGTAGAAATTTTTAACCGTGGCCACAATATGGCGGTAATGCTAACAAAAGAATATGGACTCCAAAAAAAATCTTAAGAATTAGCAAATGGGCTGTATAATTTTAAGAAATAATGGCAGATGGGTGGTATGCTGTTTTTCACAGATTTGAGGCTGACTTGTGCGCCTACTATAGGGTTGATGCGTAGCTTTCCTAAAAAAATGTGAGGCGCACGCAAGGCCGTGTCAAACTAGTCAAACCAAAAAAGAGCAGTGAGTGTTGGAGTGTCATCCAAGGTCGTCGTGCTTCTTCAATCTCTGCTCTTCCTGCTCCAGCCGCCACAAACCAGCGCCGGCGGGACTACCTGCTCCTCCTCCATGGCCGGCTGTGCGTGCCGCGCAGGCCGCACCACCCCACCTTACTCCATCGCTAGCAGGCCATTCTCTACCACCCACACCTCCTATTATTTTTAGCGACGGCAGCTGAACCAGTAAGTAAACCCTCATACTCGCCACCGCGTGGGCAAGCACTGCCGAGTCTTCCCCGGCTCCGGGTCGTTCCCTTCAGGCCCGCCGTCGTCCACCGCCCTGGTGCTCTCGGCTCGGCTGTGGTCAACGAACGACATCCATTGGAAGAGGACTGTACGTGGAGAGGCTGACAGCTGGGTCCACGGCCGCACCACAAGGAAGTGCCCTCCTTTTACGCACAAAAATAATGATCCCACCTGACAGCAGGGACCCACGGAAGGGCCTCGGTATTTCGCGAAAAAAATACTCCTCCGCTGACGCTCAGACCCACCAGCTATATCTTCACACGCAAGGAAAGTGCCTCCTTATTACGACAAAAAAAAATGAATACTGCCCCTGCTATCTGGGACCCATCATAGTTGAGGGCGACTTGTGGGCCCTAATTAAGTTGACGCGGATGGAGGTCTTGTGTTAACTTAGAGTAAATATGAACGATTCTAGCTCCATGGACCATACGATGTCCATCCAACGGTCGTATGTAGTGCTTCTTAACCTATGGTCTTCTTGCTCCAGCCGCCCAAACCAGCATCAGTCGTGCCGCCTGCTCCTGCCTCCCGTGGCCGGTATGCTGCCGCGCAGGCCTCACCGCACCACCCTACTCCCATCGCTGCACTGGCCATCCCTGTACTCACCCAGACCTGCTGTTATTCTCCAGCGACGGCAGCCTCACACTGCAGCCCAACCAGTAAAACCTCGTCCCCCTCGCGTGGGAAAAAACTGTCGAGTCTCCCCGGCTCCGGGTCATTCCCTTCCTGGCCTCGCCCGTCATCCACGCCTTGGTGCTCTCGGCGTGGCGTGGTCAACGTGATCAAGGAACGACTTACATTGGAAAGAGGACTGTACGTGGAAAGGCTGACAGCTGGGTCCATGGCCGCAGCAAGAGGAAGTGCCTCCTTATTATGCGCAAAATAATGATTCCTCCACCTGACAGCAGGGGACCTACCGGAAGGGCCCTCTGTATATTGCTTAGCTGTATTTTTCGAAAAAAACGGTTCCCCCCTGACAGCTGGGACCCACCAGCTATATCTTCGGACGCAAGGAAAGTGCCTCCATATTAGGCGCAAAAAAAGAATCCTCCCCCTGACAGCTCGGACCCACCATCAATAACTTCGCACGCAAGGAAGTGCGTCTTATCCTCCCTGACAGCCGAGACCCACTGGTGAAGCGACATAGCGTTGTCGCGAAGGTACGTACATACTGGTCGATCGTCTCTCTGCAATGATGAACCATGGCCGAGCAAGCAGCGGTACGTTGTAGTAGTAGAGCCCCCGACGTAGAACGTTAGGTAGTCCTTCTAAACTGTGTACACGTACATACAAACCACATGCCAAAAAAATACGCCACATATCGACATACGGGCGGGGTCTCAAACACCTACTCGCGCATACGTACGGCCCGGGCTCGTGTACATGGAGAGGCAAATGGACGACAGCAATGGCGTCCTGTTCATCGGGTAGGCAACTGGCTGGGTCAGAACGGAGAAGAAACAGCGTCTCGTTCATCGGGAGGCAAACATACAGGTCGGAATGCTTCCTGTTCAATGGGGAGAAACTGGCTAGGACGGAACAGCCGACGAAACGGGGTCTGGCGTACCGCAGTAAGGACGGAGGAAACGGCCTTCTGTTGCGACTGGCTACGGTCGAAAACAGGGTGTCCTGTTCATCGGGAGGGGTGTGGCATACCGCAAAAACGGAGGGGAAACAGACTTGTGTTGGAGCACTACGGTCGAAAGGGGGTCCTGATTCTCGGGAGGGGGTGTGGCGTACCGCAAAACAGAGGAAGGAAACGGAATTGTGTTGGAGTGCTACGCGTCAAAACGGTGGTCACTGTTCATCGGAGGGGTGTGGCGTACCGCAAAACGGGACTCCACGAGCTACTGTTCACCCATCGTCGACTTCCTTCAGCCTCCACCTGCATTGTTCATCCAACCACGTCTTCTCTCCATGCTACTGTTTCAACCAACCCTCCACGGGGTCCTATTCATCCACCCCCAACTAGCTAGGCTGTGGCGGCCTCCTCTCAGGGTCCTGTTCATCTAGCGGCAAAGGCATACTACTACTACCAAGGGTCCTGTTCATCCAACCCCAACCACGTACGTCTCGACACATTCAAACCAACCCCCACATTCACTGTTCATCAGAGGCAGTAGGTTCAATCGGCTTCAGTTTAAGCAGCAGAGTATGCGAAGGAATCCCTCGATCGGGTTCAGTTAATAGCCAGGGATAGATCGATTGCTCGGGTTCAGTAACATAGCTACGTGCAATCGCTCAGGTTCAGTAAGCGAAACCTCGTCGGGTTCAGTGTAGAGCCCAACGCCTCGCACACAGCGCGTATGTAACGAGAGAAAACGCAAACCTCATGTGCATCGCTCGGCCCCGACCACCACCGTAACCGGGAAAGTCCCAAAATTTTCCTCGCCTTCGCTTCTACAATGATTTTTTCCGTCATGGACGGCCCAAAGAATGTCATGCAGGTGCGTCTCCGGCGCGCCCAGGACGAAAAGCCATTTTCTGTCATTTTTTTATCATAGAAGTAGGAGCAAACCACATCTATGATGATACCGGGTTTTCTCACAATTATCGTCATAGAGTGTCAAAGCATGACAGAAAAAAATTTCGTTCGGCCCAAAATGTCACGGATTGTGTCTTTTTTTTTGTAGTGTAGGGGCGTAAATTGATAGCGCTTGTTGGGAGGCAACCCCAAAGATAACAATTATTTTTTCCTTTTACTTCTGTTTCTGAGTGTTTGCACAATTATACCTATTTTGATTGTGTTTTATGTTTTAATTAGTTTTTGGTCCAAGCAAAGCTCTTTGGGATATGTGGGTGATAGTGATTTGACTTGGTTGAAAAACCAAAACTTTGCGTCCAGTAAAATAATTTGTGAAAATCACAGAAGCGATGAAAAATTCTGAATTTTTTATAAAAGATTATATACAAATTGCCTAAGTGTCCTATGTTTTTAGAAATTTTGGAGTTACAGAGTGTACGAAGTTTTCAGATGCTATAGACTGTTCTATTTTTGACATATTCTATTTTCTTTGCATTGTGTGCTATTTTGATGAATCTATGGACTTTATCGGGGGGGTATAAGCCATAGCAAAGTTTGGAATACAGTAGAATATAATGCAATAATAAAATATGAATGGGTTTGCAACATACTTAGAGTGTGATTTGATTGTTGTTATACTAACGGATCTCGCGAAGGTTTTTGTTAAGTTTTGTGTGATTGAAGTTTTCAAGTTTTGGATGAGATCACGATGGATGAAGGAATAAGGAGTAAGAAGAGCCTAAGCTTGGGGATGCCCCATGGCACCCCCAACATAATATTCAGAGAAGAGAAACAAGCAACTAAGCTGGGGATGCCCGAGTGGCAGCCCCTCTTTCTCTAAGGCCATGGTATTTACTTGGAGCTATTTTTATTCGTCACATATCCTGGAGTTGGTTGGAGCGTTTGTATTAATGATTCTTGCTTGTTTGCTTTTTAGTTTATCACAAGTATCCTTGAGATGGACACACTATTCGAGAGAGCCAAAATTGATGCTATGATTTAATAGAATTGCTCTTTATGCTTCACTTAAATTTTTGAGATATAGAATTCTCTAGTGCGTCACTTATACATTTTGAGCACGGTGTGCTTTAATTGTTTGAAGAAATACTCTCAGGCTTCACTAGATTTATTTGAGAGATGAAATTTTTTATGCTCAGTTCTTCACTTAAATTTGTTTGAGCTGCCAAAGCAATTGCAATATATGAAACTAGTCCCAAAGTGATAGATATTCAAGAGGGATATAATAAAAACTTTCATGAAGATCATTGGGAAAAAATAAACTTGATTCTTGTAATAGTTTTGAGATATGATGAGTGATATGTGAGTCATGTGGTGAGTAATTAGCTTTATTAAGAAATATGGTGTTAAGGTTGTGATCCTATGCATGCAGAAAGTCAATAGTTATGCAATGAAATGCATCTGACTTGTGGGCATTATCGGTTGTTAGTTATGCTTAATGCTTGGTTGTATGTGATCTTCGCTTCTTGGTGGATGCTTCTCAATCTTTTTGCGAGCCTTCACTGTACTAAGTAGAAATACTGACTGTGGCATCCAAATCCTTAAACCAGTTTGCCATATGAGTCCACCATACCTACCTAATGCAGTATTCTGTGCCCTTCTAAGCAAATTTGTTATGTGCCATGCTCTAATTTTCAAAAAATAATTCCTTTTTGTGTGCATGTACCTCTCATGAAACGGTAGGGGGTGGCTGATATTTTCCATGCCAGATGTGTTATTCTCAATATGAGTGTGTATCACTTTAATGCACGAGGAGTATGGCAAGGTATTAGGGATGCCCAGTCCCGAAATGAAAAAAATAAATTACTTTTTGTTGTTTCAAATAATAAATTCCTTGGAAAGTGTTGGATGGACGGTATCATTTATTTTATTCTCGTTTTATCGAGATCTATTTATCCAATCTACCACAAATTTATCATCTTTTACGATGGAGGGACTGACAACCCCCTCTTAGCGTCGGGTTGCAAGTATTTGTTTTTGTGTTAGGTTACCATTCACATAGTGTTGCTTGGTTCCCTACTGGATTGATACCTTGGTTTCATTAAATGAGGGAAATACCTATCGTAGCTATGCTGCATATATCCCTTCCTCTTTGGGAAAATTACCGACGTAGTTCAAGTGACATAACCCGTTTGTATGCGAATGTAGAGTCTTCACACCGATCATCACGAGGTGTTCGAAAATACGAACTTTCGCAACGTGCATATTAGGGAGAACACATTTATCTGAAAATTAAGTGAAAGGGATCATCTATAATTCTATCGTCGTCTCCTAAGCAAATAAAGATGCATAAAAAATAAACATCACATGTAATCAAAATAAGTGACATGATATGGCCATTATCATCTTGTGCCTTTGATCTCCATTTCCAAAACACCGGCATGATCTCCATGTCACTAGGGATGACACCATGATCTCCATCATAGTGTCGTCAAGTGGTCGTCTCACCAAACTATGCTTCTACAACTATTTAATGCATAGCCGATTAAAAACAATTACATGGCGTTATTTGTTGACACGCAGGTCATACAATAATCTGAAGACAACCCTATGGCTCCTGCGGTTGCCGTACTCATCCACATGTGATCCATCTCCAACTGCATCTATAATTTTGATAGTTCCATGTTATTATATTATCCATCTTGGATGTTTTATATGCATTATTATGCTAATTTATATCATTTTTGGGACTAACCTATTAATTAGTGCCAAGTGCCAGTTGCTATTTTTTTCCTTGGTTTTGCCTTTACAGAAAATCAATATCAAACGGAGTCCAAATGGAACGTAACTTTTTGAGGATTTTTCTTGCGACCACAAGACACCCTGGAAGTTTCGGGAGGGGGCCAGAAGGGCCATAGATTAGCGACAAGCGAAGGGGCGTGCTCCAGGTAGGGAGCGCGCCCTCCAAGCTTGTGGCCCCCCTGTGGTCCCTAACCCAATTCTTCTTCTATAAATATCCAAATATTGCCCATAGACCAGAAAAGCCACCAGAAATACTTTTCCGCCGTCGCAAAGCTTCGTTCCGAGAGATCCCATCTGGAGACCTTTCGCTACTCTGCCGGAGGGGGGATGTCGATCATGGTGGGGTTCTTCATCAACCTTGTTGCCCTTCGATGATGTGTGAGTAGTTTACCAAAAAATCTATGAGTCCATAGCTAGTAGCTAGATGGCTTCTTCTCTCTCTTTGATCTTCAATACAATGTTCTCTCGATGTTCTTGGACGATCATTTGATTGGTAACCTTCTTTGCGGTGTGTTGTTGAGATCCGATGAATTATGGGTTATGATCTGATTATCTATGAATATTATTTGAGTCTTCTCTGAACTCTTTATGCATGATCTAAATAGCTTTGTATTTCTCGATCTATTGATTGGTTTGGCACAACTAGATTGATTTTCTGCAATGGGAGAGGTGCTTTGTCATGGGTCAATCTTGCGGTGCTCAATCCCAGTTACAGAAGGGGACATGACACGTTGTATTGTTGCCCATTAAGGATAAAAAGATGGGGTTTATTATATTGCTGGATCTATCCCGCAACATCATGTCATCTTGCTTAAGGCATTACTCCGTTCTTGTTAACTTAATACCAATAGAGCGATGCTGATAGCGATCGATTGTGTGGAGTAATAGTAGGAGATGCAGGCAGGAGGAGTCGTCTACTTGTCAGTGGACGTGATGCCTATATACATGATATTGCCTTGGAATCTTCATAATTATTGCTTTTCTATCAATTGCAACAGAATTTGTATACCCACTGTATGCTTTCTTTCAAGAGAGAAGCCTCTAGTGAAAGCTATGCCCCCCGGGTCTATCTTTTATTCATATTATTTTCAGATTATATAAAAACAAAAACACAAAAAATACCTTGCTGCAATTTATTTACTTTTATCTTATTTGCACTTTTATTTATCTTTATATCAATCTCTATCAGATCCATTCTGCGTAACTGTGAAGGGATTGACAACCCCTTTTTTTTGCGTTGGGTGCAAGTATTTTGTTTGTGCAGGTGCTATCATTGGGAGACTTGTGTGTTCCTCCTACTGGATTGATACTTACTCTTAACTGAGGGAAATATTTATCTCTGACTTGCTACATCACCTCTTCCTCTTCAAGGGGAAAACCAATGCAAGCTCAGAAGTAGCAACATGCAAGTCATGAACCTCTTACAAAACATGATCATGCATTACATCAACATAATCACATCACATTTGGCCAACCACATCACAAACATGCCTGCCAAAAAGTAGACGTCCTCTACTTTGTTGTTGCAATTTTTACGTGGCTGCTAGGACAAAACTAAGAACTGTAGTTTTCTATCCAAAAACACAACAGTGATATACAAGTTTCCTTTAACCTTCAAGAAGGACCGTCCTCGTCAAATCAGATTCAACTAAAGTGGAGAGAGACAGACACCCGCAAGGCACTTTTATGCAATACAAGTTGCAATTGTCAATAGCGGAGCGGGTCTTCATGTGTGTGGACATGTAAGGTTGATCCGAGCCGTTCATCGGACAATACCACGAATCCAAATAAGAAAAGGGAAGTAAGCAATTTGAAGATCAATGCCCACAATCTTTGTGTTTACTCTGATGTATACATCTTAGCATAGACCTAGCTCTGATGCCACTAATGGGAACGAAGCATGAAAATCAAAAAAATTCCTATGAAAACATCCAAGATCCAATCTAGGAGATGTATAGCTATATGAGAGGAGAGTGGTGTCTCATACCCTTGTATACCAAAACCCTAACGATCTAGAGATCATGGTTGTGTAGTCGTACTCGCGTCACCGGTCCAATCTGATCCAAGTACGCACGTGACGACACCTCCAAGTTTAGCAAAGGTACGGCTCGGAAGCGTCCTCTCCTTTCTTGCATCCAGTAGTGAGGGAGAGGAGGGAGGGGAGCTAAATTCTGAACCAACACGAAAGAATGGGTGGTGATAGGAGGCAGGAATCGGCAGGGGCTTACGCCAAGCAGCTGGCGGAAACATGAGAGGAGGAGTAACGGGCGGGGACGGGGGCAAGCATGGAAGGGATAGTGCCCCCTAGGGCTCCCCACATATATAGGTGTGAGGGAGGGGCGCTGGCTGCCCTAGCCCCCCTCCCAAGGCAGGGAGCGGGGGGCCAAGGGGGGGAGGAGTGCCCCCAGCAAGTGGGGGCCCTCCCCCTTAGGGTTTCCCCTTCCCCTGTGCCATGGGCCTTGTAGGGATGCTTCACCCCCCCCATGCCATTAAGGCTTAGGCGCCACCTTACAAACCCATGTACGGATGGGATGTGATGGACCCTTCGAGGACTTCCGAAACCCTCTGGGAACCTTCGGTGGTCCCCGGTACAATACCAAAAAAACCAGCATTTTCCCGTAACCCCGACAACAACTTTCCATAATAAATCTTTACCTACGAACCTTCCGGAGCTACTCGCAAGTCCCGGATCCATCTAGGACTCTGAACAAACCTTCAGATTTTCAACTATTAATATCTCAATACACCATCCTAGCGCTATCGAACGTTAAGCGTTGCGACCCTATGGGTTCGAAACATGCAGCATGACAGAGACTCCTCTCTGATCAATAACCAATAGTGGAAACTGGATGCCCATATGGTTCCTTTCATATTCAATGAAGATAATTTATCGGTTGAACCACGATTGTCAAGGATTCATTAATCCGTATGCAATTCCCTTTGTCCGGCGATATGTACTGTCCGAGATTCCATGGTCTGTATCTCCATACTAGTCAATCTTGTTATGACAAGTCTCTTTACTCGTCCGTAATACAAGATCCTGTGGACTAAACTCTTAGTCACCTGAAGCTCTTATGATGTTGTATTACCGAGAGGGCCAGAGAATCTCTACATCAAGAGCGATAAATCCCAGTCTCGATCCATGCAACCCAATAGACTCGACAGACTCAAAGTCAAAACCGTTGGATATTGAGTAATAGGATCGTGTGTGTTGAGTTTCCAGTAGTTGCCTCGATCGATTTTCAATAATGTTTCAACTATGAACCTGGAAATGTCTGACTATGAAAGGGAATTCGTTATGTGCGAATACTGCAAAGATGAGCACGGCCTGTGCGACAGGCCCTCACCTAGTTGGTGGTAGGCGCTTCAGCATGCATGCTGGATGAGAACTTCGAAATGGATACGGAAGTCACAACGACAAGTTTTTTCGTAATTAAGATGACTCTGCTTCTTTGCTTCAACTTTATAATTAACTTTTTACAATCTACTAGCGTTCCCCTGCCATGCAAAAAGTTATGTCATGGATTAATAGTTGGTTTCAGTACCTATGGAAAAGTATGGAGGTAGGAAAGAGAGTTCACTTGAGGAGCGGAGCATGTTTGATACTTTTGCCGGTTAATAAAATTATATAAGCAGTACACGTACTCCTATTATGATGCAAAAAATTGAGAGCACTATGCAAGGTTATGCATTTGAGCCTATATATGCTTATGCACCTTTGATTATTCGTCCGAAAGACGTGAAATTGAAGGTAATATCGACATATTGGTAGATGTGCAGACGCCTCCAGTCTACCTTATGTGAGTTTCTCAACCATAATTTTAAGTTAATTTATATGTTTATGTAAAATAGTTGACAAACAATTTCTATTGACAGCTTATTCCTCAAGCAACACATGTCCGGCGCTTGGTAGATAGCACCTAACTACTGTCCCGGGGTTGAACTACTGTGAGGAGATAAGTCATTATGTTTTCCATTGGCTTGAGGATCTTGATACTGTAAAGACAGGTATTTCCTTGGGACTTCAAAGATATAGTACTCAATACGTGTGACCACTAGTGTGCGTTATTGAACTACTGTCACATCTATTTAGGAAGATGGGTAAGATTTTACAGTTGTCCTCAGTGGCATCTTTTGCATACATATTTTTTTAGCTAAATTCATTGCTACGTATGTTACTACGATGTTCTTCAACAGGGATCCTGATGAATGTTTGTGCTCGTTTGATCGAGCCAACGGTAATTGACAATGGTTTGAGCTTCGACCAGATATAGTTGCAGCTACATGAGGCATTCATGATTTCTCAAGCGAGAAGTCTTAATAGTCAAGACTGGAGCAAAATTGTGAGGATCAAGCCGAGAAGGAAGAGAAGTACTATGGGCAGCAATACAGAAGCAGCCCCACATTGAGGTTGACCAGTTCATCTGCCATTCTCACAATAAGCTAGGTTGTGGTAATGACTATGATGATTATTATAGCATAGTGTGGTGGGATTAGATAGCTTACCAATATCTCGATGAGTAATTAAATAGTGTTGGGTGGTAATGACTCATGATGATTTAGCTAGTGTTGTGTTGGTGGATGATATGAGGCAAGAGTTTTATTCTTAATATGATGCTTGATGTGTGGATCATGATTATCATGATCATGTGTTATTAGATCATGATTAGTTATTATATCATTGGTGAAGGACAGGTTAGATTCATGTGGATGGATCAAAAGTGACAAAAGTGGAATTAGTAGGACGCGTTCTTAATTCAACTTTTGATTCATCAATGAATCTAATCCATGTTTCTTCTCACAATGTCGATATTAATTCATTCATGGACTATAATGATATAAACAACCTCTTTAATTGGGTACTATATCTAAATTTGTATAACGCGTTAATACACTAAAATAAAATAAAATGAAACCAGAAATAATAGTAGCGCATTTCGGACAGGGGAAGCATGACTTCTACTAGTTAGATTAGCGAGTAGCGCTGAAACAACACGCTATGGCTTATGTCTTACAGTAGCGTGTGTACATGCGCTATGCTAAGGATACTTTGTAGAACGATCTAGAGATCATGGTGGTGTAGTCGTACTCGCGTCACGGCCAATCTGATCCAAGTACGCACGGGACACCTCCCAAGTTAGCAAAGGTAGCGGCTCAGGAAGCAGTCCTCTCCTTCTTGATCCAGTAGGTGGAGGGAGAGGAGGGAGGGAGCTAAATTCTGAACCAACACGACAAGGAATCGGTGGGTGGTGGGCAGCAGAAATCCGGAAGGGCTTCGCCAAGCGCTGGTCGGAACAATGGAGGAGGAAGTAACGGGCGGGGGGAGAGGGGCAAGCATGGAAGGGCTAGCTGCCCCCTAGGGCTCCCCACATATATAGGTGTGAGGGAGGGGCGCTGCGCCTAGCCCCCTCCCAAGGCAAGGGGGGTGGCCAAGGGGGGGAGGAGTGCCCTCCAAGCAAGTGGGGGCCCTCCCCTTAGGGTTTCCCCTTCCCCTGTGCCATGGGCCTTGTAGGGATGCTTCACCATGCCATTAAGGCTTAGGCGCCACTTAAACCCATGTACGGTATGGGATGTGATGGAACACTTGGAGGACTTCCGAAACCCTCTGGAACCTTCGGGTGGATTCCGGTACAATACCAAAAAAACCACCGAATTTTCCCGAACCCCGACAACAACTTTCCATATATAAATCTTTACTACGACCCTTCCGGGGCTACTCGCAAGTCCGGATCCCATCTAGGACTTGAAAACCTTCAGATTTTCAACTATTAATATCTCAATACACCATTAGCGCTATCGAACGTTAAGCGTTGCGACCTATGGGTTCGAAACATGCAGACATGACAGAGACTCCTCTCTGATCAATAACAATAGTGGAAACATGGATGCCCATTATGGTTCCTTCATATTCAATGAAGATATTATCGGTTGAACCACGATTGTCAAGGATTCATTCAATCCCGTATGCAATTCCCTTTGTCCGGCGATATGTGACTGTCCGAGATTCCATGGTCTGTATCTCATACCTAGTCAATCTTGTTATGACAAGTCTCTTTACTCGTCCGTAATACAAGATCCTGTGAAAACTCCTAGTCACCTGAAGCTTCTTATGATGTTGTATTACCGAGAGGGCCAGAGAATCTCTACATCACACGAGCGATAAATCCCAGTCTCGATCCTGCAACCCAATAGACTCGACGGACCTAGTCAAAACCGTTGTGCATATTGAGTAATAGGATCGGTGTGTTTGAGTTTCCAGTAGTTGCCTCGATCGATTTTCAATAATGTTTCAACTATGAACCTGGAAATGTCTGACTATGAAAGGGAATTCGTTATGTGCGAATACTGCAAAGATGAGCACGGCCGTGCGACAGGCCCTCACCTAGTTGGTGGTAGGCGCTTCAGCATGCATGCTGGATGAGAAACTTCGAAATGGATACAGTAAGTCACAACGACAAGTTTTTTCGTAATTAAGATGACTCTGCTTCTTTTGCTTAACTTATAATTTAACTTTTTACAATCTACTAGCGTATCCCCTGCCATGCAAAAAGTTTGTCATGGATTAATAGTGGTTTCAGTACCTATGGAAAAGTATGGAGGTAAAAGAGAGTTCACTTGGAGGAGGAGGCCATGTGTTTATGACTTTTGCCGTAAAAAATTATATAAGGCAGACACGTACTCCTATATGAATGCAAAAATTGAGAGCCACTAGCAGGCTATGCATTTGAGCCTATATTGCTTAGCACCTTTGATATTCGTCCGAAAGAGATTGAAATTGAAGGTAATATCGACATATTGGTCGATGTGCAGACGCCTCCAGTCTACCTTTATGTGAGTTTCTCAACCAATTATTAAGTTAATTTATATTGTTATTGTAAAAATAGTGACAAACAATTTCTATTGAAAGCTTATTCCATCAAGCAAACATGTCCGGAGCTGTGGTAGATAGCACCTAACTATGTCCCGAGGTGTGAACTACTGTGAGGAGATTAAGGCATTATGTTTTCCCATTGGCTTGAGGATCTGAACTGTAAAGACAGGTATTTGCCTTGGACTTCAAAGATATAGTACTCAATACGTGTGACCATAGGTGCGTTATTGAACTACTGTCACATCTATTTAGGAAGATGGGTAAGATTTTACATTGTCCTAAGTGCATCTTTTGCATACATGTATTTTTTAACGCTAAACTTCATTGGCTAAGTATGTTACTACGATGTTCTTCAACAGGATCCTGATTGAATGTTTGTTGCTCGTTGTGATCGAGCCAAGGTAATTGACAATGGTTGAGCTCGACCAGATATAGTTGCAAACATGAGTGCATTCATGATTCTCAAGCGAGAAAGTCTAATAGTCAAAGACTGGAGCAAAATTGTGAGGATCAAGCAAGAGAGAAGAGAAGTAATATGGGGCAGCAATCAGAAGCAGCAGCCCACAATGAGGTTGACCGTCATCTGCATTCTCCAATAAGTAGTGTTGTTGGTAATGACTATGATGATTATTATTAGCTAGTGTTGGTGGGATTAGATAGCTACCAACTATACTACGATGATGAATTAAATAGTGTTGGGTGGTAATGACTCATGATGATATTAGCTAGTGTTGTTGGTGATATATGATGCAAGGTTTTATCTTAATATGATGCTTGATGTGTGGATCATGATTATCTGATTCATGTGTTATTAGGATCTGATTAGTTATGATATCATTGGTGAAGGACAGGACTTAGATTCAGTGGATGGATCAAAAGTGACCAAAAGTGAATTAGTAGGCATGTCGTTCTTAATTCAACTTTTGAGTTCATCCAAATGAATCTAATCCATGTTTCTTCTCACAATGAATATATTAATTCATCATGGACATAATTGATATAACAACCTCTATTGGGTACTATATCTAAATTTGGTTATAACGGCGTTATAATACACTAAAATAAAAATAAAATGCAAACCAGAATATATAGTAGCGCTTGTGGACAGGAAGCATTGCTTCTACTAGTTAGATTAGCGAGTAGCGCTGAAACTACACGCTATGGTATATGTCTTACAGTAGCGTGTGTTACATGCGCTATGCTAAGGATAGCTGTTGTAGCAATTATAGTCGCATGGGGCCCCATGCTATACTAGGCTTCCTATTAGTGTTTCTGCCGCGCGGGAAAAGACCCGCCTTTTTTAATCTGGGTTTATATCGATGGATCATGCGAAGCAGCAAAAACCAAGCCGTGTCTTGTACTCCTCCGTCGTACTAAAAGAGTGGAGACGCTCGCTTTCATGAATTTTGTACTTCCTCTCGCCGACATGTGGGCCATATAGCAACCGGGTCGATGTGTCATGCACCAAATAACAGTGCAGAACAGGAGGGGGGACGCACCCCAGTCTTAGCGCCCCAGTAGTAGTATTGAGCAATGAGACGTTAAATCACAATGCCGCACCTTTCCCCCAGACGGACGAAGCAACCATTATTTCACACTTCGCTGAATCCGCTTCGCCATCATCTCCTTCAAGAAAACCACGTATTGCTTCTGCCATTGTTCTGCCTCAAGAGGGACGCGCATCGCCTTGGTACATCATGACACGTGGGACCGCATGACAGGCCATGCTCCCCCGCCCACTGCTCGGTAAAATCACCTCTTTTTTACTACTTCCTCTATCTCGGTTTACAGGGCTTGCACGTCGTTCTAGGTTGATAATTTAACTAGCTATATATGTGATGGAAAATATATTTTTAGAAACTACATCCGCTTAAGAATCCAATGATATACTTTTTGTGACATATAACTCATATTTAGTTAGTTAAATGGATGACCTTGAACTACGTGCACGCCCTATAAACCGAGACGGAGGGAGTAGCATCTTTTTAGATCAATATAGTCTGGATTCACCAAGGAGCAAAACCAAGTGGTAGGCTGATCCTGTCGTGTTTGGCGTAGCAACTCAGCAGGGTCAGTCCGCACACGAAATGGCGACACACTTAACATGACCCCTTTGGCCGACATGTGGCTCATCCACAGTCTTGTTCCACGTGCGATGCACCAAATTATAGTTTGGAGCAGCGGTTGGACTTGGAGGCACCCCGGTCATAGCGCCGCAGTAGTAGTAAATGAGTGATGTGGGGTCAAATTACAAAGCCCCACCTTTCCCGCATTAAGCTGGACGGACGAAGAAACCATCATTTCACTCTAGGGCGCAAGAGCATAAAGAAAAAAGAAAACTAATGATGCGTGCGGCAGCTACCTAGGGCGCCCTAGGGTAGGAGCCTCCACTACAAATCCTCTTCTCCCTCGTCCTCTTGAAGAAAACCGATGATGCATGCGGCGGGTAGGGTTTGTAGGAGTAGTACAGCATGCGGGACCACGCCATAGTAAACGGGAGAGGGATTGAGTTCGAGTCGACGCCTTAATACGGGTGGGCCGCTTGGTTTTACGGGATTGAGGCAGCATTTTGGGTTCGGGGACGAGTGGAGATATACGTACAAAAAATTGTGGACGTAGGTTCGACCAAAAGGCAATGACGCATGGGCCCCGCATTTTGATATACCCGTGGCCGCGTGAAATTTGCTACTCAAAATAATGCATAAAAGTTCCTCCAAAAGCATCTATAACTAATGGGAAGTGAATGTATGCTTAAAATGAAAATGTAATACAAAGAGAAAAAATGAATTGCAGATAAAAAAATGACATTTCTAACAAAAATGTGAATGTGAACTACATATGTGTGCACGTGACCAACACATACATTGTCAATACAAAATCTAATGCAAGAAATAACTTATGAGTAACATGCACGAATTGATGATGTGGTGCTTGCATGCATAGAGTACAAAAACAATGTGATTTATGACTTGCATGCATGACGTGTTCATGTGCCATAGTTGCATATCTAGGAAAAAAGCTACTAGTGGGTTGTACTAGCTATTTAGGAATAGAAGATGTATATATGGAAGTTGTAGGGAAAGAGATGACATGTATCTCAATTCCTATGAGTAGGGATTGGAAAAGAGATGTCATTTGGTTCACCTCATAGGAACTTTTCTATTGAATCTAGAGATGGCATGTATCTCAATTCCTATGAGGAGGGATTAGAAAAGAGATGTCATTTGGTTCACATCATCGGAACTTTTCTATTGAATCTAGAGATGACATGTATCTCAATTCCTATGAGGGGGGATTAGAAAAGAGATGTCATTTGGTTCACATCATAGGAACTTTTCTATTGAATATACACTAATGTTTATTTTCATTTGAAATTGTGGGAGTATAGGAATCCATTCATATGAACCAAGTGGCTCTAAAGCTATAAAAATGATATCATGTTTATTTTCCTTTGAAATGTGGAGTATATGAATCTATTCCTATGAACCAATTGGCTCTAAAGGAAAAAATCCTATAAAAATCATATCGTATAGAGTTCTTATGATATTCCTCCACACCAAAGGATGGTTGAAATTGCTGCAGGTGATACGACGGTCTTTCTTTGTACACTCCTCCCCCATCTTTATAGTTACCTCTCGAAGATGAATGAAATGATATATACTGGGTATTCTATATGTGCATTTTGGTATATGAAAACTCGGTAAAAGTTTCCGAGGTTCGAAACTTCAATAAAGCTATATGCACTACATTTTGGAATGGAGGGAGGAGCATACGGCAGTTGCTAACACTCACATGGAAGATTTGTGTGTCGAAGGAGTGGCTGTTCTGTTAAATGCCATGGCAAAACTGACACTGTCGGATGCCGATCTAACGGTTCTTATGGCATTCGTCAGGAAACGGCTTGTAGCGGACGTTTGTCAGATATGATTTACGGACACATGCATTGCATTGATACGTGCTCGGTGCCCCCTCTCTCTCACACACACACGCACCCTCATGAGTCACGACTCTCCCGAGTCCTCTCGCACCCACCGTCTATCTGTAGGTAGACGTCACACACATATGTGCTCTTCACACCCTACCCTCAGAACTTCTAAAAAATAAAAGACATCGCGCACCTTTTATTTTAACTCACACGTCACACACTTATACTATTACTCTTGTGGTGAACGTTCTTTGGGCGTAGTATATTGTACTCTCACGTAGAGAAGCGGTGCACACACACACTAGTTCTCTCACACCCACTCACGGGTACACGTAGGAGTGCATTTTTTTAAGCGAGGAGCACATTTGTTTAAAAGAGGCATCCCAATTGACATTTTGACTAGTCTAGTTTTTAATTTGATGGAGGTTCGGGGACCGCACGTGAATGATACAGTACATAGTGCGTTCTGGACGCGGTGATTTGATAGTGCGACCTGGAAGCGGTGGCACGTTATTGATCGAGTTTTATTTTTACTTGAACTTTAAATGAAAATAGTGATTCACGCGTATTCAATTTAATAACGGCTGCTACAACAAAATCACTCCACTATATATATAAGTAGGAGCCTCGGCGCTTGCTTTACTAGGCTTCCTCTATTTCACTCTCTCATGTTCTCCAGATCTAAGAAAGACACAGGTGGCCACACTCTCTCTCTGCTCACGGCTGGTCACAAATCCGGCCGGACCACCTCGGCCGGGACAGGGGTGTAGGTGCATTGTTCACGCGGTCGTCGGTGGCGAGGGAGGAGACCAACAGCTGCCCGCGCAACCTGATCAGCTGCCGTGCTATTCTCTCTGAGACAGGGCTGGCTCAGGAGGGCCTCCAATCCCTTCATCGTCCCTGCGGTATTGTGGCCAAGATGCGGCCTCCCGACGCCGTATTTGCCACATCCCGACGACCCTTAGGTATATATTCCTTCGAAACCTGCCTTGCTCTGCTGCCCCAGCTTCCCACGTGGCTGCATGTGGATCTTTTTCTACTTCCGTCGGCTGTTCCAAAGCCACCTAGACTTTTACTATTATTAGAGGTAAAGCTAGTTCATACAGTCGAATCTAATAGTTGGTTCAAATAGGGAAGAAAGTGGGAAAGCTGTAGCATGAATCTAGGACTTGGTTCTAAGTGGAAACGGGGGAAAGTAGTAGATACTGGCTACCCAACCGGTCTCTTGGTTGAAAAGGCGAAGAAAGCGTGGTGGATGGCGAAAGGTGGGGGGAGGTGAACTAGTCTCTTGGTCGAAAAAGGAAAGAAAGTGAGGGGTGTTGGGGGACAACGCAAATGAGAACGAGCAGGTCTAGATTTCCTGTGCTCACATAGGAAATTGTCACCAAGGAGATAAAAAATGGGACAAATGCAGACATGCTGCCTGAGTGTTTGCCGCTCTCGGCAGCCACATCTGCCTCACCACTTTATGCCCCTGCTGTCCCTACGCCCATATCGCTACCGTTAATGTAAAATCACATGAAGCATTAAGAAATGCCACCTAATGTCACTATTAAGTAATGGTCTAGTGCCGTCGATAAATTGAAGCTATGCCACCACCATTTTATGAAGTGCTTCCGTATTGCTTTATTTCCCATGAACTGTGTTTTTGCAGTTACACTTAAATCTCACACCGCTAACATTTCTTCATCCCAGTGGAACTGCACAAATTTGATTGCACATTTACTGACCATGTGCTACTCTCATGACAGTAATACCAACGCTATTGTTCTCCACACTACTAGGAAAAGGCCTGTTAGTGGCGCACCTATTTTTGCCATTAATGGCGCACTATAGGTGCGCCACTATCACCACGCCACTAGTAACAAGTACAAATGGCGCACCTCTGGTGCGCCATTAGTATTGCAGGTAACAGTGGCGCACCTTGTAGTGCGCCATTACTATTGCTACAGGTGCGCCACTGGTAACTTTTTTTTAAAATTTTTTGATTTTTTTCTGAATTTTGAAGGCGGGAAAATAGTAGTGGCGCACTGTCTAACCCCCACCATGCGCCATTGCTATTTTTGAATTTTGAATTTGGATCTGGATTGTGATTTTTTTGCCCTTTTTTTTGCTCATTTTTTTTTCTCGTTTTTTTGCACGATATTTTTTCAAATTTTGTTCTCGTTTTTGGATCTTGTACGTTCTTTTGCCGGAGAGGAGTTCGCCGGAGAGGAGGGCCGAGGAGAGACCGTGAGGAGGAGAGGAGGGAGGAGGAGGAGGTCACCGGAGAGGAGCTTCGCCTCCAATCGTCGCGAGAAGGAGGAGGAGGAGGTCACCGGAGGAGCTCGCCTACCCGCCGAAGAGAAGGAGGATGGTCGCCGGAGAGGAGTTCACGGAGAGGAGGGAGGAGAAACCGTGAGGGGAGGGGAGGAGAGGAGGGAGGAGGAGCTCACCGAGAGGAGGGAGGAGAAACCATGGGGGAGGGAAGGAGAGGAGGGAGGAGAATGAGGTCGCGCGTAATAGGAGGTAGAGGTCCCGGAGAGAGTATGATGGGAGTAGGTTGGAGGATAGGGAGTGAATGGTAGTGGGGGATAGGAGGAGATGGAGTGGAGGAAAGGTGGAGTGGAGTGGAGGAGAAAAATGAAGAGGTAAGGAGGAGAGGACCCCAGCCATATATACGGCATAGTAATGGCGCACCGTGGGCAGGTGCGCCATTACTATTTTTTTTTTATTTTTTTGATTTATTTTGAATTTTGAAGGCGGGAAGATAGTAATGGCGCACCGTGGGAAGGTGCGCCATTACTAACTTTTTTTTATTTTTTTGATTTATTTTGAATTTTGAAGGCGGGAAGATAGTAATGGCGCACCGTGGGCAGGTGCGCCATTACTAACTTTTTTTTTATTTTTTTTATTTATTTTGAATTTTGAAGGCGGGAAGATGGTAATGGCACACCATGGGCAGGTGCGCCATTACTGAGTTTGATTATTTTTTAATTTTTTTGCCTCTCCAGATCTTGAAAGCCCCGTAACTTTTTTCTGTTAGGTTTTTGAGGATTCTAAAAATCTTCAGAGTTCGTATGCAAAAGTTATGCCCATTTTACAAATTCTCAAGAGATTTTGCAAAAAAGTCAAAAATTAATGTTTGTATATTTTGCTAACAACTAGACCACATATCACATGGGAATCTTATTTTCTTTTATTTTTTTGACATTTCTATCATTTTCTTTTATTTCTTTTGAAACTGAAAAGGCGGTCCACGGGGGGGGGGGGGTGCATTTGGTGAATTTTTTGGCCACCTCAGAAAGTTAGTAATGGCGCACCACCTAAGAATGCGCCATTAGTAACCAGGGTTACTAATGGCGCACCTGGTGTGTGGTGCGCCATTACTAGTTTTGAAAAAATATATATAAAAAAAACATGTTAGCAGTGGCGAACCAGGGGATAGTGCGCCATTACTAGTTTTAACTAGTAATGGCGCACTATCCACTGGTGCGCCACTGCTAACAATTTTTTTTTATCTTTTTTTTCAAAACTAGTAATGGCGCACCACACACCAGGTGCGCCATTAGTAATGTGGCCAATAATGGCGTACCTGTATCTGGTGCGCCACTGCTATATAGCAGTGGCGCACCACATACATGGTGCGCCATTAATGTCCATATTAGCTATAGCCGTTTTCCTAGTAGTGCCATGTTAATCTAGTGGCAGTGTTGATGTGATGTGATGCTCCTTCTTACTTAAGGGCACTTTCATACTGTCAATGTAGTGCCAATTATAACACAATAGATGCTGTTGTTAATCATATGCCACTGCAAATAACTGTCGTTGTTTAAATAACCTTATTTCATATTTGCGCAAACAGGGATGTCTGTCTCCATATCATTTCTATCTGCGCAATCAAAAGTACACACCTCAGTTTTAGTAGAACTGCACAAAATGAGATGGCTATTCCTAGCTGCCGTCGTCGAACCACCCGTATTCCAGGTATTCCTACATTGGTAGTAACTAGGTAGAATGACCAACGCAATCTAAAAGATGCTGATTCGTATGTTTTACTTCCTGATTGCAGTGCAGGGATGAGCGGAAACAACTCCATCCTAGTCGAGAATGCACTTTCTCCCAGTTCATCCATGGACAGAGGACTAGCTGGCACAGCTGCACGAAGGTTTTTGGGACAGGTGCGCGGACAAGAGGCATTGTGGTCTGCTTATTTCTGCAAATAGCGGTGCTTAAATTTAGTGGAACTGCACAAGAAGTTCAGATGGTCAGTACACTACATTGTTCAGTTCAGCATTCCAACTGAGAACACAATTATAATTGGTTATTATGGAATGAGAGAACCTAACCCAGGATGGTGGTAACAACAAAAACCAGAGTGAACTCCAGGAAATTAAAGCCTGCCTAGGGAGGCCCTTTGCTTAGAGAAGCCTTGCTTGATTTTTCCTGATTTGTAAACCTTCTCACAACTTTGTCTTTTGCTATGAACTAGCAAGATGCCCGTGCGTTGCACAGAACATCAAGATGCATTTGTATGAGTAGTTTATCTTGTGAGAGAAAAGGATGAACGAGGGAAGGCCTTATTTGCAAATGTGGAGAGGGGTGTGGGTATCTTTTTGCAATATTTCCATAGTTTCCTTCCTATCCGTCAGATATAAATCGGACGGCCTATATTGCAGGATGGCAGGCACACCATCATCACCAACACTTTTCTTATAAGAGTAGAGACTAATAAATGTTTGTTATGTTCTATGAATCATTGAGATGTATAAAATTGCTTAACTTATGCTTTTCAAGTATTTTATGAAGCCGAGTTTAATGTGATTGTTCCACATGAACGCTAGACTAGCGTGTGAACGTTTGGAATTTACATTGTGGCCTCAGTTAACTGCATGAACCACTATAACAAGATACGTAGTTGCTTATATGTCAGACAGCAGATTATTGCTTGTTAGCTGGTCTATAGCCGACTTTTCTAGTGTTGAAGCGAGCTGAGCCAATGTGCCGTGTTTTGCACAACTGCTTACAAGCGGGGTAGCACCAACAGTGTTTACAAGTACTTAACCAGCCTTACGTACCCTATGTATATGTCAGCGCACAGTTGTCGAACAAGTACTCTATTTCATCAAACACACACTGCTTGTATGATAAACCGTGACAACTTATGTCTTACCATGCCATATTACATGAAAAAACTAGTGAGGACGCATCTGTTTTGGCAACAATTAGGATGGTTCTCACATGATTCATGGGCACACAAAAGTAGCAGTAGTTCCCATAGGCAGATTCAAACAGAGTACTAGCCCCAGAGGGCTCGATAATAGGCAAGGTTCGGATAATTAGACACAATCCAAACTACTTTTAAACACTAGCTGGGGCAACTACTTCATGCTTCGATCTAATTTGGGATGGACACAAGAGGGACCTTGCCATGAACATCATCGAGGATGTCTGGCAGCAGCTCAATCCTGTGAACCTTCCTGAAGATAACCTTGTAGCCTTGCCAGTAATAAACTTGTTTGTGGAGGCATGCCACGTCATCTTCCCGTGTAAGCTTGACAAGAACAGTATGCCTCACAAATGAAGGAGTAGCTTTGAACTTCTTGTGCTTCAGTACACCCTGGACAACACGACTGACAACAGGGAGGCTGGAATACATCTCGACATTGGTATAAGTGCAGATGGCTTCCAGGATCCAACAGCCTAAGAACTTTGTTTTCCCAGTGCGTATATTTAGGTCATCCGCCTCATAGCGAGTGACACGTACAACCACACAATCCTTGTCTGCATGAGGGCTCTAATTGAAACAGAAACAAATTCTGAATTACTTTCAAATATAAGAAACACAAGTTATGTAAACCACTATGTAGAATCAAAAGTATGCATGACAGGGAAGGTAGCATGGCATCGAAGCTAATAAAATTTTGCATTATTTATCACCACATACTTAGATGAAAAACCACAATCGAGATCGGCAAAGAAGAAAATCACCTTGCGCAGCTCAACGGGGGGGGGGGACACATCCTTGAAGGGGGAAAACTGCTCCTGCAGGGCCACAGGGGCTGTAATCTCAAACGGGGTGTTGACCATCTCAGTAGTGGCCGTGAGCATATCTGGGGTCGGCTCGGTGGCTGCCTCCATCTTCTTGGAGCTCTCTGTCTCATGGGGATCTGCCTCCCGTGTCTGCTCCAACATTGGCAGATCTTTGCGTGGTTCTCCTTGGTCCATCATGAAACTGACGAATACTAGGAGACAACTGAAAGGAAAACACAATCGCAATGACAATGAAACAAAAAGAGAGTGAGGATCGGTTACTGCTTTACAAAAGTTTTTTTTTCTGAAAGAAAATATACCAACATCATGGATCCGCTTACCTTCCCTTCGTTGGGAGAGAAAAAAAATGGCAGATGCGATTGTTGGCTTTCTTGAAGACGGTGAGGGAGAAGGGGATTCAGCGAAGAGTTAAATGATGGTTGCTTCGTCCGTCAAACTTAGACTGTGGGGAGGTGGGGTTTTGTGATACGACGGCTCGTTAGTGCCGCGCAAGAACCGGGGTGACTCTCCGCCTGCATACCGCCTTCTAATTTGGTGGATGGCATTTGGGCCTGCGCGCTGCATGGCCTGCATGTCGGTGAACCAAAGTAAAACGACATTCAGTAGAGGGAGATGTTTCGATGACCTCAGAGGAGCCAGAAGCGGTAGTGTATCCACTGTACTAGTAGTAATTGTTTTTCTGGTAGCTGTAGAGTGTCTTCACTGTACTAGTAGTAATTGTTTCTCTAGACCCAAGACAAAACAGCCCATCGACCCTAGTAAATAATAAAATCAATTCAAAAGCCCATATATTTACATAATGAGAGGCGCTACCGAGCACACCACCCCTCCCCCCCAAAAAAACTTGGGTGCTCTTCTTCCTCCTCACTCCCACCCACCTCATGTCAGGTCACTCCACTTGTACCCCCAAATTCCTCACCTCACTCCTACAGAAAACCCCAACTCCCCTTCTTCCTCACTACTACAGAAAACCCCAGCTCCCCTTCTTCTTCACCCGCACTACAACTAGGCTCGTCATTCGTTACTCTGCTCAAATCCGTGAGCTCGACGCGACGCCCTCGAGGAAAATGGAGTCGGTCGCATCGACTTGGTACATCGACAGTGGGACCGCTGACAGGCCATGCTCCCCCGCCACTGCTCGGTAACAATCACCTCTTTTTTATACTTCCTCTACTCGGTTTACACAGGGCTTCACGTCGTTTAGGTGATAATTTAAGCTAGACTATATATGTGACTGGAAAATATATTTTTAGAACTTACACCGTCGATTAAGAATCCCCAATGAATTACTTTGTTGTGACAATGAACTCATATTTAGTTAGTTAAAGGGATGACCTTTGAACTCGTGCACGCCCTATAAACCGAGACGGGAAAGGAGTACGTAGTCATCTTTTTAGATAATATAGTCTGGATTCACCAAGAGCAAAACCAAGTGGAGGTTGATCCGTGTGTTGGTAGCAAATCAGCAGGGCTCAGTCCGCACACGAAATGGGACACACTAGAACATGACCCCGTTGGCCGACATGTGCTCATTCCAAGTCTGTTCACGTGCGACACCAAATTTAGTGTGAGCAGCGGTTGGACTGGAGGCACCGGTTCATAGCGCCGCTTTCTATGTAGAGTGTAGTTAAAGATGTGATGTGGGTCATCAAATTACAAAGCCCCACCTTTCCCGCATTAAGCTGGACGGAACGAGAAAAGAAGAAGAAGAAACCATCATTTCACTCTAGGGCGCAAGAGCATAAAGAAAAAAGAAAACTAATGATGCGTGCGGCAGCTACCTAGGGCGCCTAGGGTAGGAGCCTCCACTACAAAATCCTCTTCCCCTCGTCCTCTTGAAGAAAACCGATGATGCATGCGGAGGGAGGGTTTGTAGGAAGTAGTACAGATGGAGGACCAGGCCATAGGTAAAGAGGGAGAGGGATGAGTTGCGAGTGTCGACGCCTTAATACGGTGCGCTGGTTTTACGGGATGACGTGGGCAGCATTAGGTGTTCGGGGAGAGTGGAGTATTACGTACAAAAAATTGTGGGACGTAGGTTCGACCCAAAAGGCAATGACGGGGCCCCGGCATTTTGATATACCGTGGCCGCTGAAATTTGTACTCAAAAAATAATGATATAAAAGTTCCTCCAAAAGCATCCTATAAAATGGGAAGTGCAATGTCGTTAAAATGAAAATGTAACTACAAAGAGAAAAAAAATGAATTGCAGATTAAAAAAATGACATTTCTACACAAAATGTGAATGTGAACTACAATGTGTGCACGTGACAACAACATACATGTCATACAAAATCTAATGCAAGAAAATAATATATGAGTAACAGCACGAATTGATTGATGTGGTGCTTGCATGCATAGAGTAAAAAACAATTGTGATTTATGACTTGCATGCATGACGTGTTCATGTGCCATAGTGCTAGTCTAGGAAGAAAAAGCTACTAGTGGGTTTGTAATAGCTATTTAGGAATAGAAGATTGAGATATATGAAGTTCTAGTGGAAAGAGAGACTGTATCTCAATTCTATGAGTAGGGATGGAAAGAGATGTCATTTGGTTCACCTCATAGGAACTTTTCTTATTGAATCTAGAGATGGCAATGTATCTCAATTCCTATGAGGCGGGATTAGAAACGAGGATGTCATTTGGTTCACATCATCGGAAAACTTTCTATTGAATTCTAGAGATGGACATGGTATCTCAGTCCGGGGATGAGGGGGATTAGAAAAGAGATGTCCATTGGGTTCCAATCATAGGAACTTTCTATTGAATAACACTAATGTTTATTTATTTGAAAATGTGGGGAGTATAGGAATCCATTCATATGAACCAGTGGCTCAAAGCATAAAATGAGTATCATTTGTTTTTCCTTTGAAAGTGGAGTATATGAATTATTCCTAGAACCAATTGGCTCTAAAGGAAAAAAATCCTATAAAAATCATTCGTTATAGAGTTCTGTGTAGTTCCTCCACACCAAAGAGGATGGTTGAAATGCTGCATGGATTGATACGACGGTCGTCTTTCTTGTACACTCCATCCCCCTCTTTATAGCTTACCTCTCGAAGAGAATGAAAGACATATACTGGGTTTCTATATGTGCATTGGTTGGGTATATGAAAACTCGGTAAAAGTTTCCGAGGTTCGAAACTTCAATAAAGCCTTATGCACTACATTTTGGAATGGAGGGAGGAGCATTACGGCAGTTGCAAACACTCAAATGGGAAGATTTGTGGTGTCGAAGGCGGGGCTGTGTTCATGTTTAAATGCCATGGCCAAAACGACCAACTGTCGGATGCCGATAACGGTTTCTTCTGGCATGTCGTCAGGAAGGGAGAAGAAAACGGCTTGTAGCGGACAGTTTCGTCAGATATGAATTCGGACAATGCATGTGCATGTGATACGTGCTCGGATGCCCCCTCTCTTCACGCACACACGACACTCATTGAGTCACGACTCTCCAAGTACTCTCCTCGCCACCCACCATGGATTGTAGGTAGACGTCACCCACATATGTGCTCTTCACACCCTACCACAGAACTTACTAAAAATATAAACGACACGCGCACCTTTTATTTAAACCACACGTCAACACACTTATACTATTACTCTTGTGGTGAAGTTTCTTTGGGAGTAGATAGATTGTACTATCACGTTAGAGAAGCGGTGCACACAAAACTAGTTCTCTCACACCCACTCACGGGTCACACGTAGGAGTGCATGTTTTTAAGCGAGGCAGCACATTGTTAAAAGAGGCATCCCAAGTGACATTTTGACTGTCTAGTTTTCAATTATGGAGGTTCGGGGGACCGCACGTGAAATGAACAGTACATAGGCGTTCTGGACGCGGTGAGTATTTGATAGTGCGCGACCTGGAAGCGGGTGGCCACGTTATTGATCGATGTTTTTGTTATTTTTGACTTGAACCTTTAAAGAAAATAGTGATTCACGCGTATCAATGTAATAAGGCTGTTGCCCTTGCTACAACAAAGCATCCGACTATATATATAAGTAGGAGCCTCGGGCTTGCATTACTAGGCTTCCTCTATTCACTCTCTCATGTTACTCCAGATCTAAGGAAAGACACAGGTGGCCACACTCTTCTCTGCTAACGGCTGGTCACAAATCCGGCCGGACCACCTCGGCCGGGACAGGGGGGTGGGCATTGTCACGCGGTCGTCGGCGGCGAGGGAGGAGACCAACAGTGCCTGCAGCGATCCGAGCAGCTGCCGTGTGTTCTCCTGAGACAGGGCTTGCTCAGGAGGGGCCTCCAACCCTTCATCGTCCCGCGGTATTGTGGCCAAGATGCGGCCTCCGACGCCGTCTTGCCACATCCCGACGACCCTTAGGTATATATTTCGAAACCTGCCTTGGCATGCTGCTGACCCAGCTTCCCACGGGCTGAACATTGTGGATATCTTTTTACTTCGTCGGTTTCGGGGCTGTTCCAAGCCACCTAGACTTTACTATTATTAGAGGGAGTTAAAGCTAGTTCAGACAGTCGAATCTAATAGTTGGTTCAAATAGGGAAGAAAGTGGGAAAGCTTTGTAGCAGAATCTAGGACTTGGTTCTAAGTGGTAAACGGGGGAAAGGGGGAAGGGAAAGTAGTAGGATACTGGCTTACCCAACCGGGTTCTCGGTTGAGAATGAAAAGGCTGCGAAGAGCGAGAAAGCGTGGTGGATGGCGAAAAGGTGGGGGGAGGTGAATAGTCTCTTGGTCGAAAAAGGAAAAGAAAGTGAGGGGTGTTGGGGGACAACGCAAAATGAGAACGAGCGGTCTAGATTTCCTGTGCTCACTAGGAATTGTACACGAGGAGATAAAAAAATGGGACAAATGCAGACATGCAGCCTGAGTGTTTGCCCCTCTCGGCAGCAGCCACATCTGCCTCACCACTTTATGCCCCTGCTTGTCCCTACGCCCATATCGCTACCGTTAATGTAAAATCACATGAAGCATTAAGAAATGCCACCTAATGTCACTATTAAGTAATGGTCTTAGTGCCGTCGATTAAATGAAGCTATGCCACCACCATTTATGAAGTGCTTCCGTATTGCTTTTTCCCATGAACTGTGTTTTTGCAGTTTACACTTAAATCTCACACCGCAACATTTCTTCATCCCAGTGGGAACTGCACAAATTGATTGCACATTACTGACCCAGGTGCTACTCTCATGACAGTAATACCAACGCTATGGTTCTCCACACTACTAGGAAAAGCCTGTTAGTGGCGCACTATATTTTGCCATAATGGCGCAACTATAGAGTGCGCCACTATCACCACGCAACTAGTAACAAGTACTAATGGCGCACTCTTGGTGCGCCATTAGTATGCCAGGTAACAGTGGCGCACCTTGTAGTGCGCCATTACTATTGCTACAGGTGCGCCACGGGTAACTTTTTTTTAAATTTTTTATTTTTTCTGAATTTGAAGGCGGGTGAAAATAGCTAGTGGCGCCACTGTCAACCCCCACCATGCGCCATTGCATTTTTGAATTTTGAATTTGGATCTGGATTGCGATTTTTTTTGCCCATTTTTTTTGTCATTTTTTTTCTCGTTTTTTTGCACGATATTTTTTCAAATTTGTTTCGTTTTTGGATCTTGTACGTTCTTTTGCCGGAGAGGAGTTCGCCGGAGAGGAGGGCGAGGAGGAGAGAGACAGTGAGGAGGAGAGGAGGGAGGAGGAGGAGGTCACCGGAGAGGAGCTCGCCTACATGTCGGAGAGGAGGAGGAGGAGGTCAACGGAGAGGAGCTCGCCTACATCGACCGAAGAGGAGGAGGAAGAGTTCGCCGGAGAGGAGTCACTGGAGAGGAGGGAGGAGGAAACCGTGAGGGGAGGGGAGGAGAGGAGGAGGAGAGGAGGAGGAGGAGCGCACCGGAGAGGAGGGAGGAGAAGGAGAAACCATTGAGGGGAGGGAAGGAGAGGAGGGAGGAGGAGGTCGCGGACGAGGAGGAGGAGGAGGAGGTCGACGAGAGAGGAGAGATGGGGGGAGAGGGGGAGAGGAGGGGAGATGGAGTGGAGGAGAGAGGAGATGGAGGGGAGGAAAAAGGTGGAGTGGAGGAGAAAAAATGAAGAGGTAAGGAGGAGAGGACCCCAGCCAATATATACGGCATAGTAATGGCGCACCGTGGGAGGTGCGCATTACTATTTTTTTTTATTTTTTTGATTTATTTTGAATTTTGAAGGCGGGAAGATAGTAATGGCGCACCGTGGGAAGGCTGCGCCATTACTAACTTTTTTTTATTTTTTGATTTATTTGAATTTGAAGGCGGGAAAGATAGTAATGGCGCACCGTGGGCAGGTGCCGCCATTACTACTTTTTTTTATTTTATTTTTTATTTTGATTTGAAGGCGGGAAGATGGTAATGGCACACCCCATGGGCAGGTGCGATTATGGAGGTTGATTATTTTGGAATTTTTTGTGCCTCTCCAGATCTGAAAGCCCCGTAACTTTTTTCTGTTAGGTTTTTGAGGATTCTAAAAATCTTCAGAGTTAGTTGCAAAAGTTATGCCCATTTACAAATTCTCAAGAGATTTGCAAAAAAGTCAAAAATTAATGTTTGTATATTTTGCAACAAACTAGACCACATATCACATGGGAATCTTATTTTCTTTAGTTTTTGACATTCTATCATTTTCTTTATTTCTTTTGAAACTGAAAAAGGCGGTCCACGGGGGGGGGGGGGGGTGCATTTGGTGATTTTTGGCCACCTCAGAAAGTTAGTAATGGCGCACCACCTAAGAATGCGCCATTAGTAACTAGGGTTACTAATGGCGCACCTGGTGTGTGGTGCGCCATTAATAGTTTGAAAACAAACTAGTAATGGCGCACTATCACTGAGGGCGCAGTGCTAACAATTTTTTTTATCTGTTTTTCAAAACTAGTAATGGCGCACCAACACCAGGTGCGCCATTAGTAATGTGGCCAATAATGGCGTACCTGTATCTGGTGCGCCACTGCTATATAGCAGCAGTGGCGCACCACATACATGGTGCGCATTAATGTCCATATTAGCTATAGCCGTTTTCTAGTAGTGCCATGTTAATCTAGTGGCAGTGTTGAGTGATGTGATGCTCCTCTTACTTAGGGCACTTTCATACGTCATGTAGTGCCACATTATAAACACAAATAGATGCTGTTGTTAATCATATGCCACTGCAAATAACTGTCAATGTTTAAATAACCTTATTCATTATTGCGCAAACAGGGATGTCTTGTCTCCATATCATTTCTATCTGACGCAATCAAAAGTACACACCTCAGTTTAGTGAGAACTGCAACAAAATGAGATGGCTATTCTAGCTGCCGTCGTCGAACCACCCGTATTCCAGAGTATTCCTACATGGTAGTAACTAGGTGTAGAATGACCAACGCAATCTAAAAGACGTGATTCGTATGTTTTACGTCCTGATGCAGTGCAGGGGACGAGCGGTGAAACAACTCCCTCTAGCGAGAATGCACTTTCTCCAGTTCATCCATGGACAGAGGACTAGCTGGCACAGCTGCAGAAGGTTTTTGGGACAGGTGACGCGGACAAGGCATTGTGGTCTGCTTTATTTCTGCAAATAGCGGTTTTGCTAAATTTAGTGGAACTGCACAAGAAGTTCAGATGGTCAGTACACTAACATTGTTCAGTTAGCATTCCAACTGAGGAACACAATTATAATTGGTTATTATGGAATGAGAGAACCTAACCCAGGATGGTGGTAACAACAAAAACCCGAGTGAACTCCAGGAAATTAAAGCCTGCCTGAGGGAGGCCCTTGCTTAGAGAAGCCTTGCTTGATTGTTTCCTGATGTGTAAACCTTCTCACAACTTTGTCTTTTGCTATGAACTAGCAAGATGCCGTGCGTTGCACAGAACATCAAGATGCATTTGATGAGTAGTTTATCTTGTGAGAGAAAAGGATGAAGAGGAGAAGGCCTATTTGCAAAATGGGAGGGCGAGGGGTGTGGTACTTTTGCAATATTTCCATAAGCTTACGACCAAGATATAGTGCAATGCACATGAGTGCATTCATGATTTCTCAAAGCGAGCAAGTCTTAATAGTCAAAGACTGGAGCAAAATTGTGAAGGATCACAGCAGAGAAGTACTATGGGGCAGCAATCAGAAGCGCAGCCCACAATTAGGTGACAGGTTCATCTGCATTCTCAAATAGCTAGTGTTGGTGGTAATGACTATGATGATTATTATTAGCTAGTGTTGGTGGTGATTAGATAGCTACACTATGACTACGATGATTAAATAGTGTTGGTGGTAATGACTATGATGATTATTAGCTAGTGTTGTTGGTGATGATATGATGCAAGAGTTTTTATATTAATATGATGATGATGTTGATCATGATTATCATGATCATTTGTTATTATGATCATGATTAGTTATTATATCATTGGTGGAAGGAACATGGATTAGATTCATGTGGATGGATCAAAAGTGACCAAAAGTTGAATTAGTAGGATCGTCGTCTTAATTCAACTTTTGATTCATCCAAATGAATCTAATCCATGTTTCTTCCTCACAATGATATATTAATTCATCATGGACATAATGATATAACAACCTCTTAATTGGTACTATATCTAAATTTGTATAACGGCGTATAAATACACTAAAAATAAAAATAAAATGAAAAACAGAATACTAGTAGCGCTGGACAGGAAGCATGCTTCTACTAGTTAGATTAGCAGTAGCGCTGGAAACAATACACGCTATGGCTATATGTCTTAGCAGTAGCGTGTGTTACATGCGCTACTGCTAAGGAATAGCTGTAGCAACTTACTAGTAGCATGGGGCCCCATGCTACTACTAGGCTTTTCCCTATTAGTGTTTATTTGCTTGTTTCCCTTCCTTCCTCGTTGCTTCGAACAGACTATGCCAAACTCCCCTGCCTGCCGCGCGGGAAAAGACCCGCCTTTTTTAATCTGGGTTTATATCGATGGATCATGCGAAGCAGCAAAAACCAAGCCGTGTCTTGTACTCCTCCGTCGTACTAAAAGAGTGGAGACGCTCGCTTTCATGAATTTTGTACTTCCTCTCGCCGACATGTGGGCCATATAGCAACCGGGTCGATGTGTCATGCACCAAATAACAGTGCAGAACAGGAGGGGGGACGCACCCCAGTCTTAGCGCCCCAGTAGTAGTATTGAGCAATGAGACGTTAAATCACAATGCCGCACCTTTCCCCCAGACGGACGAAGCAACCATTATTTCACACTTCGCTGAATCCGCTTCGCCATCATCTCCTTCAAGAAAACCACGTATTGCTTCTGCCATTGTTCTGCCTCATCACCTACCAGATACCAGAAGCCATGTACGTGCCCTTCAGCACGACTGTCCATTCTCGACGGTTTTCCTCCTATCTCACAACCGCCCACCTTTGCACGGTGCATACCTTTTAACAGACAATCATTAGTAAACCTTCGACTCCCCATTCTCAAAAAAACGGTTCACTTGTGCGGGTTCGTATTATCGGAGGCACTCATTGACAGCACATCACTCTCTAGTTGCCCTGCCCTGGAGGCTTGGTGCTATGTTTCACGTTAGAATCGATTGTCTCCAATAAAGTCCCCATAACTTGTAAGAATTGGAATTTCTTTGACGGAAAGGTAGTCATCATCGAAGTTGACCCTTCGACTTCAAAGGTTGATACTGATGTCTAGTTATTCACCAGTTCAAATAAACTGTCAGTCTCTGCGCCTAAACTGGAGACCTTGGGGTGTAATACGTGATCTCTGTGCTCATTCCAAGATAGTGTTTGGTCCACAGTTCTTCGTTAACTGTATATTTCATCTACACTTGTAATCGAAGCTGCATTTTAAATTTCTGCGCAAAGTTCGTACTCATCTTGGAGTACACATTTGTACTAATATTCTGTTTATGCACAATGAAGAGTTTTCTCCATGGATAGCCTATCAGTGGGTTGGATTGGTCAAGTCTTTATATATCCAACTGGAATTGTTTTGATTTGAACCAAGACTATTGTTGTGCAATGCTTTCCATGGCTGGAGACGTGTATATAACAGTGGTGATTAATTTCACGCACATTGGAAAGCCCGCATATAGTGTACTAGAATTAAACCGTTCAGCTGGTGCTCTTGTAGGGACACCTTTTTTTAGACCCTTAATGTTTTCAATCTTCACGTCCTTTAGGCAACAGGAGGGGTAAGAAAGTTATAACCAATCGTGGGATTCGTAAACCGGGGATATTCTCACTTCTTTCATGAATTCGAATTGAACCACAATAACGCTTGATGTTGGAAACGATATGTAGCCACAATCCAGCAAACACTAGCATTGTCACATTCTTCCTACTAAATGTGAGCGTACTATTGTCCATCAGGCTTAAGTTTATCAGCAGAATGGTTTGCGGATAGGTATGTCGAAGAGCAAAAATAGGAGTTTAGGTGGACAAAAAGGACTTTGAACTTGCCTGGGCTTCTATTTACACATCTTGTGAGTCAACTCCAGTAAATTTTACGTCCAGGATGCTCCAGTCTAGGACCTGACCGATCCATTTGACTGTGACATGCCGAAAACAGTGCTGGAGTTAGATGTTGCGCCTTGTCAATCCTGGGTTTGATCTAAAACCTGATGAACAATACCCTGCTCTTGTACAGTTGGGTAAGCTGGGAGTATTAGATGTTGGTCCCTTTTCAAATCGGCCTGTGACGGTCATATTTTTCGAAAACAAGGCAAGGGCTCTGCCATTTGTTTAATTAAGAGTGACAATTGTCCACAAATCCCAACAAGGGAAACACTCTAGCGTAGTTTGTAGATTGAGCGTCAGTGTGACATTACAGGAACCCAGTGATTAGCCCCCACAGCACCCACAAACTTATTTGGAACTAGCACACCAATATGGGTTGTAAATTTTCATAGAAAGGATGATGACCGTGACAGATTTGGATTCGACATTGGACCACGAGGGAAAAGCCTATCCAGGTGGCATCGACTACTAGTCAAACAAACGATTCTGGCTACCAGCCATTGGATGACATCCAACATCTGTCTTGTATCTTTATCTCTTATCTTCTTCCTCAGCCGACCAAACAAAACCAACCCCGTCGGTTCCGCCTGCTACCCGCCTCCCACGGCTGGCTGCGCCTCCGCCAACGCCTACCGTACCCTCAAACATTGGCCAGTACCTCCCTCTATTCCCCACACGTCCTGTTATTCCCTGCGACGTCAGCCCCAAACGCACCCGCACCCGAACCAGCAACCCTCGTACACACCTCCACCTGTGAATAGATGGTGCATCTTCCACGGCTCCTGTTCGTTCCGTCCGAGGCCTCGCCGTGCCCTTCGCCTTGGGTCGCTCCACCGTGCACGGTGCGCTGCCGTCTGGCATTGTCAATGTCGTCAACAAACCGAGAGGAACAAGCAGATGACAGTACATGGAGAGATGGACAGTAGGGACCCACCAGGGTCATGGCAGTACGCAAGCACGGCTCGTTATACAAGCCCAAAAAAAGGTTCCTCCTAATGGTTGGACATCTGGGTCCCACGCCATGTCAACGTAGTCAATAAACGAGAGAATTACACAACGAGCGGCTTGACACAGTACCCAGCCGGCCGCGCAGTTGTTTATTACTTTTTTTAGAACAAGCAGTTGTTATTATGCTAGTTTTAGAGATGGATCAGGATAACAACGGGGCTGTGCGGGGCTGGGGCCCGTCTAGCAGGGTTTATTTTACGTTTACCACATGATGAGCCAGTTGTATTTTTTCTTGCTGAAAATGGCTAGCCCAGTTCTACTTTTTTAAAGAAATACCCAAAGGAGGCCTACTTGCTTTCTCAGCCCTGCTGGGTTGCAAAATCTTTCAAAGACGAGAGCGATGTATTCGCTTGCCCAGAAATGAAGTAGTAAGAAATGGGATTGTAAATTTATACAACACAGCAAACCGGCAATTAGTTTCAAATATCGTTTTTTAAAGATTTTGACATTTCGATAATTTAAAATTTTTTTTGTGGGGCAAGGGAAAACTATGTTGGATTTTAAATTGATATAAAATTATATTTTTAAATTAGTTTGAACGTGATTCAAAAATTCGGGATTAAAAACAGTTCGGACCGCACGAAATATGCGAAATTTCGTTTAGAAATTTTTAACCGTGGCCACAATATGGCGTGTAATGCTACACAAAAAGAATAGGGACTCCAAAAAAAATCTTAAGAATTGCAAATGGGCTGTAAATTATTAGAAATAATGGCAGATGGGCTGTATACTGGTTTTTCACAGATTTGAGGCTGACTTGTGCGCCTAATAGGTTGATGTAGCTTTCCTAAAAAAATGTGAGGCGACGAAGCCGTGAAACTTAGTAACAATAAAGAGCAGTGATGGGATGTCAATCAAGGTGTGTGCTTTTAATCTTGCTATTTGTCTCCAGCCGTCAAACCAGCGCCGGCGGGATCCTGCTCCTCCTCATGGCGGCTGTGCGCCGCGAAGGCCGCACCACCCCACCTACTCCATCGCTAGAGGCATTCTCTACACCCAACCTCCTATTATTTTTAGCGAGGCAGCTGAACCAGTAGAAACCTCATCGCACAGCGTGGGAAGCACTGCCGAGTCTTCCCCGGTCAGGGTCGTTCCTTCAGGCCCCGCGTGTCACCGCCCTGGTGCTCTCGGCTGGTGGGTAACGAACGACATCATTGAAGAGGACTGTATGGAGAGGTGACAGCTGGGTCCACGGCGCACCACAAGGAAGTGCTCCTTATTACGACACACAAAATAATGGATTCTCCACCTGACAGCAGGGACCCACTGGAAGGGCCTCTGTATTTCGCGAAAAAAAACATTCCTCCCGCTGACAGCTCGACCCACCAGACTATATCTTCACACGCAAGGAAGTGCCTCTTATTACGCACAAAAAAAATGAATACTGCCCCTGCTATACTGGGACCCAATCATAGTTGAGGTGTGACTTTGTGGGCTAATAAGTTGACGCGGATGGAGGTCTTTGTTTAATTAGTAAATATGAACGATTCTAGCTCCAGGACCATACGATGTCCATCCAACGGTCGTAGTGCTTCGTTAACCTCTGGTCTTCTTGCTCCAAGCGCCCAAACGCATCAGTCGTGCCGCCTGCTCCTGCCTCCCGTGGCCGGCTCTGCTGCCGCGCAGGCCTCACCGCCCCACCCTACTCCCATCGCTGGCCTGGCCATCCCTGTACTCACCCAGACCTGCTGTTATTCTCCAGCGACGGCAGCCTCACACTGCAGCCCAACCAGTAAAACCTCGTACGCCCCTCCGCGTGGGGGAAACAACTGTCGAGTTCTTCCCCGGCTCCGGGTCATTCCCTTCCTAGGCCTCGGCCGTCATTCCACCGCTTGTGCTCTCGGCGTGGCGTGGTCAACGTGATCAAGGAACGACTTACATTGGAAGAGGACTGTACGTGGAAAGGCTGACAGCTGGGTCCATGGCCGCAGCAAGGAAGTGCCTCCTTATTATGCGCAAATAATGATTCTCCACCTGACAGCGGGGGACCTACCGGAAGGGCCTCTGTATATTTGCCTAGCGTATTTTTTCGAAAAAAACGTTTCCCCTGACAGCTGGGACCACCAGCTATATCTTCGGACGCAAGGAAAGTGCCTCCATATTAGGCGCAAAAAAAGAATCCTCCCCCTGACAGCTCGGACCCACCACAATAACTTCGCACGCAAGGGAAGTGCGTCCTTATCACCTCCTGACAGCCGAGACCCACTGGTCGAAGCGTACATAGCTTGTCGCGAACGGTACGTACATACTGGTCGATCGGTCTCTCGCAAATGATGAACCTATGGCCGAGCAAGCAGGCGTACGTGTAGTAGTAGAGGCCCCGACGTAGAAGTTCAGGTAGTCCCTTTAAACTGTGTACCGTAACATACAACCACATGCCAAAAATACAGCCACATATTACACATACGGGCGGGGTCTCAAACACCTACTCGCGCATACGTAGGCCCGGGCCGGTGTACATGGGAGAGGCAATGGACGAAGCACATGGCGTCTGTTCATCGGGTAGCCAACTGGCTGGGTCAGAGACGGACGAGACGAAACAGCGTCCTGTTCATCGGGAGGCAACATACTAGGTCGGATGCTTTCCTGTTCAATGGGAGACAAATGGCTAGGACGGAACAGCCGAAACGGGGTCTGGCGTACCGCAGTACGGGAGGAGGGAAACGGCCTTCTGTTCGACTGGCTACGGTCGAAACAGGGGTCTGTTCATCGGGAGGGGTGTGGCATACCGCAAAACGGAGGAAACAGATGTGTTGGAGCACTCGGTCGAAAACGGGGGTCCTTTCATCGGGAGGGGGTGTGGCGTACCGCAAAACAGAGGAGGAAACGACTGTGTTGGAGTTGCTACGGTCAAAACGGTGGTCCTGTCTCAGCGGAGGGGGTGGCTACCGCAAAACGGGACTCCACGAGGTACTGTTCACCCATCGTCGGACTTCCTTCAGCCTCCACCTGCATTGTTCATCACCAAACGTCTTCTCTCCACTGCTTCTAGTTCAACCAACCCTCCACGGGGTCCTATTCATCCACCCCAACTAGCTAGGCTGTGTGGCGGGCCTCCTCTCAGGGTCCTGTTCATCTAGCGGCAAAGGCATACTACTACTACCACAGGGTCCTGTTCATCCAACCCCAACCACGTACGTCTCGACACATCAACCAACCCCCACATTCACTGTTCATCAAGAGGGCAGTAGTAGGTTCAATCGGCTCAGTTAGAGCAAGCAGTTAGCGAAGGAATCCCTCGATCGGGTTCAGTTAATGCCAGGGATAGATCGATTGCTCGGGTTTCAGTAAACATAGCTAGTGCAACGCTCAGGTTTCAGTAAGCGAAACACCTCGCTCGGGTTCAGTAGAGGCCCAACGCCTCGCACAACACGCGCGTATTGTATACGAGAGAAAACGCAAACCTCATGTGCACGCTCGGCCCCGACCACCACCGTAACCGGGAAGTCCCCAAAATTTTCCTCGCCTTCGCTTTACAATGATTTTTTCCGTCAATGGACGGCCCAAAGAATGTCATGCAGGTGCGGTCTCCGGCGCGCCCAGGACGAAAAGCCCATTTTCTGTCATTTTTTTATATAGAAGTAGGAGCAAACCACATTATGTGATACCGGGTTTTCTCCAATTATCGTCATAGAAGTGTCATAGCATGACAGAAAAAAATTTCGTTCGGCCCCAAAATGTCACGGATGTGTCTTTTTTGTAGTGTGGGCGTTAAATGATAGCGCTTGTTGGGAGGCAACCAAAGAATAAAAATTTATTTTTCCTTTTTACTTTCTGTTCTTGAGAGTGTTTGCACAATTATACCTCTTTTTGATGTGTTTTTATGTTTTAATTAGTTTTTGGTCCAAGCAAAGTCTTTGGGATCATGTTGGGTGATTAGTGATTTGATTTGGTGAAAAACCAAAACTTTGCGTCCAGTAAAATAATTTTGTAAAATCACAGAAAAGCGTGAAAAATTCTGAATTTTTTATAAAAGATTTATATACAAATTGCCTAAGTTGTCCTATGTTTTAGAAATTTTGGAGTTACAGAAGGTACGAAGTTTTCAGATGCTATAGACTGTTCATTTTGACATATTCTATTTTCTTTGCATTGTGTGTTATTTTGATGAATCTATGGACTTATCGGGGGGGTATAAGCCATAGCAAAGTTTGGAATACAGTAGATATAATGCCAATAAAAAATATGAATGGGTTTGCAAAATACTTAGAGTGGTGTGATTTGCTTTGTTATACTAACGGATCTCGCGAAGGTTTTTGTTAAGTTTTGTTGTGATTTGAAGTTTTCAAGTTTTGGATGGAGATCACGAGGATGAAGGAATAAGGAGAGTAAGAAGAGCCTAAGCTGGGGATGCCCCATGGCACCCCAACATAATATTCAAGGAGAAACAAGCAACTAAGCTTGGGGATTGCCACGAGTGGCAGCCCCTCTTCTTCTAAGACATCGGTATTTACTTGGAGCTATATTTTTATTCGTCCACAGATCCTGAGTTTTGGTTGGAGCGTCTGTATTATATGATTCTTGCTTGTTGCTTTTAGTTTATCACAAGTATCCTTGATGGACAACCTATTCGAGAGAGCCAAATTGCTGCTATGATTTAATAGATTGCTCTTATGCTTCACTTAAATTTTTTGAGATAAGAATTTCTCTAGTGGCTTCACTTATACACTTTGAGCACGGTGTGCTTTAAATGTTTGAAGAAATACTCTCAGGCTTCACTTAGAATTTATTTGAGAGATGAAATTTTTTATGCATCGTCTTCACTAAATTTGTTTGAGCTTGCCAAAAGCAATTGCAATATATGAAACTAGTCCCAAAGTGATAGATATTCAAGAGGGATATAATAAAAAACTTTCATGAAAGATCATTGGAAAAAATATAACTTGATTCTTTGTAATAGTTTGAGATATGATGAGAGTGATATGGAGTCATGGGTGAGTAATTATGCTTTATTAGAATATGGTGTTAAGGTTTGTGATTCCTATGATGCACGAAAGTCAATAGTTATGCAATGAAATGCATCCTACTTGTGGTGCATTATTCGGTGTTAGTTATGCTTAATGCTTGTTTATGTGATCTTTCGCTTTTGGTGGAGTTTCATCTTTTTGCTAGCCTTCACTGTACTAAGTAGAAATCACTGTGCATCCAAATCCTTAAACACCAGTTTTGCCATATGAGTCCACCATACCTCTAATATGCAGTATTCTGTGCCCTTCTAAGCAAATTTGTATGTGCCATCTCTAATTTTCCAAAATAATTTCCTTTTTGTGTGCTCGTACCTCTCATGAAACGGTAGGGGGTGGCTGATATTTTTCCATGCCAGAATGTGTTATTCTCAATATGAGGTGTGTATTCACTTGTCATTGCACGAGGAGTATGGCAAAGGTGATTAGGATGCCCAGTCCCGAAATGAAAATAAATTTACTTTTTGTTTGTCAAATAATAAATTCTTGGAAAGTGTTGGATGGACGGTATTCATTATTTTATTTCTGTTTTATCGAGATCTATTTATCCAATCTACCACAAAATTTATCTATCTTTTTACGATGAGGGACTGACAACCCTCTTACGCGCGGGTTGCAAGTATTGTTCTTTGTGTGTAGGTACCATTCACATAGTGTTGCTTGGTTCCCCTACTGGATTGATACCTTGGTTCATTAAATGGGGAATACCTATCGTAGCATATGCTGCATCATCCTTCCTCTTTGGGGAAAATACCGACGTAGTTCAAGTGACATTAACCGTTGTATGCGAATGTGTAGAGTCTCTCACACCGATCATCACGAGGTGCTTCGAAATACGAACTTTCGCAACGGTGCATATTAGGGAGAACACATCATTTATATTGAAATTAAGTGAAGGGAATCATCTTATAATTCTATCGTCGTCCCTAAGCAAAATAAGATGCATAAAAATAAAAATCACATGTAATAAATAAGGACATGATATGGCCATTATCATCTTGGGCCTTGATCTCCATTTCCAAAACACCGGCATGATCTCCATTGTCACTAGGATGACACCATGATCTCCTCATAGTGTCGTCAGTGGTCGTCTCACCAACTATTGCTTCTACAACTATTTATAATGCATAGCGATAAAAACAATTACATGGCGTTATTTGTTGACACGCAGGTCATACAAATAATCTGAAGACAACCCTATGTCCTGCCGGTTGCCGTACTCATCCACATGTGATACATCTCCAACTGCATCTATAATTTTTGATAGTTCCATGTTATTATATTATCCATCTGGATGTTTTATATGCATTATTATGCTAATTTATATCATTTTTTGGGACTAACTATTTAACTTAGTGCCCAAGTGCCAAGTTGCTATTTTTGTTCCTTGTTTTTGCCTTTACAGAAAATCAATTCAAACGGAAGTCCAAATGGAACGTAACTTTTTGAGGATTTTTCTTGCGACCACAAGACACCCTGGAAGTTTCGGGAGGGGGCCAGAAGGGCCATAGATTGCGACAAGCTAAGGGGGCGTGCTCCAGGTAGGGAGCGCGCCCTCCAGCTTGTGGCCCCCTGTGGCTCCTCTAACCCTAATTCTTCTTCATAAAATATCCAAATATTGCCCATAGACCAGAAAGGCACAACAGAAATACTTTTCCGCCGTTCGCAAGCTTCTGTTCTCTGAGAGATCCATCTGGAGGACCTTTCGCTACTCTGCCGGAGGGGGGATTCGATCATGGTGGGGTTCTTCATCAAACCTTGTTGCCCTTCGATGATGTTGAGTAGTTACCAAAAATCTATGAGCATAGCCAGTAGCTAGATGGCTTCTTTCTCTCTTTGATCTTCAATACAAGTTCTCCTCGATGTTCTTGGAGATCTATTTGATGAACTTCTTTTGCGGTGGTGTTTGTTGAGATCCGATGAATTATGGGTTTTATGATCTGATTATCTATGAATATTATTTGAGTCTTCTCTGAACTCTTTTATGCATGATCTAAATAGCTTTGTATTTCTCTCGATCTATTGATTGGTTTGGCCAACTAGATTGATTTTCCTTGCAATGGGAGAGGTGCTTTGTCATGGGTTCAATCTTGCGGTGCTCAATCCCAGTTACAGAAGGGGACATGACACGTATGTATTGTTGCCATAAGGATAAAAAGATGGGGTGTTTCATATTGCTTGGATATCATCCCGCAACATCATGTCATCTTGTAAGGCATTACTCCGTTCTTGTTAACTAATACAATAGATGCATGCTTGATAGCGATCGATGTGTGGAGTAATAGTAGTAGATGCAGGCAGGAGGGTTCTACTTGTCATGGACGTGATGCCTATTATACATGATCATGCCTTGGATATCTTCATAATTAGCTTTTTCTATCAATTGCTCAACAGTAATTGTATACCCATGTATGCTTTCTTTCAAGAGAGAAGCCTTAGTGAAGCTATGCCCCCCGGGTCTCTCTTTTATCATATATTTTCAGATCTATAAAAAACAAAAAAAAAAAATACCTTGCTGCAATTTATTACTTTATCTTATTTTGCACTTTTATTTCTTTTATATCAATCTCTATCAGATCTCATTCTTGCAAGTAACTGTGAAGGGATTGACAACCCCTTTTCTGCGTTGGGTGCAAGTATTTTGTTGTTTGCGAGGTGCTATCATGGGAGACTTGGTGTTCCTCCTACTGGATTGATACTTACTCTTAACTGAGGGAAATATTTTCTTGCTTTGCCGATCACCCTTTCTCTTCAAGGGGAAAACCAATGCAAGCTCAGGAAGTAGAACATGCAAGTCATGAACCTCTTACAAAACATGATCATGCATACATCAACATATATCACATCACATTTTGGCCATACCACATCACAAACATGCGCCTGCCAAAAAAGTTAGACGTCCTCTACTTTGTTGTTGCAATTTTTACGTGTGCTGCTAGGACAAAACTATAAGAACTGTAGTTTCTATCCAAAAACACAACAGTGATATACAAGTTTCTTTTAACCTTCAAGAAGGACCGTCCTCGTCAAATCAGATTCAACTAAAGTGTGGAGAGACAGACACCCGCAAGGCACTTTTATGCAATACAAGTGCCATGTCAAATAGCGGAGCGGTCTCATGTGTGTGACATGTAGGTTGATCCGAGCCGCTTCATCGGACAATACCACCGAATCCAAATAAGAAAAGGGAAGTAAATTTGAAGATAATGCCCACAACTCTTTGGTGTTCTACTCGTGAATATACATCTTAGCATAGACCTAGCTCATGATGCCACAATAATGGGAACGAAGCATGAAAATCAAAAAAATCCTATATGAAACATCAAGATCCAAGCTAGAGATGTATAGCATATGAGAGGAGAGTGGTTTCTACATACCCTTGTATACCAAAAGCCTAACGATCTAAGATCATGGTTGGTTAGTGTACTCGCGTCACGGTCCAATCTGATCCAAGTAACCGCAGTGCGACACCTCCAAGTTTAGCAAAGGTACGGCTCGGAAGCGTCCTCTCCTTCTTGATCCAGTAGGTGAGGGAGAGGAGGGAGCTAAATTCTGAACCAACACGAAGGCATGGTGGGGCGGAGGTGCCAAGCGAACTCCGGAAGGGCTCTCGCCAAGCGCTGGCGGAACATGGAGGAGGAGTAACGGGCGGGAGAAGGGGCAAAGCATGGAAGGGCTAGTGCCCCCTACGGGCTCCCCACTATATATAGGTGTGAGGGAGGGCGTGGCTGCCCTAGCCCCCCTCCAAGGCAGGGGCGGGTGGCCAAGGGGGGAGGAGTGCCCCCAAGCCAAGTGGGGCCCTCCCCCTTAGGGTTTCCCTTCCTGTGCACTGGGCTTGTAGGGGATGCTTCACCTGGCCATTAAGGCTTAGGCGCCACCTTACACACCATGCTACTGTATGGATGTGATGGAACCCTTGAGGACTTCCGAAACCCTCTGGAACCTTCGGGTGGCTCCCGGTACAATACCAAAAAACCAGACATTTTCCCGTAACCCCGACAACAACTTTCCTATATTAAATCTTTACCTCCGACCTTTCCGGAGCTACTCGCAATGTCCCGGATCCCATCTAGGACTCTGAACAACCTTCAGATTTTCAACTATTAATATCTCCAATACCTACCCTAGCGTATCGAACGTTAAGCGTGTGCGACCCTATGGGTTCGAAAACATGCAACATGACAGAGACCCTCTCGATCAATAACCAATAGTGGAAACCTGGATGCCCATATTGGGCCTTCATATTCATGTATGAAGATATTTATCGGTTGAACCACGATGTGTCAAGGATTCATTCAATCCGTATGCAATTCCCTTTGTCGGCGATATGTTACTTGTCCGAGATTCCAGGTCTGTATCTCCATACTAGTTCAATCTTGTTATTGACAAGTCTCTTTACTCGTTCCGTAATACAAGATCCTGTGACTAAACTCCTTAGTCACCTGAAGCTTCTTATGATGTTGTATTACCGAGAGGGCCCAGAGATATCTCTACATCACACGGAGCGATAAATCCCAGTCTCGATCCATGCAACCCAATAGACTCGACAGACCTAAAGTCAACCCGTTGCATATTGAGTAATAGTGATCTGTGTGTTGAGTTTCCTAGTAGTTGCATTCGACTAGATTTTCAATAATGTTTCAACATTGAACTCGGAACGTCTGACTAGAAAGGGAATTCGTTATGTGCGAATACTGACAAGATGACAACGGCATGTGCGGACAGCCCTCACCAGTTGGTGGTAGGCGCTTCAGCATCATGCTGGATGAGAACTTCGAATGGCTACAGGCAAGTCACAACGACAAGTCTTTTTCTGTAATTAGCATGACTCTGCTTCTTGTTGCTCAACTTTATAATTTAACTTTTTCACAATTCTACTAGCGTTCCCCTCCATGCAAAAAATTATGTCATGGATTTAATATTGGTTTCCAGTACTATGGAAAGTATAGGTAAGAGGGTAAAGAAGTCACTATGGGAGCCGAAGGCATGTGATATTTTGCCGGTAAAAATATATAAGCAGACACGTACTCCTATATGAATGCAAAAAAATTGAGAGCACTATGCAAGGCTTATGCACTTTTGAGCCTAAATATGCTTACACCTTTGATATTCAGTCCGAAAGACTTGAAATTGAAGGTAATACGACATCTTGGTCGATGTGCCAGACGCTCTCCAGTCTACCTTTATGTGAGTTTCTCAACCAATTTTTTAAGTAATTTATATTGTTTAGTTGAAAAAATAGTGAACAACTAATTCTATTGACAGATTATTCCTTCAAGCAAACATGTCCGGAGCTGGGTAGATAGCACCACTTACCGGTCCCGGGTGTTGAACTTAACGTGAGGAGATTAAGTCATTATGTTTCCCATTGGCTTGAGGATCTTGATACTTGTCAAGACAGGGTTATTTCCTTGGACTTCAAAATATAGTACTTCAATACGTGTGACACTAGTGTGCGTTATTGAACTACTGTCACATCTATTTAGGAAGATGGTAAGATTTTTACTATTTGTCCTCGGTGCAATCTTTTGCATACTTTAGTTTTTAAGACTAAATTCATTGCTAGTATGTTACTAAGATGTTCTTCACACAGGGACTCCTGATGATGGTGGTTGCCTCGTTGGATCAGAGCCTAAAGGTCATATGACAATGGTTGCACAGTTGTCGAACAAGTACTCTATTTCATCAAACACACACTGCTTGTATGATAAACCGTGACAACTTATGTCTTACCATGCCATATTACATGAAAAAACTAGTGAGGACGCATCTGTTTTGGCAACAATTAGGATGGTTCTCACATGATTCATGGGCACACAAAAGTAGCAGTAGTTCCCATAGGCAGATTCAAACAGAGTACTAGCCCCAGAGGGCTCGATAATAGGCAAGGTTCGGATAATTAGACACAATCCAAACTACTTTTAAACACTAGCTGGGGCAACTACTTCATGCTTCGATCTAATTTGGGATGGACACAAGACGGACCTTGCCATGAACATCATCGAGGATGTCTGGAAGCAGCTCAATCCTGTGAACCTTCCTGAAGATAACCTTGTAGCCTTGCCAGTAATAAACTTGTTTGTGGAGGCATGCCACGTCATCTTCCCGTGTAAGCTTGACAAGAACAGTATGCCTCACAAATGAAGGAGTAGCTTTGAACTTCTTGTGCTTCAGTACACCCTGGACAACACGACTGACAACAGGGAGGCTGGAATACATCTCGACATTGGTATAAGTGCAGATGGCTTCCAGGATCCAACAGCCTAAGAACTTTGTTTTCCCAGTGCGTATATTTAGGTCATCCGCCTCATAGCGAGTGACACGTACAACCACACAATCCTTGTCTGCATGAGGGCTCTAATTGAAACAGAAACAAATTCTGAATTACTTTCAAATATAAGAAACACAAGTTATGTAAACCACTATGTAGAATCAAAAGTATGCATGACAGGGAAGGTAGCATGGCATCGAAGCTAATAAAATTTTGCATATTATTACCCACTATAGATGAAAAACACACAATCGAAGATCGGCAAGAAGAAAATCACCTTGCGCAGCTCACAAGGGGGGGGGGGGACAAATCCTTGAAGGGGGGGGAAAACTGCTCCTGCAGGGCCACAGGGGCTGTAATCTCAAACGGTGGGTGTTGACCATCTCAGTAGTGGCCGTGAGCATACTGGGGTCGGCTCGGTGGCTGCCTCCATCTTCTTGGAGCCTCGGTCTCATGGGATCTGCCTCCCGTGTCTGCTCCAACATTGGCAGATCTTTGCGTGGTTCTCCTTGGTCCATCATGATGAAACTGACGAATACTAGGGAGACAACTGAAAGGAAAACACAATCGCAATGACAATGAAACAAAAAGAGAGTGAGGATCGGTTACTGCTTTACAAAGTTTTTTTTTCTGAAAGAAATATACAAAATCATGGATCCGCTTACCTTCCCTCGTTGGGAGAGAAAAAAAATGGCAGATGCGATTGTTGGCTTCTTGAAGACGGTGAGGGAGAAGGGGATTCAGCGAAGAGTTAAATGATGGTTGCTTCGTCCGTCAAACTTAGACTGTGTGGGGAGGTGGGGTTTTGTGATACGGACGGCTCGTTAGTGCCGCGCAAGAAACGGGGTGACTCTCCGCCTGCATACCGCCTTCTAATTTGGTGGATGGCATTTGGGCCTGCGCGCTGCATGGCCTGCATGTCGGTGAACCAAAGTAAAACGACATTCAGTAGAGGGAGATGTTTCGATGACCTCACGAGGAGCCAGAAGCGGTAGTGTATCCACTGTACTAGTAGTAATTGTTTTTCGGTAGCTTGTAGAGTTGTCTTCACTGTACTAGTAGTAATTGTTCTCTAGACCAAGACAAAACAGCCCATCGACCCTAGTAAATAATAAAATCAATTCAAAAAGCCCATATATTTACATAATGAGAGGCGCTACCGAGAGACACACCCTCCCCCCAAAAAAACTTGGGTGCTCTTCTTCTCCTCACTCCCACCCACCTCATGTCAGGTCACTCCCACTTGTACCCCCAAATTCCTCACCTCACTCCTACAGAAAACCCCAACTCCCCTTCTTCCTCACTACAACAGAAAACCCCAGCTCCCTTCTTCTTCACCCGCACTACAACTAGGCTCGTCATTAGTTACTCTGCTCAAATCCGTGAGCTCGACGCGACGCCCTCGAGGAAATGGAGTCGGTTGACCCCAGCGCCAAGAAGATGAGGTCCCGCCAGCGGCGATGCCTGTTGTAGATCCCGCACCCGGCAGCGTGGGGAGAAGCGGCGAGGCCACCCCCCGGATCCCAGGAACCATAGAATCTCGGGTGGACCGCATCAGCGATCTCCCGAACGCCATCCTTGGGGAGATCATCTCGCTTCTCCCACCAGTATTGATGCAGCACCCAAGTCCTCTCAACTCGGTGGTGCCCTCTATGGTGTGTCGCGCCCCTTAATCTCATCTGTCGTCAGCTATCTCTCTTTAATGATTTTGAACTCCCCAGAGCCATCATCTCCTCCCACCAGGGCTCCGTTCAAAGCCTCTGCATCCCGTCATGCTACCTAAGCGAGCATAGCATGCCCTGCACGGCGGACGCCTGGCTGAAATCCCCTGAATTCACAGAACTACAGCTCCTTGAGTTCTACTATTCCCCAGGAAATCACCTACCAGATACCGAACGCCATGTACTTGTGCCCTCAGCACCGATGTCCATCTCGCGGTTTTCCTCCTATCTCCACACCGCCACCTTTGCACTGTGCTACCTACCAGACAATCTATTAGTAAACCTTCGACTCCCATTTCTCAAAAAACTTTCACTTGTGCGGGTTCGTATATCGGAGGCCTCATTGCACAGCACCATCCTCTCTAGTTGCCCTGCCCTGGAGTGCTTGGTGCTTGTTTTCACAGTTAGAATCGATTGTCTCCAAATAAAGTCCCCTAACCTTGTAAGAATTGGAATTTCTTTTGACGGAAGGTAGCTCATCATCGAAGTTGACCCTTCACTTCAAAGGTTGATACTTGATTCTAGTTATTCACCGTTGCAAATAACTGTCGTCTCTGCGCCTAAACTGGAGACCTTGGGTGTAATACGTGATCTCTGTGCTCATTCCAAGATAGTGTTTGGCTCCACAGTTCTTCGTACTGTATATTATCATCTACACTTGTAATCATAAGCTGCATTTTAAATTTCTGCGCATAAGTTCTATATCATCTTGGAGTACACATTTTGTACTAATATTATGTTCTATGCACAATGAAGAGTTTCTCCATGGATAGCCTATCAGTGGTGTTGGATTCTGTCAAGATCTTATATATCCAACTGAATTGTTTTGATTTGAACAAGACTATTGGCTTGCTGCAATGCTTTCCATGTCTGGAGAAGTTGTATATAAAGGTGATAATTTCACGCACATTGGAAGCCCGCATATAGTGTACTAGAAGTAACCGTTCAGCTGGTGCTCTTTAGACACTCTTTTTTTAGACCTTAACTGTTTTCAATCTTCATGTCTATTTAGGCAACAGGACGGGGTAAGAAAGTTATAACCAATCGGTGGATTCGTAAGCACCGGAATATTCTCACTTCTCATGACATTCGATTGAACACAATAACGCTGGAACGATATGTAGCCAACAATGCAAACACTAGATTTGTCACATTCTTCCTACTAAATGTGAGGTTACTATTGTCCATCAGGCTTAAGTTTATCAGCAGCATGGTTTTGACGGATAGGTATGTCGAAGAGCAAAAATAGGAGTTTCAGGTGGACAAAAGGACTTCTGAACTTGCTGGGCTTCTATTTACAACATCTTGTGGTCATACTCCAGTAAATTTTACGTCCCAGGATGCTCATTCTATGGACCTGACCGATCCATTTGACTGTGACTGCCGAAAACAGTGCTGGAGTTAGATGTTGCTGCCCTTTTCAATCTGGGTTTTGTCTAAACCTGATGAACAATTAACCCTCGTGCCTTTGTACAGTTTGTAAGCTGGAGTTAGATGTTGTTTCCCTTTTCAACTCGGCTGTGACTGTCATATTTTCTTCGAAACAAGGCAAATGGCTCGCCATTTGTTTAATTAAGAGTGAAATATTGTCACAAATCCCAACCAAGGGAACATCACTCTCGCCGGTAGCTTGAGCTCAGTGTGCATTACAGAACCCAAGTGATTAGCCCCCACCAGCACCCACAAACTTATTTGGAACTAGCACACCAAATGGGTTGTAAATTTTCATAAGAAAGGATGCATGACCGTGACAGATTTGGATTCTGACATTTGGGACCCAAGAGGAAAAAGCCTATCCAAGGTGGCATCGACTTACTAGTCAACAAACGATTCTGGCTACCAGCCATTGGATTGACATTCAACATCTGTCTTGTATCTTCTATCTCTTATCTTCTTCCTCCAGCCGCCCAAACCAAACCACCCCGTCGGTTCCGCCTGCTACCGCCTCCCACGGCTGGCTGCGCCTCCGCCACCCTACCGTACCCTCAAACATTGGCCAGTCCCTCCCTCTATTCCCCCACACGTCCTGTTATTCCCTGGCGACGTCAGCCCCAACACGCACCCGCACCCGAACCAGTCAACCCTCGTACACCCCTCCACCTGTGAATAGACTGGTGCATCTTCCCCGGCTCCTGTTCGTTCCGTCCGAGGCCTCGCCGTCGCCCTTCGCCTTGGTTCGCTCACCGTGCACGGTGCGCTGCCGTCTGGCATTGTCAATGTCGTCAACAACCGAGAGGAACAAGCAGATGACAGTACATGGAGAGGATGACAGTAGGGACCCACCAGGGTTCATGGCAGTACGCAAGCAAGTGCCTCGTTATTACAAGCCCAAAAAAAGGTTCCTCCTAATGGTTGGACATCTGGGTCCCACGCCATTGTCAACGTAGTCAATAAACGAGAGAATTACACAATGAGCGGCTGACACCAAGTACCCAGCAGGCCGCGCAGTTGTTATTTACTTTTTTTTAGGAACAAGCAGTTGTTATTTATGCTAGTTTTAGAGATGGATCAGGATAACAACGGGGCTGTGCGGGGGCTGTGGCCCGTCTAGCCAGGGTTTAATTTTACGTTTACCACATGATGAGCCCAGTTGTATTTTTTCTTGCTGAAAATGGCTAGCCCAGTTCTACTTTTTTTAAAGAAATACCCAACGGAGGCCTACTTGCTTTCTCAGCCCTGCTGGGTTGCAAATCTTTCAAGACGAGAGCGATGTATTCGCTTGCCCAGAAAATGAAGTAGTAAGAAATGGGATGTAAATTTATAAACACAGCAAACCGGCAATTAGTTTCAAATATCGTTTTTTAAAGATTTTGACATTTCGAATTTAATTTTTTTTGTGGGGAAAACTATGTTGGATTTTAAATTGATATAAATTTATTATTTTTAAATTAGTTTGAACGTGATTCAAAAATTCGGGATTAAAAACAGTTCGGACCGCACCGAAATATGCGAAATTTCGTAGAAATTTTTAACCGTGGCCACAATATGGCTGTAATGCTAACAAAAAGAATATGGACTCCAAAAAAATTCTTAAGAATTAGCAAATGGGCTGTAAATTATTAGAAATAATGGCAGATGGGCTGTATGCTGTTTTTCACAGATTTGAGGCTGACTTGTGCGCCTACTATAGGTTGATGCGTACGCTTTCCTAAAAAAATGTTGAGGCGCACGCAAGGCCGTGTCAACTTAGTCAACACACAAGAGCAGTGATTCCTCCACTGATAATGATTCCTCCACCTGACAGCAGGGACCCACCGGAAGGGCCTCTGTATTTCGCGAAAAAAACATTCCTCCCGCTGACAGCTCGGACCCACCAGCTATATCTTCGCACGCAAGGAAGTGCCTCCTTATTACGCACAAAAAAAATGAATACTGCCCCTGCTATCTGGGACCCATCATAGTTGGAGGCTGACTTGTGGGCCTAATAAGTTGACGCGGATGGAGGTCTTTGTTAACTTAGTAAATATGAACGATTCTAGCTCCAGTGACCATACGATGTCCATCCAACGGTCGTAGTGCTTCTTTAACCTTTGGTCTTCTTGCTCCAGCCGCCCAAACCAGCATCAGTCGTGCCGCCTGCTCCTGCCTCCCGTGGCCGGCTCTGCTGCCGCGCAGGCCTCACCGCCCCACCCTACTCCCATCGCTGGCCTGGCCATCCCTGTACTCACCCAGACCTGCTGTTATTCTCCAGCGACGGCAGCCTCACACTGCAGCCCAACCAGTAAAACCTCGTACGCCCCTCCGCGTGGGAAACAACTGTCGAGTCTTCCCCGGCTCCGGGTCATTCCCTTCCTAGGCCTCGCCGTCATCCACCGCCTTGGTGCTCTCGGCGTGGCGTGGTCAACGTGATCAAGGAACGACTTACATTGGAAGAGGACTGTACGTGGAAAGGCTGACAGCTGGGTCCATGGCCGCAGCAAGGAAGTGCCTCCTTATTATGCGCAAAATAATGATTCCTCCACCTGACAGCAGGGACCTACCGGAAGGGCCTCTGTATATTTGCTTAGCTGTATTTTTCGAAAAAAACGTTTCCCCCCTGACAGCTGGGACCCACCAGCTATATCTTCGGACGCAAGGAAAGTGCCTCCATATTAGGCGCAAAAAAAGAATCCTCCCCCTGACAGCTCGGACCCACCATCAATAACTTCGCACGCAAGGAAGTGCGTCCTTATCCTCCCTGACAGCCGAGACCCACCTGGTCGAAGCGTACATAGCGTTGTCGCGAACGTGTACGTACATACTGGTCGATCGGTCTCTCTGCAATGATGAACCATGGCCGAGCAAGCAGCGGTACGTGTAGTAGTAGAGCCCCCGACGTAGAAGTTCAGGTAGTCCCTTCTAAACTGTGTACACGTACATACAACCACATGCCAAAAAATACGGCCACATACGTACATACGGGCGGGGTCTCAAACACCTACTCGCGCATACGTACGGCCCGGGCTCGTGTACATGGAGAGGCAATGGACGACAGCAATGGCGTCCTGTTCATCGGGTAGCCAACTGGCTGGGTCAGAACGGAGAAACAGCGTCCTGTTCATCGGGAGGCAACATACTAGGTCGGAATGCTTCCTGTTCAATGGGAGACAACTGGCTAGGACGGAACAGCCAAAACGGGGTCTGGCGTACCGCAGTACGGAGGAAACGGCCTTCTGTTCGACTGGCTACGGTCGAAACAGTGGTCCTGTTCATCGGGAGGGGTGTGGCATACCGCAAAACGGAGGAAACAGACTTGTGTTGGAGCACTACGGTCGAAACGGGGGTCCTGTTCATCGGGAGGGGGTGTGGCGTACCGCAAAACAGAGGAAACAGACTTGTGTTGGAGTGCTACGGTCAAAACGGTGGTCCTGTTCATCGGAGGGGTGTGGCGTACCGCAAAACGGGACTCCACGAGCTACTGTTCACCCATCGTCGACTTCCTTCAGCCTCCACCTGCATTGTTCATCCACCACGTCTTCCTCTCCACGTGCTACTGTTCAACCAACCCTCCACGGGGTCCTATTCATCCACCCCCAACTAGCTAGGCTATGGCGGCCTCCTCTCAGGGTCCTGTTCATCTAGCGGCAAAGGCATACTACTACTACCACAGGGTCCTGTTCATCCAACCCCAACCACGTACGTCTCGACACATTCAACCAACCCCCACATTCACTGTTCATCAAGAGGCAGTAGGTTCAATCGGCTTCAGTTAGCAGCAGTAGCGAAGGAATCCCTCGATCGGGTTCAGTTAATAGCCAGGGATAGATTGATTGCTCGGGTTCAGTAACATAGCTAGTGCAATCGCTCAGGTTCAGTAAGCGAACACCTCGCTCGGGTTCAGTTAGAGCCCAACGCCTCGCACACACGCGCGTATGTATACGAGAGAAAACGCAAACCTCATGTGCATCGCTCGGCCCCGACCACCCACCGTAACCGGGAAGTCCCCAAAATTTTCCTCGCCTTCGCTTCTACAATGATTTTTTCCGTCATGGACGGCCCAAAGAATGTCATGCAGGTGCGTCTCCGGCGCGCCCAGGACGAAAAGCCCATTTTCTGTCATTTTTTTTATCATAGAAGTAGGAGCAAACCACATCTATGATGATACCGGGTTTTCTCACAATTATCGTCATAGAAGTGTCATAAGCATGACAGAAAAAAATTTCGTTCGGCCCAAAATGTCACGGATGTGTCTTTTTTTTTGTAGTGTAGGGGCGTAAAATGATAGCGCTTGTTGGGAGGCAACCCAAAGAATAAAATTTATTTTTTCCTTTTACTTTCTGTTCTTGAGTGTTTGCACAATTATACCTCTATTTTGATTGTGTTTTTATGTTTTAATTAGTGTTTGGTCCAAGCAAAGTCTTTGGGATCATGTTGGGTGATAGTTGATTTGATCTTGGTGAAAAACCAAAACTTTTGCGTCCAGTAAAATAATTTTGTAAAATCACAGAAGCGATGAAAAATTCTGAATTTTTTATAAAAGATTTATATACAAATTGCCTAAGTTGTCCTATGTTTTTAGAAATTTTGGAGTTACAGAAGTGTACGAAGTTTTCAGATTGCTATAGACTGTTCTATTTTTGACATATTCTATTTTCTTTGCATTGTGTGCTTATTTTGATGAATCTATGGACTTATCGGGGGGTATAAGCCATAGCAAAGTTGGAATACAGTAGATATAATGCAATAATAAAATATGAATGGGTTTGCAACATTACTTAGAGTGGTGATTTGCTTTGTTATACTAACGGATCTCGCGAAGGTTTTTGTTAAGTTTTGTGTGATTGAAGTTTTCAAGTTTTGGATGAGATCACGATGGATGAAGGAATAAGGAGTAAGAAGAGCCTAAGCTCGGGGATGCCCCATGGCACCCCAACATAATATTCAAGGAGAAACAAGCAACTAAGCTTGGGGATGCCCCGAGTGGCAGCCCCTCTTTCTTCTAATGACCATCGGTATTTTACTTGGAGCTATATTTTTATTCGTCACATATCCTGAGTTTTGGTTGGAGCGTCTTGTATTATATGATTCTTTGCTTGTTTTGCTTTTTAGTTTATCACAAGTATCCTTGATGGACACACCTATTCGAGAGAGCCAAATTGATGCTATGATTTAATAGAATTGCTCTTTATGCTTCACTTAAATTTTTTGAGATATAGAATTTCTCTAGTGCTTCACTTATATCATTTTGAGCACGGTGTGCTTTAATATGTTTGAAGAAATACTCTCAGGCTTCACTTAGATTTATTTGAGAGATGAAATTTTTTATGCTCATGTTCTTCACTTAAATTTGTTTGAGCTTGCCAAAAGCAATTGCAATATATGAAACTAGTCCCAAAGTGATAGATATTCAAGAGGGATATAATAAAAACTTTCATGAAGATCATTGGAAAAAATAAACTTGATTCTTTGTAATAGTTTTGAGATATGATGATAGTGATATGTGAGTCATGTTGGTGAGTAATTATGCTTTATTAAGAATATTGGTGTTAAGGTTTGTGATTCCCTATGCATGCACGAAAGTCAATAGTTATGCAATGAAATTGCATCCTACTTGTGGTGCATTATTCGGTGTTAGTTATGCTTAATGCTTGTTTATGTGATCTTTCGCTTCTTGGTTGGATGCTTCTCAATCTTTTTGCTAGCCTTCACTTGTACTAAGTAGAAATACTACTTGTGCATCCAAATCCTTAAACCCAGTTTTGCCATATGAGTCCACCATACCTACCTATATGCAGTATTCCTGTGCCCTTCTAAGCAAATTTGTATGTGCCATCTCTAATTTTCAAAATAATTTCCTTTTTGTGTGCTCGTACCTCTCATGAAACGGTAGGGGGTGGCTGATATTTTTCCATGCCAGATGTGTTATTCTCAATATGAGTGTGTATTCACTTGTCATTGCACGAGAGTATGGCAAAGGTATTAGGGATGCCCAGTCCCGAAATGAAAAATAAATTTACTTTTTGTTGTCAAATAATAAATTCCTTGGAAAGTGTTGGTATGGACGGTATCATTTATTTTATTTCTCGTTTTATCGAGATCTATTTATCCAATCTACCACAAATTTATCTATCTTTTTACGGTGGAGGGACTGACAACCCCTCTTACGCGTCGGGTTGCAAGTATTTGTTCTTTGTGTGTAGGTACCATTCACATAGTGTTGCTTGGTTCCCCTACTGGATTGATACCTTGGTTTCATAAATGAGGGAAATACCTATCGTAGCTATGCTGCATCATCCCTTCCTCTTTGGGGAAATACCGACGTAGTTCAAGTGACATTAACCCGTTGTATGCGAATGTAGAGTCTCTCACACCCGATCATCACTAGGTGCTTCGAAACTACGAACTTTCGCAACGGTGCATACTTAGGGAGAACACATTTATCTTGAAATTAAGTGAAGGGATCATCTTATAATTCTATCGTCGTCCTAAGCAAAATAAGATGCATAAAAAATAAACATCACATGTAATCAAAATAAGTGACATGATATGGCCATTATCATCTTGTGCCTTTGATCTCCATTTCCAAAACACCGGCATGATCTCCATTGTCACTAGGATGACACCATGATCTCCATCATAGTGTCGTCAAGTGGTCGTCTCACCAACTATTGCTTCTACAACTATTGCTAATGCATAGCGATAAAAACAATTACATGGCGTTATTTGTTGACACGCAGGTCATACAATAATCTGAAGACAACCCTATGGCTCCTGCCGGTTGCCGTACTCATCCACATGTGATACATCTCCAACGCATCTATAATTTTTGATAGTTCCATGTTATTATATTATCCATCTTGGATGTTTTATATGCATTATTATGCTAATTTATATCATTTTTTGGGACTAACCTATTAACTTAGTGCCAAGTGCCAGTTGCTATTTTTTTCCTTGTTTTTGCCTTTACAGAAAATCAATATCAAACGGAGTCCAAATGGAACGTAACTTTTTGAGGATTTTTCTTGGACCACAAGACACCCTGGAAGTTTCGGGAGGGGGCCAGAAGGGCCATAGATTAGCGACAAGCTAAGGGGGCGTGCTCCAGGTAGGGAGCGCGCCCTCCAAGCTTGTGGCCCCCCTGTGGCTCCTCTAACCCTAATTCTTCTTCTATAAATATCCAAATATTGCCCATAGACCAGAAAGGCACACCAGAAATACTTTTCCGCCGTCGCAAGCTTCTGTTCTCGAGAGATCCCATCTGGAGACCTTTTCCGCTACTCTGCCGGAGGGGGATTCGATCATGGTGGGGTTCTTCATCAACCTTGTTGCCCTTCCGATGATGTGTGAGTAGTTTACCAAAAATCTATGAGTCCATAGCTAGTAGCTAGATGGCTTCTTCTCTCTCTTTGATCTTCAATACAATGTTCTCCTCGATGTTCTTGGAGATCTATTTGATGTAACCTTCTTTTGCGGTGTGTTTGTTGAGATCCGATGAATTATGGGTTTATGATCTGATTATCTATGAATATTATTTGAGTCTTCTCTGAACTCTTTTATGCATGATCTAAATAGCTTTGTATTTCTCTCCGATCTATTGATTTGGTTTGGCCAACTAGATTGATTTTCCTTGCAATGGGAGAGGTGCTTTGTCATGGGTTCAATCTTGCGGTGCTCAATCCCAGTTACAGAAGGGGACATGACACGTATTGTATTGTTGCCATTAAGGATAAAAAGATGGGGTTTATTCATATTGCTTGGATCTATCCCGCAACATCATGTCATCTTGCTTAAGGCATTACTCCGTTCTTGTTAACTTAATACAATAGATGCATGCTTGATAGCGATCGATGTGTGGAGTAATAGTAGTAGATGCAGGCAGGAGTCGGTCTACTTGTCATGGACGTGATGCCTATATACATGATCATTGCCTTGGATATCTTCATAATTATTGCTTTTCTATCAATTGCTCAACAGTAATTTGTATACCCACTGTATGCTTTCTTTCAAGAGAGAAGCCTCTAGTGAAAGCTATGCCCCCCGGGTCTATCTTTTATCATATTATTTTCAGATCTATAAAAACAAAAACACAAAAATACCTTGCTGCAATTTATTTACTTTTATCTTATTTTGCACTTTTATTTATCTTTTATATCAATCTCTATCAGATCTCATTCTTGCAAGTAACTGTGAAGGGATTGACAACCCCTTTTCTGCGTTGGGTGCAAGTATTTGTTTGTTTGTGCAGGTGCTATCATGGGAGACTTGTGTGTTCCTCCTACTGGATTGATACCTTACTTCTTAACTGAGGGAAATATTTATCTCTGCTTTGCTACATCACCCTTTCCTCTTCAAGGGGAAAACCAATGCAAGCTCAGGAAGTAGCAACATGCAAGTCATGAACCTCTTACAAAACATGATCATCGCATACATCAACATATATCACATCACATTTTGGCCATACCACATCACAACATGCCCTGCCAAAACAAGTTAGACGTCCTCTACTTTGTTGTTGCAATTTTTACGTGGCTGCTAGGACAAACTATAAGAACTGTAGTTTTCTATCCAAAAACACAACAGTGATATACAAGTTTCCTTTTAACCTTCAAGAAGGACCGTCCTCGTCAAATCAGATTCAACTAAAGTGGGAGAGACAGACACCCGCAAGGCCACTTTTATGCAATACAAGTTGCATGTCAAATAGCGGAGCGGGTCTCATGTGTGTGGACATGTAAGGTTGATCCGAGCCGCTTCATCGGACAATACCACCGAATCCAAATAAGAAAAGGGAAGTAAGCAATTTGAAGATCAATGCCCACAACTTCTTTGTGTTCTACTCGTGCATATACATCTTAGCATAGACCTAGCTCATGATGCCACTAATGGGGAACGAAGCATGAAAATCAAAAAAATTCCTATGAAACATCCAAGATCCAATCTAGGAGATGTATAGCTATGAGAGGAGAGTGGTGTCTACATACCCTTGTATACCAAAAGCGCTAACGATCTAGAGATCATGGTTGGTGTAGTCGTACTCGCGTCACGATCCAATCTGATCCAAGTACCGCACGTGCGACACCTCCAAGTTTAGCAAAGGTACGGCTCGGCAGCGTCCTCTCCTTCTTGATCCAGTAGGTGAGGGAGAGGAGGGAGCTAAATTCTGAACCAACACGACAGCATGGTGGTGGTGGCAGCAGAACTCCGGCAGGGCTTCGCCAAGCGCTGGCGGAACATGGAGGAGGAGTAACGGGCGGGAGACGGGGCAAGCATGGAAGGGCTAGCTGCCCCCTACGGCTCCCCACTATATATAGGTGTGAGGGAGGGGCGTGGCTGCCCTAGCCCCCCTCCCAAGGCAGGGGCGGTGGCCAAGGGGGGAGGAGTGCCCTCCAAGCCAAGTGGGGGCCCTCCCCCTTAGGGTTTCCCCTTCCCCTGTGCACGTGGGCCTTGTAGGGGATGCTTCACCTGGCCCATTAAGGCTTAGGCGCCACCTTACAACCCATGCTACTGTATGGGATGTGATGGAACCCTTCGAGGACTTCCGAAACCCTCTGGAACCTTCGGGTGGCTTCCCGGTACAATACCAAAAAACCAGACATTTTCCCGTAACCCCGACAACAACTTTCCATATATAAATCTTTACCTCCGAACCTTTCCGGAGCTACTCGCAATGTCCCGGATCCCATCTAGGACTCTGAACAACCTTCAGATTTTCAACTATTAATATCTCAATACTACCCTAGCGCTACCGAACGTTAAGCGTGCGACCCTATGGGTTCGAAACATGCAGACATGACAGAGACTCCTCTCTGATCAATAACCAATAGTGGAACCTGGATGCCCATATTGGTTCCTTCATATTCAATGAAGATATTTATCGGTTGAACCACGATGTCAAGGATTCATTCAATCCCGTATGCAATTCCCTTTGTCCGGCGATATGTTACTTGTCCGAGATTCCATGGTCTGTATCTCCATACCTAGTTCAATCTTGTTATTGACAAGTCTCTTTACTCGTTCCGTAATACAAGATCCTGTGACTAAACTCCTTAGTCACCTGAAGCTTCTTATGATGTTGTATTACCGAGAGGGCCCAGAGATATCTCTACATCACACGGAGCGATAAATCCCAGTCTCGATCCATGCAACCCAATAGACACACACGGAGATACCTGTAGACCACTGATACGTCTCCAACGTATCTATAATTTTTTATTATTCCATGCTATTATATTATCCATCTTGAATGTTTTGTATGCATTATGGTACAATTTTATCTCATTTTTTGGACTAACATATTAACCTAGTGCCAAGTGCCAGTTGCTGTTTTTTTCTTGTTTTTGTGTTTTACAGAAAATCAATACCAAACAGAGTCCAAACGGAACAAAACTTTTTGACGATTTTTCTTGGACCAGAAGAAACCTAGGAAGCTTCGGGAGGAGGCCAGAAGGCCCAGGGGTGAGCCACAAGCTCACCAGGCATGCCCTAGGGGGGCGCCCTATGAGATTGTGGGCCCCCCGTAGCCACTCTAACCCTAATCTCTGCTCTATAATACCCAAATATTCCCTTTACACTGAGGGGAACACCAAAAATATTTTTTCGCCGCCGCAAGCTTCTGTTCTTACGAGATCCCATCTTGGGGCCTTTTCTGGGACTCTGTCGGAGGGGGATTCGATCACAGAGGGCTTCTACATCAACCTTGATGCCCTTCCGATGATGTGTAAGTAGCTTACTACCGACCTACGGGTCCATAGCTAGTAGCTAGATGGCTTCTTCTCTCTCTTTGATCTTCAATACAATGTTGTCCTTGATGTTCTTGGAGATCTATTCGATGTAATCTTCTTTTGCGGTGTGTTTGTTGAGATCCGATTATCTATGAATATTATTTGAGTCTTATCTGAACTCTTTTATGCACGATTAAGATAACTTTATATTTCTCTCGATCTATTGATTTGGTTTGGCCAACTAGATTGATTTTTGTTGCAATAGGAGAGGTGCTTTGTGATAGCTTTAATCTTGCGGTGTCCTCACCCAGTGACAGAAGGGGTAGCGAGGCACGTATTTGTATTATTGCAAATAAGGATAAAAATATGGGGTTTATTTCTTATTTATTGGATCTATGCCTCTATATCATGTCATCTTGCTTAAGGTGTTACTCCGTTATTGTTAACTTAATACACTAGATGCATGCTGGATAGCGGTCGATGTGTGGAGTAATAGTAGTAGATGCAGGCAGGAGTCGGTCTACTTGTCACGGACATGATGCCTATATTCATGATCATTGCCTTGGATATCATCATAACTATGGGCTTTTTTATCGATTGCTCAATAGTAATTTGTTCACCCACCGTATCTGTTCTTTCAAGAGAGAAGCCTCTAGTGAAAACTATGGCCCCCAGGTCATATTTCTATCATGTTATTTTCAGATCTATAAAACCAAAAACACAAAAATACCTTCCTGCAATTTATTTACCTTTACTTTATTTTGCACTTTTAGTTATCTTTTATATCAATCTCTATCAGATCTCATCCTTGCAAGTGAACGTGAAGGGATTGACAATGCCTTTTTCGCGTTGGGTGCAAGTATTTGTTTGTTTGTGAAGGTGCATCTATTGGGGACTTGTGTGTTCCTCCTACTGGATTGATACCTTGGTTCTTAACTAAGGGAAACAATTATCTCTACTTTGTTGTATCACCCTTTCCTCTTCAAGGGAAAAACCAACGCAAGCTCAAGAAGTTGCAGGAAGAATTTCTGGTGCCGTTGCCAGGTAGGATCTACATCAAGCCTACCAAGTACCTATCATAAACTCTCATCTCTTGCACTTACATTATTCACCTTTTTCCTCTCATTTTCATCTCCCCCACTTCTAAAACATTTTCAAAAAAACACAAAAATATTTGCCTTTTTTCCGTTTGCCTTTATGTCTCACTTGGTTTGTTTGCTTGTTCATTTGGTATAATTGCATGTTTATTGGAAATCAAAAACAAAAAGCTTATGGATCCTCATCCACTTGCCAATATTTTTAAAAGATCCAACTATGATGAACCAATTGCTAGTGAGTTGAGTGCACTAGATTAGCTTTATGAAGTTTTGATTGAAATTCATGAGTCTGAAAATTGTGATGAAGTGTTAAAAGAAGAAATTTATGAAGTGATTCACGATAGCTACTTGAATGAAAAGCATGATTGAAATGCTATTATTATAAATTCTATTAATGTCAATTGTGCTAATAATATGCAAAACCCCAAGCTTGGGGATGCTAATTTTGCTATGTCCACTACTTATTGCAATGATCATGATTGGGGTGATAATGGTTCTTATGATCTTGAAAATTTATTTAAGCCTCATGATGAATATGAAATTGATAATAATGTTTGAAATAATATTGAAAGTGGGTTTGGAAGAGTGTCAACTCTAGGTATAATGATCCCCACTACTTTGGAGAATGATCAATCTTATGATTTTTTTATAAAAGTGGGCTTGGAGAGGTCATGACTTTAGTTGATGATAATCCCACTATTTTGGAAGAGTGTCAACTTTGCATGCATGTGGATCATGTTGAGAATATTTTATGTGAGAGATATATTATTGAATTTGATTATGATCCTACATGTAATTATTATTAGAGAGGAAAATATGGTTGTAGAAATTTTCATGTTACTAAATTACATCTCTTCATGTTGAGATTGCTATTGTATGTTTCTCCTTCCTTGCTTATGCTGGGTTACTATTGTCTTGATAATTTGTTCTCTTATAGAATGCCTATGCATAGGAAGTATGTTAGACTTAAATGTTTTTGTCACATGTATTATGATGCTCTATTTGTGTTTCAATTATTATCTTTTATGTGAGCATCATAAATATCTCAATGCCTAGCTAAAAGGCTTTAAAGAAAAGCGCTTGTTCCTAGACAACCCAATATTTTTCTTTTCTGTTTTTATGAGAATACGCAATTATACATCTGTTATTATTGTATTTAAGAGTTTTAATTAGTGTTTGTGCCATGTAAGACCATTGGGATGGTTTGGAAAATTGTGGATTTGCTTTTGCTGAAAAACAGAAACTTTTGCATCCAGTAGCAGAATTACCAAAATTTGCTAGAACGAGGAAAAACATTGAATTTTTACACAAGATTGATATACAAATTTCCCAGGTCTTCCTATGTTTTCAGAATTGTTGGAGTTACATAATTATGAGTAATATTTAGGTCTTCACAGACTGTTCTATTTTTCATAGATTCTGTTTTCTATGCATTGTTCTCTTATTTTGATGAATCTATGGGTAGTATCAGGTGGTATGAACCATGAAGAAGTTGTACTACAGTAGATACAATGCTAATATGTGTTTGGAATGAGTTCACAACAGTACATAAGTGGTGATTTGCTTTCATTATACTAACGGAGCTCATGAGTTTTTTGTTGAGTTTTGTGTTGTGAAGTTTTCAAGGTTTGAGTGAAGTTTTGATGGACTATGGAATAAGGAGTGGCAAGAGCCTAAGATTGTACAAAGCCACCCCAAGGTAATATTCAAGGACAACCAAGCATCTAAGCTTGGGGATGCCCTGGATGGCATGCCCTCTTTTGTCTACGATCCATCGGTAAATTACTTGAGGCTATATTTTTATTCACTACATGATATTTGTTTTGCTTGGAGCATCTTGTGTTATATGAGCCTTTGCACTATTTGCTTTTTAGTTTGCCACAATCATCCTTGCTGTACACACCTTTTGAGAGGGACACACATTAATCGAGAATTTATTAGAATACTCTATGTGCTTCACTATATCTTTTGAGCTAGGCGATTGCTCTAGTACTTCACTTATATCTTTTTAGAGCACGGTGGTGGTTTTATTTTGAAGAAATAGATGAACTCTCATGCTTCACTTATATTATTTTGAGAGTCTTAAAATTAGTATGGCAATTTTCTTAGGTTATGATTTAAGTCCTAGTATGATGGGTATTCAAGAGGGATATAATGAAAACTTTCATGAAGATCATTGAATATATGAGAAGTTTGATTCCTTGCATTTGCTTTGAGATATAAAGATGGTGATATTAGAGTCATGCAAGTTAGTAATTGTGGTTTAGTAAGAATACTTGTGTTAAGGTTTGTGATTCCCGAAGCATGCACGTATGGTATCTCGTTATGCGATGAAATTGGAGCATGATTTATTATTGATTGTCTTCCTTATGAGTGGCGGTCAGGGACGAGCGATGGTCTGTTACTACCAATCTAGCCCCCTAGGAGCATGCATATTAGTACTTTGTTTCGAGGGCTAATAAACTTTTGCAATAAGTATGTGAGTTCTTTATGACTAATGTTGAGTCCATGGATTTTACGCACTCTCGCCCTTCCACCTTTGCTAGCCACTCTAGTACCGCACAACTTTCGCTGGTGCATTAAACCCTCTTATACCTTTCCTCAAAACAGCCACCATACCTACATATTATGGCATTTCCATAGACATTCCGGGATATATTTCCATGCAACTTCCACCCTTCTGTTTTATTATGGCACATACCATCATTGTCATATTTCTTTGCATGATCATGTAGTTGGCATAGTATTTGTGGCTTGGCCAGCGTTCATATTTTTTATACATGTCACGCTAGATCATTGCACTTCCCGGTACATCGTCGGAGGCATTCATATAGAGTCATATCTTTGTTCTAGGATCAAGTAAATAAAAGTGTGATGTTCATATGCATTATTAGAACATTATCTCGATGAGGAAAGGATGATGGAGACTATGATTCCCCCACAAGTCGGGATGAGGCTCCGGGTGAAAAATAAATTAAAAGGAGAAAAAAAAGATGCCAAAAAAGCCCAACAAAAAAGAAAAAAAGAAAAATGAGAGAAAATGAGAGAAGGGACAATGTTACTATCCTTTTCCACAATTGTGCTTGAAAGTAGCACCATGTTCTTCATGATAAGAGAGTCTCCTATGTTATCACTTTCATATATTATAGTGGGAATTTTACATTGTAGAACTTGGCTTGTATATTCCAATGATGGGCTTCCTAAAATGCCCGAGGTATTCGTGAGCAAGCAAGTTGGATGCACACCCACTTAGTTTTCTTTTGAGCTTTCATACACTTATAGCTCTAGTGCATCCGTTGCATGGCAATCCCTACTCACTCACATCGATATCAATTGATGGGCATGTCCATAGCCTATTAATTTGCCTAGTTGGTGTGAGAATTTGTTTCTCCTTTTTTGTCTACTACCACCTTATATTCCACCCATAGTGCTATATCCATGGCTCAAACTCATGTATTGCGTGAGAGTTGAAAAAGCTTAAGAACGTTAAAAGTATCAAACAATTGCTTGGCTTGTCATCGGGGTTGTGCATGATAAATACTTTGTGTGATGAAGATGGAGCATGACAAGACTATATGATTGTGTAGGGATAACTTTCTGTAGCCATGATATTTTGAAAAAACATGATTGCTTTATTAGTATGCTTGAAGTATTATTGGTTTAATATCAATATTGAACTTTTGTTTTGAATCTTACGGATCTGAATATTCATGCCACATAAAAGAAAGATTACTTGATAAACATTTTTGGTAGCATTCCACATCAAAAATTCTATTTTATCATCTACCGACTCGAGGACGAGCAGGAATTAAGCTTGGGGATGCTTGATACGTCTGCAACTTAATTATCTATATTTTTTATTATTCCATGCTATTATATTATCCATCTTGAATGTTTTATATGCATTATGGCACTATTTTATATCATTTTTTGGGACTAACGTATTAACCTAGTGCCAAGTGCCAGTTGTTGTTTTTTCCTTGTTTTTGTCTTTTACAGAAAATCAATACCAAACGGAGTCCAAATGGAAAGAAACTTTTTGACGATTTTTCGTGGACCGGAAGAAACCTAGGAAGCTTCGGGAGGAGGCCAGAAGGCCCAAGGGTGAGCCAAAAGCTCACTAGGTGCACCCTAGGGGGTGCCCTATGAGCTTGTGGGCCCCTCGTAGCCCCTCTAACCCTAATCTCAGCTCTATAAATACCCATATATTCCCTTTACACCAAGGGGCACACCAAAAATACTTTTCCGCCGCCGCAAGCTTCTGTTCTCGCGAGATCCCATCTTGGGGCCTTTTTTGGGACTCTACCGGAGGGGGATTCGATCACGGAGGTCTTCTACATCAACCTTGCTACCCTTCCGATGATGTGTGAGTAGTTTACCACCAACCTAGGGGTCCATAGCTAGTAGCTAGATGGCTTCTTCTCTCTCTTTAATCTTCAATACAATGTTCTCCTCGATGTTCTTGGAGATCTATTCGATGTAATCTTCTTTTGCGGTGTGTTTGTTGAGATCCGATGAATTGTGGGTTTATGATCAGATTATCTATGAATATTATTTGAGTCTTCTCTTAACTATTTTAAGCATGATTATGATAGCTTTGTATTTCCCTCCGATCTAATTATTTGGTTTGGCCTACTAGATTGATCTTTCTTGCAATGGGAGAGGTGCTTTGTAGTCGGTTCAATGTTGCGGTGTCCTCACCCAGTGAAAGAAGGGGTAGCGAGGCACGTATTTGTATTGTTGCTACTATTGATAAAAAGATGTGGTTTATTTCATATTGATTGGATCTATCTCTCGACATCATGTCATCTTGCTTAAGGCGTTACTGCGTTCTTGTTAACTTAATACACAGATGCATGCTGGATAGCGGTTGATATGTGGAGTAATAGCGGTAGATGCAGGCAGGAGTCGGTCTACTTGACAAGGACGTGATGCCTATAGTAATGATCATTGCCTTGTATATCATCATAACTATGCACTTTTCTATCAATTGCTCAACAGTAATTTGTTCACCCACCGTATGTGTTCTTTCAAGAGAGAAGCCTTTAGTGAAAATTATGGCCCCCGGGTCATATTTCTATCATATTATTTTCTGGTCTATAAAACCAAAAACACAAAAATACCTTGCTGCAATATATTTATCTTTACTTTATTTTGCACTTTTAGTTATTGTTTATATCAATCTCTATCAGATTTCATCCTTGCAAGTGACCGTGAAGGGATTGACAACCCCTTTTGTCGGAGTCGGGGTTCCGCGGACCCAAACAAGGTTCAAACTCTGGGGCGTGAACGAAGGATCCTTCCTAGCTATGACCCGCTGCCCACCACCTCTCGGCCTAGCTTTGTCGAGTTTGAGTGAGCGGGAAGAAGAAGTGGACACGATGGTTTAGCCAGGTTCGGGCCACCTTGCGGTGTAAAACCCTACTCCTGCTTTGTGGTGGATTGCCTCACGAGGAGGATGAGTACGAGATGGTACAAGGGTGAGCTTCCTCGATAGAGCTCAAGGGTGGAAGGATCTGATCTCTCTCTCTCTCCCTCTCTCTCTTTTCCCTCCCCTCTCTCTGGTGGAGGCTAGTCTATATTTATTCTAGCTTTGGTCCTCTTCCCTCATGGCTTAGGTGGGAAGGGATACCACGGTGGCCAATTTGAATGGGGACAGCAGTACACCCTATCCTGACTAAAGGTGGTCTTTGCCTGCAAAGCTTCTGATCGTGATGTAGTGGTGGGCTCGGGGATGACCTCCGTCCTGTCGAGCCCGTGGTCTTGGTGTTGTTGCACTGGAATGGAAACCTTTGGGGGATTCCTTGGGAAACCCACGTACGTCCTTGCCTCCTTAACACCAAAGAGGAAACTATCCTGGACCGCGCTCGCTGGCGCCCTTCTGGCCCTGGTCGTCATGGCTCACGTCACCGCACGCCTGGTGTCGTGGTTTTGTCACGACAGATGCCCTTGTGAAAGGACTTAGGTGTGGAGCCATCACGGCGTAGGTTAGCTCAAAGGGGTTGAACGGGACCAAGGACATAAGGTTTACCCAGGTTCGGCCCCTCTCAACGAGGTAAAAGTCTACTCCTGCTTTTGTTGACTATAGCTTGGATATCGATTACAAGGGAGCAAAATCACCTCACTTAGCTCTCGATCAATTGTTTCTTAAGTTAACCCGCCGAAGGGTCTCGCCTTTATATACAAAGGTTGAGGCCCTGGCCTTACAAGAGTCCAAGCCGGATCACACAACGTGACCAACTCGGTTTCTAAGTCACCTTGCCTTACAAAGCAAGTCACCATTATGGCGGCTCACCCTTTTCGGGTCATGATTAAACCACCGGGTCTTGGGCCTCCAGCAAGCCCACCTTGTAAGCCGCCGCTAGTCTTCGTGGACCTTCTTGGGCCTTCTTCATGTTGAGTCGCCAATGATGCGACCCGGCAGCGGGTCACACCTCGGGGTTATATGCCCAACATTAGGCCCCAGATTGATTTGAACTTGTTCATGTCAATCTTCATTGCTTGAGTTGGCGAATCATCTTTCCAAAACTTAACCTGAAATAAACCACTGTAACCCGCCATGACATCACGCGAATTAAATTCATAAAAAACCCATGACATCACAACTAATCTGTTGCATTAACGGGTCATCTGAGAATCGAGCCGCCTGCACTGTTGAGATAATCATGTTGCCTCCTTGATTTCCGCGCATGCCATTTTACTATTCCTTATAAATAGGGACGGGGGCCCCTCTTTTCACTTTATACCCTTGCCCTTCTCTATCCTTCTTCCTCCTCGCGTCGTCCGCCGCCGCCGGAGCTCCACCGCTGTCATTCCTCACCAATGACTCCAACCAGGCTGCTGCATCAACCTGACAGTGACCACAGATCACAACGCTCCTCTGCTCTTTAGTTAAGCATCCAGGTAAAGCTCTTTCCTTGACCTAGATCCACATTAGATTGATCCTGCTCATAGGGTTCGTCGGAGTTCGTCGAGTTCATGCAAGTTCATCACAGCTCATCCACCATGCCGCTTAGTTCAATCCACAAAATGATACTGAAACCTTGCGGTGGTAGTTTTGATATTTGCTTCAAATCATAGATGCATCCCTTCTTCCTGAGATTCAATCTCCACCCTATATGTTCTTCCACTGCCATGTTTTAGGTTCTGGAATTATTTTTCATTTTTGAATCACCATAGATCCAAAATCATAGGCAGAAATCATGAAACTTGTTTGTCCCATACTTAGGAAATTTTTCATCAATCCCAGATCTATAGATAACTGCCTTGTTACTGTTGTTTAGGCGGCTCAAATAATACTTTTATAACCCGCTAACTTCCAGCCGGCTTGGTCATGAACTTGTAAACCACTAGCATCCAACCAGCTTAATTTGTCAGCACTTGACCCGCCATATATCAATCACCTCACCAGATCAACATTCAATTTCTGCATGCTCCATAATAATGTTTTAGCTTTATGTGCATAACCTGCTTTTAAGTTTCAGTCCACAGCTTTCAACCCGCCAACCATGACTAGGACTCCCACTTCTTGCGACTGGGTCACCTCCCAAGTCTCAGAACTCTCATTGAAGGAATATGTAGACATGGGGATTTTACCACCCAAAAATGCCATACACTGGTGGGCCCCTGGTTCTGAAACAACTCCAGAACCCCAAGAAGGCGAGATCAGGATTTTTGCAGACCACCTTCTCCGCGGCTTTTCCCCACCCGGGTCAAAGTTTTTCCATGATGCTCTGAATTTTTACCAACTCCATCCTCAAGATATTGGTCCAAATTCTGTCTCCAACTTGTGCAATTTTCAAGTATTCTGCGAAGTGTACCTTGGAGAGGAGCCCACTGTTGACATCTTCAGAGAATATTTTTATCTCAATCATCAAACCGAGATGACTGTCGGACCCAGCTTGGAACTTGGAGGAATTTCTATTCAGTGGCGGAGAGACATAGTTTTTCCTAAAGCCAAGCTACCTAGTCACCCTAAGGATTGGAATTTTACTTGGTTCTATTGCAGAGACGCTTCTCCGGCCGATGAAAATCATTTACCGGGTTATCGCCCCTTCTGACTCAACACCCATAGCAAACTTCCAGACCAGTTAACCGCCGTAGAGCGCATTAAATATACTGCCACCTTCTAAAAAGTAAGGGCATTTGTAGCCAACGGCTTAACTGCAGTGGACCTAACCCGCTGCTGGGTTGCTTGGAGGATAATACCTTTGAGCCGGCGCAGCGGCTTAATGTGTGAATACACTGGAGATACCAAAGATCTGTAGCATTTTAATCAGACATCCTTGAGTGATAAGGCTGTCAACGATGTAGTCAAAACACTGCTTGGGGAGCCCATGGACAACTGTCGTAAAGTGGGACTGAACCCTTTCTGCAAACTCAATCCACCTCCGGCTGTAAGTATTTTATACCACCTGTCCTTTTGCTTGTTTTACTTCTTGTATAGCATATTCCTTACTTTTCCTATCTTCAGCATCATCATGAGCTATCAACCAATAAAAACCATGACGAAAAGCTTTAGCCAATAAAGATTTAGAGCCGGCATGATGACCACAATCACCTTCATGGATCTCTCTTAAGATCTCACGGCCCTCTTCAGGAGAAACACAACATTGAAACACTTCTGTCACACTGCATCGCTCTAACTCGCCATTGACAATAGTCATAGACTTAGATCTCCTAGTTATTTGTCTTGCCAAAGTTTCATCCTCAGGTAACTTGCCCCGGGTCATATAAGCCAAGTAGGGAAGCGTCCAATCAGGAATAGCATGGAGAGCTGCCACCAACTATGCCTCCGGGTCAGGGAAGGTAAGATCCTCCTCAGATGGCAACTTGACCGAAGGATTATGTAAAACATCAAGGAACACATTAGGAGGCACTGTCTTACGCTGAGACCCAAGACGGCTTAAGGCATCAGCCACCTCATTCTTCCTTCGATCAAGGTGATCCAGCTGATAACCCTTGAAGTGACCAGCAATATTGTCAACCACCCGGCGATAAGCCGCCATGAGCGGGTCCTTGGAATCACGCGTGCCTGAGACTTGCTGAGCCACAAGGTCTGATTCGCCTAGACACCTTACCCGGCTTAAATTAATCTCTTTGGCCATACAAAGGCCGTGGAGTAAAGCCTCATATTCAGCTGCAATGTTAGTACAAGGAAACATTAGCCTTAAAACATAACAAAATTTGTCACCCCGTGGGGAAATAAAAATAACTCCAGCCCTTGAGCCTTCCAGCTGCCTGGACCCATCAAAATGAATCATCCAATATGTGTTATCAGGCTTCTCCTCAGGCATCTGCAATTCTGTCCAGTGATTGATGAAATCCACCAAAGCCTGAGACTTGATGGCTGTTCTTGGCACGTATTTCAAACCATGAGGTCCAACTTCTATTGCCCATTTAGCAATCCGGCCTATGGCCTCCCTATTCTGAACAATGTCTCCCAAGGGAGCAGAGCTGACCACAGTAATAGGATGACCAAGAAAATAATGCTTCAGCTTGCGACTGGCCATGAACACCCCATATACCAGCTTTTGCCAATGTGGATATCGTTGCTTGGACTCAATCAACACCTCACTGACATAATAAGCCGGCCTCTGGACTGCGTATTCCTTACCTGCTTCCTTGCACTCCACCACAATCACCACACTGACAGCCTTACTATTAGCTACCACATACAGAAGTAAAGGTTCTTTCTCAATGGGAGCCGCAAGGACGGGCGGATCAGCTAACTGCTTTTTGAGCGCCTCAAACGCCTTATCCGCAGCATCACTCCAGACAAAATGATCTGTCTTCTTCATCATCTAGTATAAAGGAAGTGCCTTCTCTCCCAGTCGGCTTATGAACCAGCTTAGAGCGTCTCAAACGCTTTATCCGCAGCATCACACGACCCGCCAGGCGCTGGACAATATTGACACACGCCGGCTTAGCCAATGAAGTGATAGCTTTGATCTTCTCCAGATTAGCTTCAATGCCCCTCTCTGAGATCGGAAAACCCAAGAGCTTGCCTACAGGCACACCAAAGACACACTTGGCCGGGTTGAGCATGATCTTATAGACCCAGAGATTGTCAAAAGTCTCCCTTAAATCATCCAGGAGAGTCTCCTTTTTCTGGATTTGACCAAAAATATCATCTACATAAGCATGCACATTACACCCAATCTGATTGTGAAAGCAATTTTCAACACAGCGCTGATAAGTTGCCTGGGCACTCTTAAGCCCAAAAGGCATAGAAACATAACAGAAGGCTCCAAAAGGGGTGATAAAAGACGTCTTCTCTTGGTCCTTAACTGCCATCTTTATCTGATGATAACCAGAATAAGCATCTAGGAAACATAAACTCTCACAACCCGCCGTAGCATCAATAATCTGATTGATATGGGGGAGAGCAAATGGATCAGCTGGACAGGCTTTGTTAAGATTTGTGTAGTCAACACACATACGCCAGGTGCCGTTCTTCTTGAGAACTAGCACCGGGTTAGCCAACCACTCAGGGTGAAAAACCTCCATGATAAACCCAGCTGCTAAGAGCCGGGCTACCTCCTCTCCAATAGCCTTACAGCGTTCTTCATTGAAACGACGAAGAAATTGCTTGACTGGCTTAAACTTAGGATCCACATTAAGAGTGTGCTCAGCGAATTCCCTCGGTACACCCGGCATGTCAGAAGGCTTCCATGCAAAGATGTCCCGATTCTCACAGATGAACTCGATGAGCGTGCTTTCCTATTTAGGATCCATATTGGCCCCCACTATGAATTGCTGAGATGAGTCGCCAGGGACAAAATCAACCTGCTTAGTATCATCAGCCGACTTAAATTTCAACAAAGGGTCTTGCTCAGTAGTGGGCTTCTTCAAAGGGGTCATATCAGCCGGGTCAACATTGTCTTTATAAAACTTAAGCTCCTCTGTGGCGCAGGCCGACTCAGCATAAGATGCATCCCCTTCCACACATTCCAGGGCAATTTTTTTATTACCATGGACCATAATAGTGCCCTTACACCCTGGCATCTTAAGCTGTAAATAAACATAACAAGGCCGGGCCATAAATTTGGCGTAAGCCGGCTGTCCAAACAGGGTGTGATAAGGGCTCTTGATCTTGACCACTTCAAACCATAATGTCTCTGTTCTGTATTCATAGTCATTCCCAAAAGCCACCTCCAAAGCAATCTTACAAACCGGATATGTCGACTTACCCGGTACCACGCCATGAAAAACTATAGATGACGGCTTCAGCTCCTTATCAGTTAAGTTCATCCGGCGAAAGGTATCATAGTAAAGGATATTGATACTGCTGCCACCATCCATGAACACTTTAGTAAATTTATAATCCCCGACCTGAGGGGCTACCACCAATGCCAGCTGACCCGGATTATCAACTCGGGGTAGGTGATCCTCTCGAATCCATGTGATTGGAGACTCTGACCACCACAAATACTGAGGCACCACCTTCTCAACAGCACTGACTGCGTGTTTATGAACCTTCTGATCTATCTTACAGAGACTTGTGGTGAAAACATGATACTGGCCACTGTTGAGCTGCTTTGGATTACTCTGGTATCCTGATTGATGCTGCTGATTACCCTGACCAGGCTGTTGGTTATAACCACCCTGGTTACCCTATCCTTGATACCCAGAACTTGATCCGCCACCACCAAAGCCGGGCCCCTGTGAGCCGGATCCTGACCCGCCAGGCGGGCCATTATTGTTGCCATGATTCTGATTGAAGTTGGAATTCCTGTACTCCCGCATGATGAAACAGACCTTCCAAGCATGAGTCTTTGGTTTGTTTGGCAGGCTGTATTTTGGGCAAGGCCATTCATCATCGCCTCAATATTAAAGTTCGTCCCTCCAAAGGCCTGCTTACCATTGCCATTACGGCGCTGGCTTTTATATCAAGTGTTAGTGTTAGCTACAAGATCTGACCCGCCATCGGGCTATCTACGCTTACCACCGTTACCCTGGTTGTTACCATTATGCCCTGTCACATGCTGCTGCTGACCCTTACCATTGCCACCCTTCTTTCCCTTGTTGGATTTTTCGTCATCAGATCTGGGATCCTTGGTGGTGTCAAAGTCGGCATACTTAATGAGAGCCACCATGAGCTCTCCCATGTCATTACAATGATGCTTAAGCTGCCCGAGCTTCTGCTTAAGGGGGTAAAATGACAGTTCTTCTCCAAGACTAGAACCGCCTGACCCGCCGCAATACTATCTGACGAGTGCAGAATAGCTGAGACCCGCCGGACCCAATGGTGAGCCGACTCATCCTCACGATATATACACAGTTATCAAGATCAATAATTGTTAAGGGTTGCTTGCATGTTCCCTTAAAATTCTGGATGAACCGTGCTTTCAACTCTGCCCATGAATTGATGGAGTTGGCGGGTAATCCTTTTAACCAGGTCCGAGCCGGCCCGTCCAACATCATAGTAAAGTACTTAGCACACACAGCATCATTTACATCCAGCATCTCCATGGCTAACTCATAACTCTCAATCCAGGCCTCAGGGGGGGAGATCAGCTTTATAGTTAGCCACCTTGCGAGGACCCTTAAAATCCTTAGGCCATCGTTCGTTACGTAAGGCTGGTACTAAACAAGGCACTACAACAGATCTGGAAATTATACCAACTCCTACTGACGTCGAAGGGCTCACTGGAGGCTACTGATAAGCCCCAAGCTGAGCCGCCACTGCGGCCTATGCCTCTTAGCATGCTCTGGCATCTTCCACAATCACCTCAGCATGAGTAAGGGGCGGGTTATTCCCACGAGGTGGGTCATCTTGATTTGGCTGACGTCGTCGCTCGCTACTAGAAACTGCCGACGACTCAATGCGCCGGCTGTAACTGCGGCTTTGGAGGGGCGTCAAATGCACCCTCTTACAACTATGTGTATATTTCTCCTGCTGTGCAACTGCTGTTCGCAAAAGCTCAATTGCGTTCCGCGCCTCAGCTGCAAAAGGAGTCTCATCTGTGAAAGGGATTCCATTGAGCCAGGTGGCCGCCGCTATCATGTTATCCACCTGGTTGGAATAATGACCAGACGATGTCGAAAAACGCCAGGGCGAGGTTCGATCCCTATGGGGCGGGTCTGGCAATCGGGGCTGAGCCGCCGCTGTGCTTCCTGGGATTACAGCCGCCCGGGCTGTGCCTGGTGGGTTACTTGGCCCAGCACCAGGCATGTTGAAAAGATTCCGCGCCTCATACTGTGCAGGCAAACTGGTTTGATACCTCCTTTGAAGAACCGCATTAGAGGCGTTTTGATCCAAACTTAAGCGAAAAGCCTCTGCCATGATATGCTGTGACTCGGCATCCATCTTGGCTCGTTCCTCTACCATCCTGGTGTTCTCCACATTAAAATCCTCCTGGGCCTTGGCCACCTCATCCCGCACCTTTGCAACTTTCGCATTATGCTTTGCTTGATTCGCCGCAGTAACCTCTGTGGCTAATAGAGTCTTCAAAGTGCCCAAGAGCTCGGATAAAACTTGAGCCGGCGGCCAAACTGAGCCACCCGCCCCAGCTGTCGTAGTAGCAGTTGAACCGGATGTCAAAGTAGCAGCCGTTGATGAGTTTACCATTGGTTGCGTACCAGCCATAAAAATAGCGGCCCTGCTCGGCAGCTCATAAGGGTCCGGAATACTGTCACCATCAGAATAGCCCCCAAGTCCACCAACCTGAAGCTGATAGATTGACCCTGTTTCTCCGGTCAAGGACTCATCACCTGAATAGATGGCCGTCTCTCCACCGGATGCAGAACCTTCCTCAAGATCCGCCCCATGAACAAAGCCAATGAAAACGTGCTTCCGGCTGGGTTGAACCTCGGTGAGTCACGCACGCTGAGTCGTCCCGACGATGTCGGTGAAGGTGTCCGGCTCAGGCTCTGACTCGCCGATCTTGCCGATGAAGACGTAGATTCCGCCAAAGGGGGCCTGGTACCCATACTCAATTGAGTCGGCATCGGGGCCCCAGCCAGCATCGTCGATGTAGAGCTTGCCACGGTGACTCTTAGTCATCCGGCCCACGGCGTATCCCTCGATTCCTAAGAAGCTGCCCTTCAAGAACTCGAAACCACCGTGCTCTAGCCCCATGGTGGGCGCCAACTATCGTGGTTTTGTCATGACAGATGCCCTTGTGAAAGGACTTAGGTGTATATCCATCGTGACGTAGGTTAGCTCGAAGGGGTTGAACAGGACCAAGGACACAAGGTTTACGCAGGTTTGGCCCCTCTCAACGAGGTAAAAGCCTACTCCTGCTTTTGTTGACTATAGCTTGGATATCGATTACAAGGGAGCAAAATCACCTCACTTAGCTCTCGATCAATTGTTTCTTAAGTTAACCCGCCGCAGGGTCTCGCCTTTATATACATAGGTCGAGGCCCTGGGCTTACAAGAGTCCAAGCCGGATCACACAACGTGACCAACTCGGTTTCTAAAGCAAGTCACCATATGGCGGCTCACCCTTTCCGGGTCATGATTACACCATCGGGTCTTGGGCCTCCAGCAAGCCCACCTTGTAAGCCGCTGCTAGTCTTCGTGGACCTTCTTGGGCCTTCTTCATGTTGAGTCGCCAATGATGTGCCCCGGCGGCGGGTCACACCTCGGGGTCATATCCCCAACACCTTGTGAGGTGGGGTGCCTGCCTAGAAATGTCGTCTCCTCGGGTGGCAACCTCGGGAGACCTTGATGTCATTCGCCTCGCGTGGAAGGGGGCCCTTGCGAGGGTCTTGCTCATGAAGTCCTGCTGCTGGGCCGCGCTGGGCCGTTGGTGGAGCCACGCGCTGGGCCATAGGCAGACGGGTCTAGGAACCCCCGGCCCAGAACCCCGACAGTAGCCCTCAAGCCCACGACACGCTCGGCTTGGCTTTGAGGCGAAGGGAAAGAGGAGAGGGCGAAGCGACGTGGGCCCTAACTGCTTATGGGCCAGGCTTGACGCGTGGAGCACGATGGGACGCGGACGCCCCCACTTCCCCACGTCGCCTCGGCAACTGCCCAGGCTGGCAAAAAGCCTGGTGCATGCGCTGCGAGGCCATCATTGCCCGAAGGTGAAGGGGCGCCGACTGAGCTTCTCCGATCGCTTATAAGTGGGTGAGGGGGCAGCGCCCCCGACCCATCTCTCTCTGCTCGTCCATTCGCCTCCACCCCTTGTCGCGGCAGCCATGGCGCCCGTAAGGAGGTTCACCGCCATCGAGAAGGGCAAGGCACCCCAAGAGGGGTCGGAGCTGCCGCAGCCAAAGAGGGGGCACGGCCGCCCCCGCAAGTCCGACGCCACGCCCGCGGTGCCTCCCCGAGGGCACGGGCATCCTCTATTGGCAGTCTGCGCTGGCTCCGGCAGCCGCGCGAAGAACCCCATTTGTGGGCGGGGCTGCAGGAAGCGGCATGCCGACGGATGTGGGGGGCGAAGCGGCGTGGGCTCCCGGCCAGCACGGGCGTGGGCGCACTCCGCCGAGTCGGCCCGTGAGTTTGTCTTGTGGATGGAGAGCCCGCCACACACCTGGATCCAGCTCTTGGGCTCCTTCGCGGGGGAGCTGGAGGCGGACGGCCCCGTCGGGTTGTGGCTGCAGCCCGACGGCTATTGCAGCAAATCCTCTTGGGCGGAGGTCGAAGTCACCCCCTCCGGTTTCGTGTACTTGACCCGGGGGTGGTAGTCGTTCACCCGCTCCCACGGCCTGAAGGGGATGCACACCCTCCACTTCAAGTTTGACGGGGCGGCGATGCTCTATGTGAAGATCTTCGGGGAGACTGGTTGTCGTCTCGGATGCTGCCTGGAGGGCGACAGCAGCGGCAGTGACAACGACCACAGCAACGGCGGCGGTGAACTTGCCTTTGGTGACGGCCACGGTCCCTCCAGCGACGACGACACCTCCTCCGGGGACAGCGGGAGCGACGACGACTATGATGAGCCGGGACGCCACCGCGTCAAGGTGGAGGATGACTCCGACTAGGCACCCGCGCTGTCGGAGTCGGCGCTTCAGGAGTTGCGGCCTTCGGGAGGCTGTTTCTTTTGTTTCCTTTATTTCCTGCATCGAAACCATCAAGGGCCTCATGGGGCATGTAAGGAACCGTGGCACTCGCGCCTTTATCTTAATGCTTCCAGATCGTGTTCAAGTTATTACCGCGCCTCTCATTTGAGTTTAACTCTTTTTTCTTTCTGATCGCCTTACGCTCTGCGTCGCCGGGACCCAGTCCCCAGGCAAGCTTCTGCCGTTGTTGGTAAGCCAGGTCATGATGCCATGTGCAAGGCCAGGAGGTGAGCGACGCGAAGTCTGGTAAGAGCTTCTAAGGCATGATGCTCAAGAGGTCCTCCTAGACGCGCAAGCAGCTTTGGAGAGAATAAGGGGTTTTCGCCCAAACGAGATCGTGAGAGTCAAGGTAAAGCGTTAATAGTAAGGCTCGCGCCTGGTGCGGATCAGACGACCTAGTTTAGGTGCTCATGGCCGGTGAGGGATTCCTGCATCGTGAGGGTGCGCCTCCCTGGAGTTTTATCCTCTGTATGCTTTCTTCTTTGCAATAAGTCAACACAAGTCCCACTAGGGGTGCGTGAAAAGATTGGCGTCCTTTGGATTTCAAGCCATGCCTGCACTGTCGGACAGCGCACCTCTTCCCGTACTCCCTCGCGAGGTTTACCCCTTGTTTCGTTGCTCACCAAGGTGCTCTACATCCTCAGGACCTGGCCCTCGAGCTGAGCTCAGCCACCACTGGTATGTCAGGTCGCGATGCCTGGGACAAGGCCAGGGGGTGTGGGCCCGAGAGCCAGTAGGGGCTCCTGATGCGTGATGCTCAAGAGCCCCGCTTTTAACGTGCAAGCGACTTACGCGAAAAGGAGCGGTTCGCCTCATGAGAGTTGCAAGGAAAGGGACTTTGGCTGGCAACACGCGGCAGATGAAGTGATTTTACTTAGCCTTTTGCGGATCAAACCGCTGCCTGATCGAGGCCGACCCTCCTGAGGCAGAAGGGTGTCACGAAGGAGCTGCTCGGATGCTTGCCTCCTGATGTTCCTGCGCATTGACAGATCATGAAATACAGAGGGTGGTGTGCGCCTGCTGATCTGCTCATGATTGTTTCATGACAAGATAAGGCACTAAGGACATGGTGAGGTGAGGTGCACAAGGCCGGCCTGCGAGCCAGAGCTCATTCACTTAGATTTATCAATGTTGCAGGGACGGACCCATGCACAGGCGCCGTGCCAGTAGCCCCCTCTCATGGGACATTCAGGAGGAGAGCTGGCAACGCGTGAAGCCTGTGAGGTGGTGACTCCAGAAGTGATGTGACATCAAGCGCAACTTTAACAGCAATAGTAACTCACAAAAGCATAACTGGCTTGAGGTACATGAACGAAACGATGCAACTGCAGGGACGGGCCCTAACAGCATGACGATAATGCAGCCCCTGGGGCACCCTCAATTGAACAAACCAAAAAGTCACCTGGCAATGATGTTGCAGAGGCGTCGAGGTAGTTGATGAAGCTTGTCGCGGAGGCTCGCGAGGCCCAGGGGGCTCGCGAGGGTCCGGGGCCTCCTGAGATGCCACGGACAAGCGTCGGGCCTCATGAGACGCTATTGCGTGCTACGCCAGACGCTGGTACAAAGCACCAACATTCAGCAGGCCGAAAGGCATGCGGACATAGCTGCAGGGGAAGCCCCCTCTCCGGCCGAGGCGTGACGGCTAGGAGAGGTCTTGGGATGTGGCCCTGTTGAGGCCTATGATGTCGACGCAGACGTGCAACCTATTGCCCGCGTCAGGTGCGGCAGCTGCATTGGCGGGGCGTGCAAGGTGGCGCTCGCCGCATGGCTTGCACTTCCTGAAGTTCCTCGGTCGTCTTGCTGATGAACTCTCATGCTCCTGGCGCCTCACGCCTTGTTCCTTTCTTGTGGGAGCGCTCGTCAAGGCATGCCTCCAAGTGGTGCCCGAGCACCTCCCTCGTCGCACTAGTCAGGTCAGATGCTCTCTAGGTGGGAGCCCCCGAGCCCGTCCTGAGGGAGGTACCGGGCGCGCTTTCCTATGCTAGAGGAAGAGGTGCCCCGGTAGCAAGCGCGGAGCCTAAGATGTCGCCCACGCGTTTCTTGGCCACAGGACGGCTCTTGGGGAGGACCTGCTTCTTCTTCGCGGGGGCAGCCTCAGGGGCGTGGCGTCACCTTTGCCATCTAAGTTCTCAGCCGCCGCGGCCCGGTAGGCATGCACAAGGGAGCATACGACATCCTTCTCATCACAGGTGACAGTGATGACGGCGCTGCACCCTGGCATCTTGAGGATGTTGTAGCCATGGTGGGTAGCCGCCATGAACTTGGCGAGGGTGGGGTATCCCAGGATGGCGTTGTACGGGAGTCCGATGTGGGCCACGTCAAATTCAATGAGCTCAGTGTGGTAGTTGTCGCACTTGCCGAAGGCGATAGGAAGGCGCACCTGCCCCAGGGGAGTGGTGGAACCTTCGGTCACTCTAGAGAATGGCTTGGTGGGCATGAGTTGGTCGTAAGGCACTTGAAGCATCTCGAAGGTCTCCATGGAGAGGATGTTGAGGCCGGCGCCGCCATCGATGAGCATCTTGGTGACTGAGACATTGCTAATGGGGGGCGTGCACAACATGGGGAGCGTGCCAGCTGTAGCCGAACACCTGAGGTGGTCCTTGGAGTCGAAGGTGATGGCTTACCATGACCACTTGAGAGGGCAAGCGGCTTCAAGCCTTGAGAGGGCCGCATTCACCTCACGAGAGAATTGCTTGAAGATGCGGTTCGACGCAGGTGGCTGAGCTCCACCGAGGATGCAGGCAATCGCATGAGGCTCCTGGTAGCCCCAGCCCCTTCGTCTTCCTGGTTGTCATCGTTTCTCCTGGGCGGCGGCGGCAGAGGTGGAAGACCAGCATTGCCCTGAGGACGGGCCTCACAAGGCTGATCGCGCCAGGAGCCGTCATGACGCTAGTCACGCTAGCCACCCTCGCGAGCCTAATCACGCCAGTCCTCACGGGGGCTGCGGTTGTCCCAGCGGCCTCCATCGCGGCCTCCTCCAAGGCCGAAGCCACGGTCACTGTGCTCGGGGCAGCAGCCTAGGCGCTCGTTCCGGAGCGCCCTGAGCTCCTGACAGTCATCGGTGTTGTGGGTGCGCACGTTGTGGAAGACGCAGAACGGGCGAGCATCCTTGGGCGGCTCATCGCGATCACGGCCGCGCTTCAGCTCAGGCTCTGCTGCCAGCACAGTAGGGCCCTCGCGCTTTGCTTCCTTTACCTTGTCCTGCTTGTCTTCAGGATCGATGTCTAGGTCCTTGAGAAGGGAGAGGCGGTCTTCTTCAACCTTGGCACACTTGTCGGTCAGGTTGAACAGCTCCAAAGCTAAGCACAGGTCATCGTTGATGGCGAGCTCCTCGCTCATCCTGACGTCAGTGACACCTTCCGTGAATGCGGAGATGAAGGCTTCGTCTGAGGCCTTCGGGATCTTGAGCCGAACTTGGGTGAAGCGTTGAATGTACCTGCGGAGGGTCTTGCCTGGACGCTGCTTCACGTGCCGCAGGTCACAGGTTCCCTGGAAGTTGGCTATTAACCGCTCGCGGAACTCATCCCACGAGGAGATCGACCTCTCCGGGAGGTGCATGAGCCAGGAGCGCACGCCATCTTTCAGGGCCATGGGGAACTAGTTCTCCATGACCTTGTCGTCACCGTTGGCCGCCTCAATGCTCAGCGCGTAGAGCTGGAGGAACTCCGTAGGGTCGGGGATGTCGTCGTTGCGAGGCGGCAGATCTGGCTTCAACTTGACTTGCCAGACAACACGGCCCAGCTCTCGCATGAATGTGTGGAAGCCCGCCGCACTTACGGGCGCGGCCCGCGCGAGAGGGGCACGGTCCTGACATCCACACATGGCAGCCTCCAGAGCGGCTCGGTTCTGGTGCTGGCGCGGCGGTGCCGGCAGCGCACACGCTTCGTACTGCGGCCGCTGCATGACCTGGCAGCTGGCCTCGTCCCGCGCCGGCACCGACGCTCCACGCGGTGGGTCGGGCGGACGCGCGTCTCGCCTTGGCTCGACGTCGGTGCTACACAGAGGAGGAGGCGGAGGCGCACCACGAGCCACATCGCCCGCACGAGACAACGGGGGACGGAGCGAGTGGGAGGGCATCGGGGCCTCGCCTATGGCGTTGACAAGCTCGGTGATGCGCCCCAACTAGGCGTCATAGCCCTCGTTGGCAGGGTGGTCGCCGAGCAGCTCGCGCACCATGAGCAGCGCAGCCTACGCATTCGCCGGCCCACGGCGAGCGTGGGAGGAGGAGGCCATGGCGGCAGTGAGGGTAGGCGTGGCGGTGCGGCCATCACACCGCACGGAGGGTGGCAGTGAAGAGTCCTACTGCTCGTGGGCGGCAGGGTCGGTGGTGGCGTTGGCTGCTGGAGAAGTGGAGCGGCGAGGGGCGCCGTGGACCGCCGGCACCATCTTGGCGACACGGGCGGCCTGGCGTTCGGCGTGAGCATAATGAGCGTCGGCCATGTCGGTGGCAAAGCGAGGAGCGAGGGAGACGAAGAGGGAGAACTTCAACACGCCCCCTACCCAGCGTGCCAAATGTCAGAGTCGGGGATGCGCGTACCCAAACAAGGTTCGAACTCTGGGGCGTGAACGAAGGATGCTGCCTAGCTATGACCCGCTGCTCACCACGTCTTGGCCTGGCTTCGTCGAGTTCGAGCGAGTGGGAAGAAGAAGTGGACACGATGATTTACCCAGGTTCGGGCCACCTTGCGGTGTAAAACCCTACTCCTGCTTTGTGGCGGATTGGCTCGCGAGGAGGATGAGTATGCGCTGGTACTAGGTTGAGCTTCCTCGAGAGAGCTCAAGGGTGGAAGGATCTGATCTCTCTCTCTCTCTCTCTCTCTCTCTCTCTCTCCACCCCTCTTTCTGGTGGAGGCTAGTCTATATTTATACTGGCCTTGGTCCTCTTCCCTCTTGGCTTAGGCCGGAAGGGATACCAAAGTGGCCAATTTGAAAGGGGACAGCAGTACACCCTATCTTTACTAAAGGTGGTCTTCGCCTGCAAAGCTTCTGATCGTGACGCAGTGGTGGGCTTGGGGATGACCTCCGTCCTATCGAGCCCGTGCTCTTGGTCTTGTTGCACTGGAATGGAAATCTTTGGGGGATTCATTGGGAAACCCGCATACGTCCTTGCCTCCTTAGCACCAAAGAGGAAGTTGTCCTGGACTATGCCCGTTGGCGCCCTCTGGCCCTGGTCGTCATGGATCACGTCACCGCGCGCCTCGTGAGGTGGGGTGCCTGCCTAGAGATGTTGGGAGACCTTGATGTCCTTTGCCTCATGAGGCGGGGGCCCTCGCGAGGGTCTTGTTCATGAAGTCCTGCCGTTGGACCACGCCGGGCTGTTGGTGGAGCCATGCGATGGGCCATAGGCAGACGGGTCTGGCTACCCACGGTCCTAGAACCCATACACCTTTTTCGCATTGGGTGCAAGTATTTGTTTGTTTGTGCAGGTGCATCTATTGGGGACTTGTGTGTTCCTCCTACTGGATTGATACCTTGGTTCTTAACTAAGGGAAATACTTATCTCTACTTTGCTACATCACCCTTTCCTCTTCAAGGTAAAAACCAATTCAAGCTCAATAAGTTGCAAGCACCTTTATGATCACCCTTCCCTCAGTTATGAAACCAAGGTTATCAATCCAGCAGGAGGATCCACCCACACTATGTAAACAACACCTGCACACAAATAACAAATACTTGCAACCAAACGCGTAAGAGGGGTTGTCAATCCCTCCTCGGTATTGAGATGGATTAAATTGTATGAGATCGGATAAATAGATCTAACAAAACACAAAATAAAATAAATAAATAAAAATTGCAGCAAGGTATTTTTTGGTTTTTATATGATAGGAAATAGACTCGGGGCGCCGTAAATTTCACTAGAGGCTTCTCTCAAGAAAAGAGCATACAGTGGGTAAACAAATTACTGTTGGGCAATTGATAGAAAAGTGAATAGTTATGATGATATCCAAGGCAATGATCATGTAAATAGGCATCATGTCCAAGATTAGTAGACCGAAACAATTCTTCATCTACTACTATTACTCCAGACATCGACCACTATCCAGCATGCCTCCAGTGTATTAAGTTCATGGAAAAAATGGAGTAATGCAATAAGAACGATGACATGATGTAGACAAGATCTATTCATGTAGGAATATACCCCATCTTTTTATCCTTAATGGAAACGATACATGTGTGTCTTGTCTCTTTCTGTCACTGAGATTGAGCACCGCAAGATCGAACCCATCACAAAGCACCTATTCCCATGGCAACAAAAATCAATCTAGTTGGCCAAACCAAACAAAAATTTTGAAGAAGAAATACGAGGCTATAACAATCATACATAAAATAGTTCGGAAAAGACTCAAATAATATTCATAGATAGATCTGATCATAAACTCGCAATTCATCGGATCCCAACAAACACACCGGAAAAAGTCATTACATCAAATAGATCTCCAAGAATATCCAGGAGAACATTGTATTAAAGATCAAAAAGAGAGAAGAAGCCATCTAGCAACCACCTACCGACCCTTATATCTGTGCTAAACTACTCACGCATCACCGGAGGGTCAAGGGTGATGATGAAGAACCCCTCCATGATCGTTGACCCCTCCGGCAGAGTGCCAGAAAAGGCCTCTAGATTGGATCTCATGGTTCTGGAACTTGCGGCGACGGAAACTGTTTTCTCTTGACTCCCCTAGGATTTTTGAGATTTTAGAGTAGTTATAGAGGTGGATGGCGGTGGAGAAGCTTCCCGTGGTGCCCACTATCCACTAGGGCGTGCCTGGGCCTTCTGGCGCGCCTTGGTGCCTAGTGGGCCCCACGGGCCTCCTCCCGTGCATTTCTTTACCTCCCTGGGTGTCTTCTGTCTAGAAAAAAAAATCTCCAAAAAGTTTCGTGGCATTTGGACTTCGTTTGGTATTGATATTCTGCGAAGTAAAAAACAGGCAAAAAACAGCAACTAGCACTGGGCACTATGTCAATAGGTTAGTCCCAAAAAATGATATAAAGTTGTTAGTAAATGAATATAAAACATCCAAGATTGATAAGATAACAGCATGGAACAATCGAAAATTATAGATACGTAGGAGACGTATCAGCATCCCCAAGCTTAATTCCTGCTCGTCCTCGCGTAGGTAAATGATAAAAAAAGAATATTTGATGAGGAATGCTGCCGAACATGTTCATCTCATAATCTTTTCTTTTGTAGCATGGACATTTGGACCTTTATATGATTCAAAGCAATAGTCTATATTTGACATGGGGACATCAATACTCAAGCATATCAACAAGCAACCATGTATTTCAAAATATCAACACTAAGAAAGCTATCCCTAACCGATCATGCTCAATCATTGATCCATCCATGAAACACACTCAAATATTAGCTATGCCCAATGCACAAGTATGATAATAGTGTTCCCTAGTTGGTGCTTTATAAGAGAAGATGGAGCCTCAAAAAAAATTGCATAAAGTAAATAGATGGGCCCTTCGCAGAGGGAAGCAGAGATTTGTAGAGGTGCTAGAGCTCAAAGCTTAAATTGAGAGAAAAATTATTTTGAGCGGCATGCTTTTCCTGTCAATGAAAACGACCGAGAATTCACAATACTTTCCATGCTAGATAAATCATAGGCGGTTCCAAACATAAAATAAAGTTTATTCCTTTTTCCACCATACTTTCACAATCCATGGCTAGCCGTATCCACGGGTGCCCTCCATACCAACACTTTCCAAGGAATTTATTATTTCACAACAGAAATAAAATTTCTTTTTATTTCGGTATTGGGGATCCCTATTACCTTGCCCCATTGTCGTGCAATGACAAGTGATTAAACACTCATCTTGAGAATAAAATATCTAGCATGGAAAATATCTGCCACCCCCTGCCGCTTCAAGAGTGGTACATGCACACAAAAAGGAAATTCGTTTTGTAAATTAGCATTGGCACATACAAATTTACTTGGGATGGCATGGAAATACCACATATAGGTAGGTAGGGTGCACTCATTTGGCACAACTTTGGGTTTAAGAAGTTGGATGCACAGGTAGTATTCCCGCTTAGTGCAAATGAAGGCTAGCAAATAGATTGAGAAGCGACCAACCAAGAAATGAAAATGATCATAAACGAGCATTAAACATAACTGGCACCGAATAATGCACCACAAGTAGGATGTAACTTCATTGCATAACTATTGACTTTCGTGCTTGCATAGGGAATCTCAAACCTTAACACCAATATTCTTACTAAAGCATAATTACTCGCCAACATGACTCACATATTAATATCTCAATATGTTAAAACTATTACAAGGAATCAAGTTTATAAAATCCAATGATCTTCATGAAAGTTTTTATTATATCCCCCTTGAATATCTATCACTTTGGGACTAATTTCATATATTACCATTGCTACTAATAAGGCTCTCAAACAAATCTAAGTGAAAAACAAGAGCATACATATTTCTTCAAAATAATTTTCATCTCTCAAAATAATATAAATGAAGCAATGAGAGAATATTTCTTCAAAATTCTACTAACTCTCAAAATAATGTAACTGAAGCATGAGAGTATATTTATTCATAAATTAGAACACCATCATGCTCAAAAAGATATAAGTGAAGTACTAGAGCAATTTCATTGCTCAAAAAATTTAAGTGAAGCACTTAGAGCAATTCTAACAAATCATAGCATCATCATGGCTCTCTCAAATGGGTGTGCCTAGCAAGGGTGATTGTGACAAACTAAAAAGAAAAACAAGAAAAGACTCATTTAATACAAGAAGCTCCAAGCAAAACTCATGATATGTGACGCATAAAAATATAGCTCCAAGTAAAATTACCGATGGTTGTTAGAAGAAAGAGGGGATGCCTTCCGGGGCATCCCCAAGCTTAGTTGCTTGGTACTCCTTGAATATTACCTTGGGGTGCCATGGGCATCCCCAAGCTTAGGCTCTTTTCACTCCTTATTCCTTCATCCATCATGATCTCACCCAAAACTTGAAAACTTCAATCACACCAAACTTAACAAAACCTTCGTGAGATCCATTAGTATAAGAAAACCAATCTTTACTTTAAGTACTATTGCAAACCCATTCATATTTTGTTATTGAATTATACCTACTGTTTTCTAACTTTACCATGGCTTATACCCCCCGATACGATCCATAGATTCATCAAAATAAGCACACAATGCAATGAAAACACAATCTGTCAAAATAGAATAGTTTGTAAAGATGCACATTATGCTCATACTTATGTAACTCCAAAACTTCTGAAAATAAGGACAACATAGCAAATTTGTATATCAATCTTGTGTAAAAATTTAACAATTTTTCATCGATTCTGTGAATTTTCAAAATTCATCTACTGCACACAAAAGTTTATATTTTTCAACAAAATCAAATCAACTATCACCCAACATGATCCTAAAGGCTTTACTTGGCACAAACACAAATTAAAACATAAAAACACAATCATAAAAGTAGCATAATTGTGCAAACACACAAGAACAGAAATAAAAAGAGAAAAAATTAATTTATTCATTGGGTTGCCTCCCAACAAGCGCTATTGTTTTATGCCCCTAGGTAGGCATAATGCATAGATTCAAGTATTGTCTTCTTTGGTTTTTGTTCCATAGGTTGGCCTCATGATTGATTCATATGGTGGCTTAATTATTGTTCTAGGGAAGTGTTCCATACCCTTTCTTAATGGAAACAAAAAAATTATATTCCCTTCTTTCATATCAATCACGGCACCTATAGTTCGTAAAAACGGTCTACCAAGTATTATTGGACAAGATGGATTGCAATGAATATCAAGCACAATAAAATCTATGGGCACATATTTCCTATTTGCAAGAATAAGAACACCATTAATTCTTCCCAAAGGCTTTTTAATAGTAGAATCCTCCAAGTGCAAAATAAGAGAACATTCTTCAATATTGGTAAAACCAAGCACACCACATAGAGATTTCGGAATTGTAGAAACACTTGCTCCCAAATCACACAAAGCATTGCACTCATAATTTTTTATCTTGACTTTAATGATGGGTTCCCATTCATCATATAATTTTCTAGGAATTGAAATCTCTAACTCCAACTTTTCTTCTAATGCTTTCATCATTGCTTCAACAATATGTTTGGTAAAAGCTTTATTTTGTTCATAGGCATTGGGTGAATTTATCATGGATTGCAAAAAAGAAATACACTCAATCGAAGAACAATTATCATAATTAAAGTCTTTGTAATCCAAAAGAGTGGGCACATCACTAGTTAAAGTTTTGACCTCTCCAAACCCACTTTTATCAATTTTTTCAACAAAATTTTCACCCTCCGAATTATGGGGACGCCTTCTAGATAAGTTGACTCTTCTTCAATCCCCTTATCATCAAGTTTAATATTACTAAACAAGGAATCAATAGAAGAAATACCAATCATCTTAACATCTTCAACATTACCATGAAAGCAATTGGCCGAAACCGCTCTTTCTAAAAATTCTCTTTTAGCTCTAAGCATAGCGGTTCTATTCTTACTTTCATCCATCGAAACATATAAAGCTTTAATTGAATCATTGACATCAACCTTAGGTGGAAAATTTTTAATCCTGACATTTTCTACATCATGAGTAATTCTATAAATGCTTCTGGACATATCATCAATCTTATTCAATTTTTCTTCTATCGCAGTGTTGAAAAGTTTTTGAGCACTGATACATTCTTTAATATTACTCTCAAGATCAGAGGGTATCCTATTATTATAAGAAGAATTACAATAGGAATTGCCATAATTATTTGAGGAATTTCCAGGAAAAGGCCTAGGATTAAAATTACCTCTATAAGCATTGATATAAAAAATGTTTCACGAGATAAAATTCACATCTACGGGATCGCTATTTTGCAAAATCAAAGTAGATAAAGGCACATCGTTAAGATCAATAGGAGCATTTTTACAAGCAACCAATTTCATAAGTGCATCAACTTTTTCACTCAATGTACTAATTTCTTCAACAGAATTAACCTTTTTACTAGTAGGTGCTCTTTCTGTATGCCATTGTGACTAATTTTCCATGATATTATCAAGTAATTTAGTAGGATCACCCAATATAATTTCAATAAAAGTACCACCCGTGGCGGAGTCTAAAAGATTTCTAGAAACAAAATTCAATCCTCCATATTTTTTTTGGAAAATCATCCATAGATTTAAACCATGAATAGGACAATTACTTAGCAATAATTTCTTTCTTTCCTAAGGTTGTGCAACATTTTCATGCTCAAGTTGCATGAAATTTATGATTTGATTTCTAAGGGAAATAACTTTCGCAGGTGGAAAATACTTAGTAATAAAAGCATCTTTGCACTTATCACAAGAATCAATACTATTGCGAGGCAAAGATGAAAACCAAATTTTTGCATGATCCCTCAAATAGAAAGGAAATAACTTCAACTTCACAATATCATTGTCCACATATTTTTCTTTTGCATATTACACAATTCTACGAAAGTGTTTAGATGGGACGCGACATCCTCATTAGGACTACCAAAAAATTGCTCTTTCATAACAAGATTCAACAAAGTGGCATTAATATCATAAGACTCCACACAACCACTGATACAGCGAGGTGCTATACAAACGGTTTTTAACCCCTTTCTGCGAGGACATTCGGAACCGTCGCCAAGTGAGTGTGGGATCTAGGGGAGTGCTTGCCACACGACCCAGAAACCATCGGGGATAGGCCCTCCGGCCATACATGCTCGGCAAAATGAGGTCGTGTGCGACGGGCAAGCGATCAAATACGATTATATGTATAGTTGTATTAAAAAATACAATTATACAGTCCAAATTGTTTCCAGTCGTAAGTACATCCCACACAGTCAGTCCCAGCTAAACGTTTCCGTTCGAATGAACATTCCACACAGTCAATCCAAGGAATACTTCTCCGTTAGTATGTACATCCCACACAGTCAATCCAAGAAGTATGTTTCCATTTGTATATACATCCCACACAGTCACTCCAAGGAAAAGTTTTCAGTTCGCATGTACATCACACACAATTTTCCCCATTAAATCGTTTGTGATAGTGTTGCCATTGCAGACGATATTAGCAATTTTACTGTTTGCATTATTGAATGCATCACACACAGTGCTTAGAAGAAACTGTGTGGCATAGGTTGTCCATCACACACACTTTTTATGTGGTAAACGTTTGCGCAAGGTGGCCTAACGCAAACAGTTTTCAAGAGGAAGTCGTGTGTGATTGTTCCTTGATCCAACACGTTTTATTCCTAGAAACTGGGTGCGTTGCCTGAGGTCATCGCCCATGGTGTTTTCTCAATAACCGTTTGCAATAGAAAAACCCAATTAGCAGGCTAATCGGTCATTAGCAGGCTAATTGTCCTATTATTAATAATCCATTTATTGATCTAATTGACATTTCATATTAAGCACATAATATATTTCATTTTCGTATTAAGGAAGCAGGATTTCATAATTGAAATACATCAGAGTACAACATCATATAGCTTCAGAACTCAGCTACCTCATTACACAACTGCACTAGCACCAAGTTTCACATGCAATATCTATAACCTTTCGAAATTAGCATCATAGACGGTACATAGACAGATGAATCTAATCTGGAAAACTCCTGAAGCGGAAGGCAAATATTGAGCCTTGATTGATGTTGAAGGTCTTTGCAACTTTAGGCCAGTGCCTGTGGATGATTGACCGTCCAACCTTCGTCCTCTTCAGGAAGACTTCAATATTGAACCGTGGGTGTTGTATGAATACCTTCCTCGCCTCCCGACCATACAGGTGGTTTGAGGGGTAATCATCAGTGAACTGCTTTGGAAAGGCCTGAAAACAAGGATGTGCATAAATATCTTCTCTAGATTGGAAATGGGGCAAAGGAATAAAAAAGCCAAGGTATAATAGTTAGTACCATCCTATAGTGAACTAATGTCTTCTTCATTGTGCAGACAGAGATCTTGTTGTTTTTTGTCGCTAATTTCTTTATCCTAACAATCTTTCTGAGTTTCTTGACTTGACTGATATTCATGGACAACTCATTTCCCCATATGCAAAAAGGGCCGAACAGTGGGTCAAAACCTCTGACAGCAGGACCTACATGTGCAAGACCAAATTCTTAAAAACCTAAATATTAGAATGGTTCCTGCAATTGCACAATAATGTGCTATTAGACAAAGGACCATGCATGTGCGAACCTCGATTGTAAACCTCAGTGCTTCCCATTGTTTCCCTGCAACACATATAAGGTAGTTAGTGGTCAGGTTAAGTGAGGGTTCGCATGCTATCAGTAAAATATGTTAATGAAAAATAAGCACATTGCAGATTCATCAGATTAATTCTAGCCACATGGAAAACACATTTATCGAAACCAAGCATGATTAAGAACTAGGAAATATAGCAATTGTATATGTTTCTCATGTATTAAGTGCAGCTAAATTTGATTTATTCCTCACATGCACAACAATACAAAATTCTATCAACGACAATTTGACATCGCTTGCAGAATTGAACCAAGCAGTTAACTAAACACCACAAGAAATGAACCAAACATTAACTGAGCACCACATTGCACAATATAACATACTCCTAATAGAAAATTAGACAGTTAACTAAACCAAGCATGATTAAGAACTAGGAAAGATAGCAATTGTATATGTTTTCCATGTATTAAGTGCAAAATTCGATTTATTCCTCACATGCACAACAATACAAAATTCTAACAACGACAATTGGACATCGCATTGCAGAATTAAACCAAGCAGTTAACTAAACACCACAACAAATGAACCAAACATTAACTAAGCACCACGTTGCACAATATAACATACTCCTAATAGAAGATCAAACAATTAACCAAACCAAGCATGCTTAACAACTTGAAAATATAGCAATTGTATTTGTTTCTCATGTATTTAGTACAACCAAATTTGATTTATTTCTCACATGGTATACAATAACTAAATGCACCCTCAACAATTGAACATTGCATTGCAGAATTGAACCAAACAGTTAACTAAACACCACAACAAATGAACCAAACGTTAACTAAGCACCACATTGCACAATATATAACATACTAGAAGACCAGACAGTTAACCAAACCAAGCATGCTTGACAACTTGGAAATATAGCAATTGTATTTGTTTCTCATGTATTTTGTACAGATAAATTCGATTTATTTCTCACATTGAAGACAATACAAAATTGCACCCTGAAGAATTGAACATCACATTTGTAGAATTGAACCAAACTGTTAGCTGAACACGAAAACTAATTAACCAAACAGTTAATAAGTGAGCACCACATTGCACGAACTATAGAACATATACACTAGAGCAACAGATTGCATGGTAAAAGTAGGTAGGACAATTCACTAGAATTTGTTAAGGAAAGGCAGGAGCAGCACATGCAACGGGTAAACCGACACTACAAGAAATCTGTTAATCAGTGATGGATTCAATTTGTCATCGACCACTGAAAAACCGTCAAGGATGCACGTTCATGACGGATTCAAAATCCATCATGTATATCGCATCATAATTTGACACAGTACCTTTCATGACGGTTTTTGGCCGTCATCGATCTGTCCCAGGCCTATCTGGCCCAAGCCAGGCCCGAGGCTCTATGACAGACTAAACCGTCATGAATTTACATGACATGGAAGCAACGTGGATCTGACGTGGCAGCCAACATGGCACCTGTATAACCAGCCAATTAGGCTTTCTCCCTCTACGTCAATCATGTCAACTAGCCTGGCTTATTTCATTCGGTCAGTCTGGCTTATTTATTTTGGTCGTGCACATTGGCCTAGCTGTTTTTTAGACCAACCAATTAGCCACTTTCCACCATTTTTTTCCAGCAAAATTTACAACAAAACAACCAGATTATATTCATTCAGAAAATAGCATTTGTTCACATGATAATACAGTTTGATTTCAAAACACCAAATAAAGCTTAATAGCAGGCACATCTAGAAAGCACTATAAGCATTTTTAAATTTTGAGTAACACGAGTTGCATGGAAAAATGCACTACTGGTTGATTTTGATCTCCAACACTACACCACTAATGCTTCCAGGTAGCTATCAGACCCAAGTAATTCCCGCAAAAAAACTCCACTCTCCAGTAACACGGGCTGACCACCAAACCTGCATAGAATCCAAAACACACACAAAATTATGCCAAGTAATAATAGCCAGCTCCCAAATGAATTTGGAGAATGATAATATTAATTGACTTTCCTAGCAGTCATCCAATGGATACACCACTAATATATTAAGATACCAAGAAAATGTGGGCAACACATGGTAAAAAAACTAGCTGCAAGTAGAAAATATGTTCTATAAAGTAACATTTTATCACAACTTTTTCCACGTAATACGTAATATCACAACTTTTTCCACGTATCGACCATGTTCAGTGTTTATAGAGACTATAAAACCATATGGATCAGAATAACTTCTGGAAATCCCAGACCACCATCCCAACTGCACATGGTCTAAAGGATCAAATAATGTCGTTCTTTTGCACATATGAAGAAGAAACAAACAGTAGAAAGGATATGCATCAACTAGAGAACAAGGGCTAACAAAACCTTCAGAAAGCTACTCATTTACAAGGCTATATTTTCATGACACATGCAAATACAAACAACAGTGCTAATAGTGGAATCAACTACAAAAGCCGCAATGGGGCAGTGCCTAACATGGATAACATGATTAACCTCTTCTAATTCCTCTGTCCAGGAATGCAGGGTGTTTCGCTCATGGTCTAGGCAGACTGTTGAGTCTTTGTGTTACTAACCAATCATGCACCAGTGTGGTCTCCAATATAAGCTGCATCCATATGGCGCTCCACTTTTATAGCCCTCTGTAAGAGTCAAAAGATAAATGGTGGTCAATTATCAAACTAATATCAAACTATCAATCTACTCATGGTATCGTGAATCAAATTAGTTACTCTACTTGAAAACATTCAGATTGGTTACTCTTATGTAACATAGTTATGGAAACTAGATGGGTCGATAGCTCCGTCAGGCTCCCAGTACGTGGTCCCTGTTGGATCACTAGAGTAGAACTCGTATATAATGAATTAAAGTTATGCACAAAACCCAGATGGCAAGTGTGCAATTGCTACATTTAATGAAAATCATACCAAATAACTCTATGGAGTTGCAAAGACAATCGAGAATAATGGCCGCTGTGAAAGTGATATATTACTCGGCGTTCTCCATTACATGCACCAACCTCAGTGAACGACAAATTTCCATTTGGCAAGAAACGGTGTCCCAGCGGCAAGGCAAGTAGGCCAATAATAAGCAGTCTATAACTTTTATCCAAATTGCAGGAACATGAGAAGAGATTTCCAAAGAGAGGAGCTGATCAAATACCTTGATGAATCATGAGATCACATCAGTTTTTTCAGTTTAATTACACCACGGAACATATGAAAGCATTTTTTTCTCTTGTGAAGTGAGCGATCTTAAAAAGCATGTGACATATTCTATACAAGTAGCAGAACTTTGTCGTATTATTTGTTTTTTGCTTTTCGCAAAAAACAGTATTATTTGTTTTGGCACAAGTTAATGTGTACATACTGTGCAGCTGATGCTCACCACTACCTGTCATAAACACAGGCTACAAAAAGAAATACTCCAATCTCTGCTGATTTACCTAAAAATCTAGAAGCATATGATATTATTATTGGATTCAGTATCCAGGAATGCACTTATTGCTTATTGTCAATCGCATCAATGCATATCGTATACGTGGTAAAAATGCAGTCAAACCAAATCTGAAACTATCTACAGTGTACACCTGGAGGGCTTGACTTATTGCACAATAAACCATGATAACCTCTGAACGCTTCTGCTTTCTAAAAGGAAAATAAGTGCTCGGGCTAAAAGTTAACCTCTATCTTTGTCTCAAAACTCAATCACACAACAACCACAATAAAATATTTTAATTAAACCGCACATACACTCTGGATCTATGGCAGTGTCAACACCTCTATTACCTCCGCTTAGCTCACCACCGGATGAAGCTGGATTGGTTCCCGCCGCCGGAGACCATGGGGATTTCCAAATCCAGTAGTCAGTCTTGCCGCCACCGATGTTGCATCAGCTTGAAGTGTAGGGCTGGGCCAGCATAGCTCGAGGAGGCGATGGGAGTAGGCCCTTCGCGCCATGCTGTACTAGGAGTACCATCCAGCAGGCGGCAGGCGATGGAAAGAAGCCGCCGAAACCCTAGCCATGGGGAGGAGTTGCGGGCGAGCGCTGGTGGCCAGGAACGGTAAATCTAGGAGGAGAGGAGGAAGGAGCAGAGCGAGGGGAATGTGGGGCTGTGGTACGCGTCGGCCATAGCCGCTAGAAGTCGCTGGAAATGTGTGGGAGCGGCGACGAATCGCGTGGGGCGTAGAGTTGGGAAGGCGGAGGAGGGAAAGAGAGGAGGGGCGAAGAGGAGGATTTAGGGTTAGCATTTTATATGCGTGAACGGTTAAGCGGGCTTGAGCGGGCTTGAGTGGGATTGCAGGTCCTTACTAGGCCATCCATGACGGCTTTCAAAAATGTCATCAGAAATCCGTAATGGATTAACAGGTTTCTTGTAGTGCGAGCATGCTTAACCGGCTTAGCTTGCAAACTGAACATAAGTCCCTATAGTGAGCTAATAAGACAAGCTACTCCTCATCGTCGGAGATATCGATGATGATTGGCTCCTTGGACATGGAAGAGGTTGAGGCCTCCACATCATGGGTGCCCTCATTGTCGGAGTAAATGACCACGGGTAGCCCCATCAGCTCCCTTTGGTATTTCAAGACATCGGGGCAGGCTGCGCCCCTCAAACATCAAGGACAAAGGGCCGCCTTCTTGAGGCTGGCTGGTCCAAGCAGCCGGTTGCCAGGAGGCGGCGGAGTCCACAAGACGGCCATGAAGTGGGCCGACTCCTAGCAGGCGGCCTCCTGGGAAGCCGAGTCCTAGCAGGCGGCCCCTCGCGCCCTCAAAGATAGCACCAACATAAACATGATGAGATAGGGCATGGCTATAGTACAGGCCTGCCACCCCCGAATCCAGGGCAGAACGTGGCCACAGTACAGCGTACCAAGCATGCATCCTGCGCCCAACGCAGGACTGTTGCCATGCCGCTCATGACATCACCCATGGCAGAGGAAGCCATGCTCCCACGTCGGGCGGTCAGTACGGCCCGCAAGCGGCGGGCCCTACCTGTCCGTGACAAGCCAGAAGGCGGCGAGCCGAGACCAGTCGGCTCCTAGCAGGCGGCCCTCCTCCTCCTTTGAAGTCTGTGCGCCATTAACCAGATACGACGGGGTATGGCTACAGTGTGTCCCCGCCAGGCGGCGGGACTGTATCCACGCTCCCCCTGACGAGGCCTTCGTCATCAGGGGCAATGCTACAGCATAAAGCAGTCAACGCGGCCCGTAGACGGCGGGACCCACCTATCGGCTGAGATCACGGTAGTCGGCGGGACCTACCAGGCGGCGGGCCCCGGCGGTCGGCGGAGAAGCCGGCGACCAGTGACGCTGACTGTCGGGCCCCGCATCTGGCCAGATTACCGTTGTACCCCTGGGGGGTAGGCTTATATAAACCCCCCAGGTCACCCCATGCAAGGGGTTGGCAGTTGGCACCTTGGCAGACGCCTCGTCGAGCACCCATAGCACCACACACAGACACACGCAGAGAGAGTGGAGTAGAGCTAGCCTTGCCCTTCTTCCTCCTCTAGCCAAACAGCTCAAGGAGCAAGCTTGTAGCTACCTGTTGAGATAGTGATCATGCGGAGACCCCGCAGAGCAGGACTAGGGGTGTTATCTCCTAGGAGAGCCCCGAACCTGGGTAAGATTCGCAAGTGTACGTGGTCTCGCTCACTCCCGCTTCTAGAGCCCAGTGACGTACTTTTGTCCCCATCCATGATAAGCCACCCCCTGGCATATGTCGCACGATATCCCCGACACTCATCATAGTGGTGAGTTGCCTAAGCCACTTCGGGCACCAACCTGCTGGCTCTCGAGTTGAGGTAAGCACGGGCACACTGAGAAAACACCTTGTAGTCTTCGTCGAAGGCATCGATGGTGGCCTCGAGAAAACACCAGGAACTATTGTTTAATGCAGCCAACCACATCATGGCATCGGCGCGCGAGGCATCGACGGTGGCCTCGATGGAGAGGTGCTCCTCCAAGATTTGGGGGTCGGCACGAATGGCAGCCATCATGACCTCATCTGCGCGTGCGGCCGTGATTTGCTTCTCCGCTGCTAAATGCTCCTTGAGCTCCTAGCTATACTGTGTGCACCATGGCTTAGGGCGGGGCTTACTTGGGGGAGGGGTCGATGATTTGGGTGGAAGGTGTCGCGCCAGCGGTCGGGGCATCTGGGGTGTGGAAGGAGGAGGAGGATGGGGGTCGGGTGTGGATTACCTGCCTAGATCGACGAGGCGGAGCAGCGTGAAGGAGGGTCGCCGGCGAGGAGGCGGTGCTGCAAGCAAGGAGTGAAGGTTTCAACTTGGAAAGGAAGGCGAAAACAGGGGAAATGTGGCTTTTGGTAAGGGGGAGGGGCCGGTGAGGTAGATATTTCCGTGGAAGCCGAAATTTTGGATCGGTGCAGCGAAAAAACTGGCGCGCAAAGTGTCATCAGACACGGTCCCTTATTTAGCGTTGTGTAGGATATGAAAACATCACAATCGATTCATATAGCTTACCCCGTGTGTGATGAGTTTGAACGTGCAAATTTTGGTCCCAATTTCCCTGGTTACAATGGTCATCCACGTCACTGCATAATTTGGGTACACAAAGGAGACTACAGCACACCCACACTTCTTAATCGAGCAAGTTCAGCAGTTAAACAGAGCTAGCTGACCTAAACATTACTCTAACAAATTAAAGACTGGCGCTCTTAATTAAACAAAACAAAGAGTACTACTCCGGCTGGTGCTCGTCGATCTCCGCCGCCTCCTCCATGTCCAGCTCGTGCCCCATGATGTCTTGGGGTAGGGGCTCCATGGCATCCATTGCACCATAATCAGCAAGCATCTGGCCATCCGCGTCCACCATCTCTTTGGAAAAGGCCGCCACGAGCTAGGCGTGGGCGGCCGTGATCTGGGCTTGGACGGGCTCCGTCGTAGCAAGGTATGCCGCGAAGGAACGGACGACTGCTCGAACGCTCTCGGCGATTGCCAACTCTTTTGCCGTGGGTTGCCGACCGTTGTCGGAGAAGCTTCGTTCAATTTGTGCGGTGACCTCCAGGAGCTGGGCATGGGCGGCCTATAGATGGTCGTGGTTGGCCTAGATTAGGGCTAAGGCCGCCGCTGTGGAACAGACAGCTGCTATGCCACTCTCGCCAGTTGCTATCCCCGAGGCAGATGTTGCTGCCGCCACCTGAGAAGCAACAGTGGCTGTTTGGGCTGCCTTGGCCGCCCAGTCTCAGATTGCGGCCGTGCTCACGCAGCTTGTTAGCATGTGCATGGCGGCTGCGGCCGCGCTCTCGCTAGGGTGGGCCGCCGAAGTTGCCCTCATGACGCGGGTCCACGTTCCCATCTTACACCGGCAATGATTGAACAGTGAAATGATATTTCGGGAGCGAACTAGTGTGCACTACAAAAAAATACACTTCCGTGATGATATGTGTTTGTCACAGTAGGTCATGTCTTCTGTCATGCATGTACATCCATGATGATTTTATGACATAATCAAGATAGTCATACCTGTGCTGTCGTAGAAGTGTTCCATGACAATACAAAAATTATCATCACGGAAGTGTCCACTTCCAAGATGATAAATGGCGCATCATGGAAGTGCTTTCGTCAAGGGTAACCGACATGTGGCATCCACCGTAACGGGTCGCTGTTAAGCTATCGGGTCCAGTTTTGGATCCGATAACCCGTTAACAGCAACAACCAATGGCGATTTTCCACATGTAAAATTCTCATTGGCCGAAAGAAACACGTGTCAACTCCGCGTTGGGGTAGATATCATCCAGCGATTGGACAGGAAGCGCCTATGATACGTTGACATGTGGATCAGCCAAACAGTGGCCCATTCAGGTAAAAAGGCCGGCCCATTTGACTTGGTCAAAAGGTGGCGGGCCGGCCCATGGAAAGCCTGTTAACGGCTTGTTCGCATATAGCCCATTTACAACCCGCTAACTCAAGACCCATTATGGCCTATCCGAATTTGGCCCAGTAGTGTCATCTGGGCCGTCCAATATGATTCCAGCCCGTTGTAACTTCTGGCCCATGTACGGCCCATGATTTCTTTCGGCCCATATGAGGACCTTTGAACTCAGGGGCCATTAAAGGCCCGTTGTGAAACTGGCCCATAATGAACAGTGTATAGCTTTACACCTATTAACGGCCCATTATTCCATTGGGCCATTTCCAGCCCATATTATCTTTCGGCCTTCTAAGGGCCCATTTGTTTTTGGACTCATTTCCAGCCTTCGATTACTTACGGTCCATTACTGGCCTGTTCCGCTTGAGGGCCAAATCCAGCCCGTGGCTACAGTGAGCCCGTTTGTGGCTCGTTAATCCATTGGGCTGTTTTCATAGCATCATCAAATATGGCCCATTAACGACCCGTTATGCCCTCGATAGAATTAAGCCAATTATACATATTGGCCTATTAAAGGCCCGTTATGCTCGGGCCATAAACTGACGATTCTAGCTCATTTATGGCTCATATTGCAGGCCACTATGGCCCATGTTTGGCCAATCGATCGGCCCATAGAAGGCCCATTGTTTCTATGACCCGTAGAAGGTTCATGGATCCTACGGCCTATAGAAGGCCCATGGATCATACGACCCATGGTCACCACAGCAGGTAGCGGGACCATGGTTACAACGGTCCGTATGTTGTCCATGGTTTATTGTGGCCACTAGCACACCGCGGAAAAATAACTGCAGTGACTACAACAAAACAAATAAACAAAACAATAAGGAAAAAATAAGCAAGCAACATACGCTAGGCTATTACGGCTATTACACATATTACATCCACTGGCCATCAAAGTTCACCACCAGTGCGAATATGGGGAACAAAGCAGCATATTACATACACTGGGCGTCTAAATTGGCCACCAGTGCAAATAAACGCGGCAGCAAAACAAGTCCAGAACTGAAACCACTTCAGGAGAGCTCAAGAAACAATATCCTGGATACCCACCATGCTGATAAGACGCTTGGCAAGTTTATTACCTTTCTCTTGTTTGGCGCTTAAATCCTCCAGCGCTTGATGTTGCACCAGAAAGTATGCATCTGAATTCTGCAGGGACTTCCTCAGTCCTTCGGCTTCCTGTCGCAGCACATCTGATCAATGTCTTGCAACTTGAAGTTGAGACTCAAGAAGCCGAACTGATTCAGGCAGTGAGTTTAAAGAGCTTATGCCAGCAGTAGTGGCCAGTAACTCGAACTCTACATCAAGACAGGACTTTGCGGTGGTCTCACTGTCTTTAAGATAGTTTTTATCAGCTTTCTTGGAGACAAACAAGGATGTCTCACTATCTTGAACCTTATCTGCATTACTTGCTTTAACATTGCATAACGGAGTACTCTTCTCCATTATTTTGTCCGCATTCTAAAAGAGAAACAAGAAGACACACCACTGGTTTACCATGTCGTATATGAAACTCATTTTGGTAAACCAGTTCAGTAGAAAGGTGGACAGGATAACAGCATGAAACAAACATATATCTATGCACTATGGTCACTGTATGGTCTATATTATTCTAGTGTATGTTGCCAAATCAAGATAGAGACAGTTCAAATCATATCTCTTTAGGACAAAGCAGCATAGAAAGAATATAATTGCGGGAAAGCACACAGCATGACATGAGAACATAACTGTTTATTCAATTGAAACTAAAATCAACATAAAGCAAGTTACAACAGCAAACCAATGAAAGAAACATGTTTAAAACATACCTGTTGCGCCTTTGGAGTTTCAATTGCATCCTTCAAATTTGAAATTAGGTGGTATGAGTAAATACAGTGATGCAAGAGCAAAGGAGTATGAACCATGGCTATGGAACCTGACCTTAGAATTCTTCTTATGCTTTAAGCATTCAGTTGGGGTTCGGAGTGGTGGTCCTCGTGCTTTGGGCACAGCAGTTGCCTTACTAACTGCTCGTGTTTGGGTGCTCTGTGGTGAAGACAGTGCTGTGTCAACTGGAACTGGGTTACTATCTGCTGGGGTTGGGGTTAGAAGAGGTGTAGCTGGTTGTCTGTCGAACTGGGTAGGGGTACAATCTGCAAGAGTCTGGGTTATGTGTGGTGGGGCTGGTTCTTGTGCAAATACAACCTTGGTTCTATCTGCATCGACGGGTAGCACTATATTTTCTGAAGACCGTGTTTTTACTCCCTAAGATACTGCCATCACCCCCTCCAATTCAAATGGCCGATAAACAAGAAAAGTAATTGAATGTAAAGACATTGTATGATACACAGGTGCAATGGATAGTGGGGAATAAAAGATGGCATGAAATAATTCACATTTATGTTGTCTAATCAAACAGCATAGCATGACACAACTTCAAATATATGATAGCTAACTAAACATGATAGCATGACACAATTTCACATATATGATGGCTAACTAAACATGATAGAATGACATAATTCAAAATATGATGACTATGTAAACAGGATGACATGATATAACTATATGATGTGTCTATTAAAATGGTTGGCATGCTATAATTCACATACATGCCGTCTATGGAAACCAGATGGCATGATATAATTCACGGATAGAATGACAAAATTCAAATATGATGACTATGTAAACAGGATGAGATGATATGACGAATATGATGTCTTTATTAAATGGATGGCATGGCATAATTCAGATACATGCAGTCTATGTAAACATGATGGCATGATATAATTCAAATATATGATTTATGTACTAAGTAAGTAAGCAGATGGCAATCGCATATATGATGTCTAAACTAAGCAGATGGCATTCAATATTTTGTATATGATGTAAAAACTAAGCAATGCAAGACAACATATGCATTGTATGAGTAATATAGCCTTGCCAAGTTTGAGCATACACCTCAGGGGGAAAATAGTACTGGTCATCTGTCTCTGAATCCTCCTCTGAGGAGCTATCTGTAACCCGCAAGATATCTGCTTCAGCAGGTAGCATTGTCTGCTCTGAAGACCTTGTTTTCACTCCAGATTTTTCCATCACCAATTCAAATGGCTGATGCACAGGAAGAGTAGTTGAATATACAAAAATTGTCAACAAATGGAATATGTAATACAAAAAAAGGATGGCATGATATAATTCACATATATGATGCTTGGCTAAACAGCATCGCATTTCATAATTCACATATAATTGCAACAAGATAGCATTGCATAATTCACATATATAATGTCTTGCAACAAGATGGCATTGCATAATTCACATATATGGTAATTAGACACTACAGGTGGCATTCACACCTAGCATGTCTAAACTAAGCAAATGACATAGCAATGCAAGACACCATATGCACGATATGAGCAATATAACCCTGCCAAGTTAGAGCATGCAGCTCGGGGGGGGTGGGGAATAGGACTGGTCATCTGTCTCTGAATCCTCCTCCGAGGAGATATCCGTAACCAGCAAGACATGCGCTTTGTCAGATTTTTCCATGACCGTGTCGAATGGCTGATGCACAGGAAGAGTAATTGAATTTACTAACATTGTTGACAAATTTAATACGTAATAAAAGAAGGATGGCATGATATAATTCACATATAAGATGACTGGCTAACCAGGATGGCATTGCAAAATTCACATATATGATGCCTGGCTAAACAAGATGGCATTGCATGATTCACATATATGATATAGAAACTAAACAGATGGCATTCACACAAAGCATGTCTAAACTAAGTAGATGACATATTGTATGTATAAAGTAAGCAATGCAAGGCACCATATGCATGATATGACCAACATTAGCATGCCAAGTTAGAGCAAAAGACCTCAGGGGGTAAATAGGAGTGGTCTGCTCCCTCTGAATCCCCTTGTGAACAGTTATCTTCCTCTTGATTACAGTCTGGAATGGGGGGAGGGGGGCTGCTTTTGGGCCCACCATGGAGCGACGTCTGCGTGAAATTTTATTGCCATGCAAGGCTCGTCTCTTTTGCTGTACATGTTCAGTAGCATTGTGTACAATAACTGACATGCATAGGAATAAAACATAGTGAGATTATGTAAGGAGTGCATGCACAAATCAAGAGTGATGGTAGCAACTTGTGGATAGACCCAAAACCAATGATAGCAGCCAGATAATAGCTTTAATTAAAAAATACAGAGAATTGCTCCTTTAATGTTTTTTCCCACCCAATATGAAATTCATAGTAGACACCCGAGATTAAGCAGATAGTAGACAGATATTATTGATTGCTGCACCAATATGTACCCCACAACCATTTAAAAACTCAAGTTTGAGCATTAGTTTGGACCTGACTCGAAGTTTAATCGGTGAACAGGACAATAAAGTAGCATGCCATATTAAGCGATGCATAACATAAGCAGACACAAAAGAGTGCTACCTCTCTTGTGGACACGTGTAGTCCTCAAGGTCATCTGCTCAGTTGATGATGGTAATGCAGTTGTCGTGGCTGCAGGCGGCAGGGAAGAAGATCTGAGGCGGCGAAAGACAGTCTGGCGGGCGGATCCTTGCTGTGGTGAACCCTTCTTTCATTGGAGCAGCTGAGCTGGGGTGGACGACAGCACAGCAGGAGCGGCACAAACCACACAAGGTTTTCTTTGACACATATTTGTAACAGAAGTAATTTTGTTAGGGCTTCTTTGAATTGGAGGATTCTAACAATGCAGGGATAGGGAATACACAGGAATAGGATAGGAATGCACGTGCAAAACAGAGAATTTAAAAACACAGGATTTCTGTCAATCTGGGTCTTTGGTTGACAAGAATTGGTAGATCACAGGAATGCAAAGCATGGTGAAATTAAGTCAAACCACAAGAAAATGTATAGTTATAATGCTATTATGCTACTATCTCTTAGTCTTGTGCTTCATGAATAGGAATTTGAAAAGGAGGCCAAGTGGATATTAAAATTCTTAAGATTTCCTTTAAGGAGACACAAAAGGAACAAATCATTCAGTTTTCCTTTGCTCCGTTACTTTGAACCAAATGCATGAATAGTAGTACCATAGGAAACTTTCCAAATCCTATGTGTTTACTTCTCTTTTCCTTTCAAGCAGTGGTGATTCTATAGGCTGGCTTGAACAAGCAAAAGCCTACACTCCATAAATGGTTTTGTGCTACTTCTACTACTTTGGACCCAGGCCACTGCCCTACTAGCTGAACTCCTAGGCCCATCTACAAATGCACAGCTCAAATGCGAAGAAATAAATAATGATGGCTTTCGGGAGAGCCCATCACGGATAGCTAAGTTGCCTGGTACCTCACTGCTTGTCATATAGTAGGAGAAACTAATCGTATTTCATGTTACTTCATGAGCTCAGTAGATAATATATATAACATGTAAAGTAAAAAAGTGATGCAACAAGTGTACAACCTCTTTGGAGAAGCCATGTAGATCTCTGCATCATCGGGTTGGTCGCTGAGGATGCTGCGGCTGATGTGGTTGTTGGAGGAGGGGAAGAAGATCTTAGGCGTCTGGAGATGGAGCCGAGGGTACTGCTCCACTGTGATGGAGGGTCTTGTCATTGGAGCAGCTCCGGTGAGTTGTACGACGACGAGGCTGAAGCAGGACAATAGAGACAACATAAACCTGAGTGGAATTCTAATACCATCTCCAATAGATGACGTAAAATATATAACCACAAAGTGCTAGATATAAAATACATCAGCCGCCCATCTCTGAACTTAACTGTCGAAACTGAATTTAACTGTCGAAACTGAATTTTACTGTCGAAACTGGATTTTTCTGTCGAAACTGAATTTTACTGTCGAAACTGAACGCACTAGTAGCAGAAAAGCAGTGCACTAATAGTTTTGCCCCCTCGAGCACTAGTGGCAGAGTAGCAGTGATCTAAATCGGTAGCCGCTCTGGCAAGGAACATGGTATCACAGAGCGGCTGGGGCAGCTAGTCGTGCAGCAGCAGCAGCGCCCAGAGCAGCAGCGCATGCAAGAGCCAGGGCTGTTGGTCGTGTAGCAGCATCTCAGGTAGCAACAGCAGGAGCTCGACCGACAGCCAGAGCTGCTGCTTGTGCAGCAGCAGGTGCGAGCAATTGTAGAGCATCAGCGCAAGCAAGAGCAAGAGCAAGAGCAACAGTGCGAGCAAGAGCAAGAGCAGACCAGGCAGGGAACCGAGAGAAAGAGCAGAGCGGCAGCGCGAGCGAGAGCCGAAGCAGCAGCAGCAGTGCCAGCGAGAGCCGGAGCAGCAGCAGCAGCTCCTAGTGATGTCAACGTCGCCGCCGAGGGAGAAACGCCGTGGAGGAAGTGGCCGGCGAGGCCGCCGTAGATGGAGCCGCACCATGCCGGCTCGAGACCGAGCGCCGGCAGCATAGTGAGATCGAATCAAGAAGAAAATGCAGCGATTAGTGTAGAACCTCTTTGGTGGCGCCGATTAGGCCTTAGCTTCATCCGAGGAATCAGTGATGGTGCTGCTCTTCTAGTGGTGCAGGTGAAGACAGCGGTGGGGGAATGGAGGTGACGCGATTGACAAGGCGAACGTCGGGGCAGCTCCTTGGAGGTGGAGGATGGGGTGGCTGAACCGGCAGGACGACGAGATCAATGACGGATCCTCATCTGGTGCGGTGGATGAGGCACATCGTGCTGTTGTGGTGGACAATGTCGTCGGGGAAGATGCTCCGGCTGGGTGGCGGACGGAGGAGGGTGTGGGGCTTCGCGGGTTTTCGTGGCCTCGATGTACGAATGGTGGGTGGAGGGGATGGGAGGGGGGAACCATGGCTTAGGAACGCACTTGTCCGAAATGTGAGGTAAGTTATGAAAGTACCCCCACCGATTTGAACTAGGAGGTTCTTTCGGTTCAAGGGTATCACGGGAATTTCATGTGTCGTGGTTTCGCAGGAGGTGGGAGTTTTCACGTGCGTTGTAATTTTGGATAGTAAGGCGCGGGTTGAGATGGAGGGAGTTTTCGGAGCATAACAAGACTATGCGACATCTTAAAATTTCGGGATAACAAGGCGCGGGTTGAAGAGGCGGGAGTTTCGCAGCACGATAGACAGATATGCTAGCTTGAAATTTCGGCATAACAAGGCACAGCTTGAAATTTGGGGAGAAGAAGCTTAATGTGTACAAAAAAAACAAAAAAGACAATTCGCACCCCACTAGCTAGAGAGAGCCATGTCCCGTTTTACTATATTATTACTAGAAATGTCATTCAAAAACAACAACAACAAAATAAAAAAATTGAGACAACAAGCTTAACGTGTACAGTACCAAATCAATTTGCACTTCCCTCAACAATAAAAAAACATTTCCTACTATCTAGCATATGGACTAAATTTGAGTACATTTTCCCTGTTTGAATGGGATTGTACTCGGGTTAGTTATACAACCATCTAAATATTATCTTCACAACACATGACATGAATATGAGAGTAGTAAATTCCCATATAAATATGAACTACATGTATATATCATCTCGAATTCAAATATATTTATCCATTTTATGTTGAATTCAAATCATAGTACATGTATGCTCTAGCTAGATGTTCGGAATCTAAACCCTGTATGATACTATGTACAATGTGTTTAACACACACACACACACAAACATCCCATTTAGATATGTGCTGCGAAAGCCACCCATCATGTCCAATTTGAATAGTGTGTCCATGCATGGATGCAATGTCGCCAAACGATGCCTGCCATCAGTATCTCAAATTCAAATCAGTTTGACCTTGTTCAAATTCAAAACCACACCACGCATATCTCAATTATATTCATGCATGCATTTGTTTCAAACATCATGATCTCTTATTCAAATATTTGAATTCAAATTTACATTGATTATGACCTCACCAAGTCTTTTACACCCACACAGTTGTCTTCTCTTTATAGTTGTACCACTTACTTTCTGTCGTGCATGCATGCACACACACTACCACTCGGCATTATCCATCGCACACACGCAATCTTTTTCTTCAGGTCGGTCTCCCATGCATGCACACACACACACACACCCCATCTTCATCACTTCGGCCATTCTTTATCTCTCACATGCATTCACAATGATCAATGTTCCTCTATGTGTGTATATATATAGTTAGGTCTTTCCCAGTTTTCCACACAAACCAATCGATCTATATCTCTAGTCAGGTCTCACCCTGCTCTTTCCCATGTACACATCGATCAAATCTACCTCTTTATATAGGACGACACAGCTAATACATACACATTATCTATCCATTGTCTCCCTCTCATCATCCATGCCTTCCGGTTCATCTCTCAGACGCACGCACAGTGGCGAAGACAGGGGCAACAAGGGCCGTGGCCCCCCTAACATCACCGTATTAAGGCTAATATGAATGTGATCAGTATATCAATTGCTGGCAAAATGATTTAAGTTGATGAATTGGCCGTCCCCATAAAGGATTAGCAATGCTTGGCCCCCCTAGCTCATTTAATTTTCATGGCTCCGCCACTGCGCGCAATCGCGCACGTTCTCGCCCCCTCTCTTTAAATATCGATCTCGCACTTGTGCACTCCTTGCCAGTCTCCCTCCAGTTGGCCCCTCCCACCATCTTCCAGCACCCCCCATATCCCAGTGCTTCTACGCTCGTAGAGCTCTTCCCTCTATCTATCTCTATCGATATCTCGCACGGTCGACCCCTCCACTCCCTTCTCGTATATCACCCCGGCCCATGCACATGCATGTATGTATATAGGCCTCTCCTTCACACAAATTGCATTGACACGTATTCCCTCACCATATCTCAGTATCTCTCACATACACGGACTATGTGTACGAAATAGAAGAGGTGCACACACGCACTAATTCCCACATACAAACGCGCGGGTGCACGGTGGAGCACATTTGTACCAAAAATGAGCATGTAGAAAGGCTTTAGACGATGTGCCACTAGTCTATATATCTATATCTATACCCCTATACAATGTGCGAATAACTTTGAAAGATGGTCGTTGGATGAAGCCAATCCAACGGTGCCGAGATGGAAAATCCGAGCACTACCGGCCGTTGGATATCATCTACATTTCACCAGATTCTGCCACATGTACAATCTAGAATACTCCATGGTTGAACTTAAGCATAATGCACAAACCTCAAAACACATGCACTTCTCCTTTGTTCTAGAATATTCCGTGTCATAATTGCCCTATTTTTTATAGATGAATTTCCATTATTTGTTTTTACTTTATGCTTTACAACGCACAATTCCATGAATCTTAAAATATATTAACTTTTTTATAAAAACTATTTGGTTTTGAATGGGATGAACTATAAGAATTAAACGAACATCTACATCATGCATATATGACTCAAAGCTTACATCCTATAGTGTGGTGTTTATTCTTAATTTGGTTGCCAAATCTCATGCGTGCAATGCACGTGTACCTTACTTGTACTTCCAATATGTGCAAAACACGTAAAATTAGAATTCCAATGACACGCTACACAGTGTCTCTCCCTTTTTCAGTTAATATATTATGAATAAAATGATGTGGGGGGCATCCATGAAGCCACGTGGCACATGTGGAGGCGTTGTCGTGACCTTCTTGTGTGGATTGATCACAGTGACGTGCTGCTGGTTCCAGAAGAATGTACTCGTCCTCTCTCACGCACACTGGCAGTACGTGCACGAAGCGAAGATGTGCACGCACGCACTCATTCCCTAGCACGCACACGCGGGTACACGGTGGGACGCATTTTTGTACGAAGATCCACCCATGTGATAATTTGACGCGTGTAATGTCGTTCACTTAATTGATGGTCAATTAATACAGCGCATGCAAATTGAGTGGACGTGAGGGAGGAAGTAGTTGAGAATGACATTACTACTCCACTGCGTGCATGGGAGTAGTTAAATCATGGGTTGCAACTTCCATTGATCTCCTTCGTATTTTGTGCCAATTTTTTACCATATTTTTAAGTAACATAATATTTATGCATGTCTTAAGAAGTTATATCATCGAAAACTATGTTCAAATGCGATTCCAATGATATAATTTTTTGTGACATGCATTAACATTTTCATAGTTAAAATTTTTGTCAAAAATTAGCACAAAATAAAAAGGGGGCCTATAAACCAGGACGCAGAAAGCATGATCAATTTTTGCCTGGGCTGCTGTTGATGGCCTTTGTATTTTAATATGGACGGAGTGGAGTAGTACTATCTTTATCTTAGCCTCGTAGGGCTCTCCCAGCGCCTAGGCTCGCCTCCCCGCCTCGCCCACCGGATCCCGCCATGGATAATCCCTTAGATACCAGGATCCCGCGGACTGCCTCTCTCTGCGGCCCGCAGCACTACCACCTTTGAGCGAAACCCACATGTGTTTCAGAGGGGATCCATTGCTCTGCAATCACAGATCAGTGGCGCCGGAGGACATGCCAGGGCTGCGTTTCAGGTGGTGGGCAGCAAGGGCAAATCGGATCGAGGAAGCGTCGCATCGATTGGAGACAAGTTCGAAGGAGCTGCACCTGGCGAAGCACAAGGCGGATGCGCAAGTAGATCACAGGGGAGAGATGCTGAGGGATGTCAGCACCTGGCAGCGTCGCGTTGATTTCGAGCTGGGGCTAATGGCAGAGATCATATTCACGGAGTCGACTGTGGAGGAAAGAACGTGCATGCCAGCGGGATGGGATGAGGAGCCGGTGAAACTGTTCAAATGGGCGGTAGGAGAAGCCAAATCGTGGAGCCAGCTGTGGCGGCGGCGCTGGGCATGCATCGTAGGCGAGGTGAGCTGCCCTCCTTCCCCGCTAGCGATGAAGTGACCTACTCGGTTGCTGATGCAGTGAACTTGCAGCGCCATGGCGGTTTGCAACCGTGACAATCACTCCATCTATATGTATTGTATTCCTGTGAAAATACTTGGTCATTTGGAAAAAGATGGTAACTGATTGATCACTAGTTTTTGAATGCTTACGGTCGGTCGTACCAACAGACGGTCGGTCGGACCCGCGTCTCACCGAAGGGACATGCTTCGGCTTGGTCTGACATGTACGATCAGTTACATCACTGACTTGTGTGACCGCATTTGAGCAGTAGTACTTGAAATTTGTGTTCCAGGAAACTCATCAAGAGCCGTTTCGGGCCTCAAAACCAAAACCATCAATTAATTTTTAGCTTGTTGCCAACACATTCCAAAGTAGTAGTATCAAACCTGAACATGTTCCCACTATGCAGGTTTTAGTACTAGTGCTAGTACTAGGTTATAAAAAGGGGAACTACCTAGCCGAAAATTACTCTACTTTCCTCCTCATAAGTCTTTCTTGTTCATCCTTCCCTGCCATGGCCAGTGTGCAGAGCTCTAGGTCGAGAACTACTAGTAAGAAGGGAGCGGCAACCAAGGCGGCGGAAAAAAAAAGAGAGGGCTCGCCGCCTCGCGGAGGGCTCGAAAGATCTCTCACGGGCAGGCGAGGGCTCCCAGGAGCGCCCTAGGCGCGGAGGAGAACATGCCGAGCTGGCGGTGCTGGAGTCGTTATCCCTCGATGACATGCCTGATCAGCTCAATAAGCAGAAGGAGTTCATCGACGTCTTGGCGGAGCTGCTGAAGGAGAGCCTCGACGACATGCCCGTTGAGCTCAATGAGCAGGGGGGTTGACCGCCGGCTTGGTGATGCTGCTGAAGGAGAGCATTGCCTCGGGTAAGAAGGCGACCAGCGAAATCCTGCAACTTCTGGAGGACAAGGCGAAGCTCCGCCATGAGCTCGACCTACTGAAGGAGGAGAACATCAGCTGGAAGAAGCTGCATGAGAATAGTAGTTCCTCGGTGAAGATGCTGCATGCCCTCGTCATGGAACAGAAGGAGGAGTTGGCGAAGCTCCGCATCGAGCACCCGGCTGCTGTCAAGGTACGTAATGCGGCCGTGGAAGAGATGATGAAGGCTCGCGTCGAGAAATCCCGTGTCATGGACAGAGTGAAGAAGATGGCGGAGGAGACGAACGAGGAGATGAAGGTCGCGGAGGCGATGAAGTAGCAGTTAGGACACTTCATGAAGTAGAGAGCAACGCCCCAGACTTGTGTCTGCGTCTTCCTTCTTTTTTGGGGTGGGGGCAATCTTCCTTCTTCTTTTGCTCCTGTGTTTCTTATTTTGCTTCGGGTGTTTCGCCGCATGTGTCACATTCTCTGCGAGGCACGAATAGAATAATGCTAATGATGAGCGGCACCCTGGGATCGCCATATCGCACTGGGCTACCGTGTTTCACGCTCCTCCGTCGTACTAGTCCTACTCCAGTGGAAAACTTGAGTATACCGCATGGTTCTTTGCTCCTCCTTAGGTCGTTGGCAATGTTTATACGAGCAGTCAAATCACAAGGCCCCACCTTCTAGTAGTAATGAGCCATCAAATCACAAAGCCCCTCGCCTCTCGTGAAACTGACCAAGCGAGACTACCCCGCCCTCTAGCCTTTTAAATGTACTTTTGTACAGTAGTAGTATCGATGGATTGCGCCATGGAGCAAAACTAACAAGATGAAATTAAAGAAAAAAGGTGGTACATATATAGAGCGCTCGTTGCCAAATTATGCATATAGTACTATTAAAAAAGCTAGTATGTGCTTAGATGGGGTGCTAAAGTCTATTAAATAAATTAGCATACGTATTTAATTCTTTGACAACTAAACTCCTTCATGCTTTGGGTAAACTTCTCTCATTTAAGTTTTTTTAATTACTATCTCATTTAAGTGTTTTGCGTATGTGCCATGCTTAGAGAGTGGTTATAGTATAGACAATATGATGTTGGCCATATCATATATAGTACGTATATAATGTGAAGAAACGAGTGGTAGTACTACCAACTACAAGATGAACTGTAAGAAATACTTGTATGTATGTACTGAAGAGTTAAAGTAACGAGAAGGAGCATAACATAGTTCTGCTAGGGGCTTAGCACAACACACCCCTCAAATAAAACTAAGCACCCTGAAATTAAACTAAGCAACTAATCTGGTAGACACTGCATTCGAACCACCATGAGCAACGACACTGCCACCTTACTCTGACTCCTCGTCCACCTGCTCGACTTAGTCCTTGTCCCTCTTCCTCTTGGTCGATACTTCTTTGCTTGAACCGCACACTTGGCTCTCGCTCTTCATCCAACCCTTGTAGATATTGAAACTAAGGTAGGCATCCATTGCAGCGTACTGGATGTGGTCTCTATCTAGTACATTCCACTGCCTTGCAAGATGAAACTTGGGCGGAGGTTTCGTCAGTTTACCGTACGAAGGATCAACCATGGCTCCTGCCAGGGTTAGCATTGAAGGTTGACGGGAGGACACCAGCCCATTCTTCTGGAGGTCGAAGGGGTGGCCTACAATGAGGCCTATCCGATCAAGGACTTTTCTGTCGTTCGTAAAGTCTACAGTAATGAATTTGACTTTGCCGTCTGCGAGGAAGTTCTTAAGTTCCTCGCACTCAACGTTGGCATGGCATATGTGGTAGACCAAGAACAAGTTATGCAAGCAAACCTGGATCACGGCAGGCTTCTTCTTCTCTTCCTCCTTTAGATTCTTCTCTTTGTCTAGGACTGTGGTGTACTCAATATCTAGCCCAGCGACCCACTCATCATCATTTGACTTTTCGAACATGCGTCTGAAGCAAGCAAGGCATTCTTTCACCGTCACGGAAGAATGGGTGTAGATGACGTCGAACTCATTGCCGGTGATGGTTCTAACGTTGTACTCACCGCCGATCATGGAGATTTGGGACGCCATGGATTTGGGAGGAGGGTTAGGATTAGTGGAACTACTGTAATGTGAAAGGATGGGACGACTAGGAGTGAACTACCGTAATGTTAAAGGACGATCGGGGATGAGTAGGAGTGAACTGCTAGCGGTTTTCCAATTGTAAAAATGCTGAGTGCGGCATGCGAACGACAGGGTAGTGGCTTGCCTGGTGGATAAATGGCTTCATGCATAGTACTATGGGGGCCCAATTGGATGTCATTTCTACTAGACGCCCAATTAGATGGCTTCATGCATCTGCATGTTCGCACGTCAAGCGTGGTAAAATTACAAGTGATATGAAGCTTTCCATGCTCCCATGATACGGGCTTCCGAGAGCCCTTGGATCTGAGATCGAACGATTGCATGGCGTGATTCTAGACCTATGGGTGAATATCCTATCCTGGAGGGTTATTCTACAAATTTTCAGCAACTTAGCATGCGATCGTTCGATCTCAGATCCAAGGGCTGTCAGCAGCTCGTATCATGGTCGCGCCTACCACGACCATCGCCTCGCTCACGCGGTCGCGCCCTTGGAGATTTCAGAGGGTTATAAATGAGCATTTTTTTACCTACTTCGCATGCATGAAACTACTTCCTCCGTCCAGGTGCATTAGGCTATCTGATGTTGGCATGTCATACACAGTCATCACTTATAGTGACTCATACAACAAGGTTAGCTATAAGGTTGGCTATAAGAGTATTTTTTATACTTCTCTCTATCTCTTTCTTCGTAGTATTTATTGCATTTGCCAAGGAGTAAGTAGCTAGGCAGTACTGGGCACACATATACCATGGAGGTGGTCAGGAATCAGGAGACTCATGCTGGTCATAGCGCCGCAGTAATAATGATAATGGCAAGTCAAATCACAGGGCCCTACCTGTCCAGTAGTAACGAGCGGTCAAATCACACAGCCCTACGTTTGCAGCAGCCTACTCCCCCATCTTCTCACCTCTCTGTCGAACCGACTAGGCGGAACTGCCCAGCCTACAGCGCGGGAAAAGCCCCGCCCTCGACTTTTACATATAATTTTGTATCCATGGATTGTGCCATGGAGCAAAGCATAAAGAAAACAGCAGTACATATGTATACAGCGCGCCCGTCACGTCCGCGTCGCACCCGAGACGGTCGGTCGGTCTGGCACGCTGCTCTCCGAATGGAATGCGCGTCATATTGCATTTGCACACACATGTGGGACCACAATTGTGAACCGACCATAGGCACACTCCCCCGTCCCCCAAGTCGGCTGAGTTAATAGAAGAGAGAAATGAGAGATAGTACTGGAGCAGTGCTGTAAACACGTCGGTGCCTGGATGATCCCTGCACGACACAGGAAATCAATTCGTCCATGCATATGACCAGACTCCAGCTGATGGCTGGATTGGCTATCGTCTACATATCGTGCATGTTGTGTTGCACAAGGTTGTAGTTCTGATGAGAAATATAGAAAAAAGGTTTCTTGTCATCTCGCAATATTAGGTGTCATTTGCTTCGGATCACTGCGAGGGTTAAACAGTGACAACTACGTTCCTCCAAGGCGCTGGTCATTGGGGGCACATGCACGAAGACTACTCGGCTGCCATCTAGGTCAAGCCGGCTATGTTAATTAGGACATCTATTGATTGACCCCTTTTCTATGAGTCTGTCTTTAATTTGAGCTTTGATCCTCGTCTAGTTTGTCCGTCGGGATTCATGTTGTCTCCTTGGGGCAGTGAGGTTATGGTTTCTTGTCAAGTGGCCTTTTTTTGTGTTATATGTTAATCCGGTGCTTCAGATCAAAATGACGACAACTGCGCCTCCGGGGCACGTGCATGAAGACTTCTCCACAGTCATTGATGAGGTCAAGCCGGCTCCGGTAGATAAAAGAAAAATACTCCACTATATAGGCAGGAGCCTCCGCGCTTGCTTTCTAGTGTTGCTCCCTTCACACTCTCTCGTCCTCTCAAGATCTAAACACGACAATGGTGGCCCAACTCTCTCTCTGCTCACCGCTGGTCATAGATCCGGTCGGAACCCCTTCGCCGGGGAAGGTGAGAAGGTGCAATGTTCACGCAGTCGTCCTCGGTGACGGCTCTTACCCACTCTCGGCGCGTCCCGATCAGCATGCCTTTTCGTTCTCTCCCACGCAGCGCCGGTTAGGGAGGGCCTCCGACCTCTTCTTCCTCACTGCCGTAGTGTGGGCAGATCCGGCCTCCCGCCGCGCACCTAGCAACATCCCGACGACCCTCAGGTATAACTTCCTTCGAAACCGGCCTTGCTCTACTGCCCCAGCTCCTCACATCATTGCATTTCTATCTTTTACTATTTCTCAGGCCCCCTAATAGATAGGATCGATCGGCTTTTCGAAAGCCACCTAAATTTTTACTGTTAAGAGGTAAAACTACTTCATGCAGTCGAATCTAGTACTACTTGGTTCAAACAGGGAAGAAAGGGGGTGGGGGAAGATTTGTTACCTGAATCTAGGACTTGGTCGAAAGAGGAAATATTGGAGGCGAAAAGTAGTAGAGACTGGCTATCCAACTGGTCTCTTGGTCTAATAGGGAAATAAAGGGATACGCAGTACAAACTCAATATAAACCGATCTATTGGTTGAAAAAGGAATGAAAGTGGGGACTGGGGGACAAGCCTACATATTATGTGCTACTTCCTGAGCTTGCGTTGGTTTTTCCCTTGAAGAGGAAAGGGTGATGCAGCAAAGTAGAGATAAGTATTTCCCTTAGTTAGAGAACCAAGGTATCAATCCAGTAGGAGACGATGCACAAATCACCTAATACCTGCACAAACAATCAAACACTTGCACCCAACGCGATAAAGGGGTTGTCAATCCCTTCACGGTCACTTGCAAAAGTGAGATCTGATAGAGATAGATAAAACTAAACAAAAGATAAAGTAAATATTTTTGGGTTTTTTGGTTTATAGATCTGAAAGTAAAAGATTGCAAAATAGTAGATCAGAAACTTATATGATGGAAAATAGACCCGGGGGCCATAGGTTTCACTGGAGGCTTCTCTCAAGATAGCAAATAATACGGCGGGTGAAAAATTACTATCGAGCAATTGATAGAAAAGCGCAAAGTTAAGACGATATCTAAGGCAATGATTATGAAATATAGGCATCCCGTCCGTGTCAAGTAGACCAAAACGATTCTGCATCTACTACTATTACTCCACACATCGACCGACTCCTGCCTGCATCTAGAGTATTAAGTTCATGAAGAACAGAGTAACGCATTAAATAAGATGACATGATGTAGAGGAATTAACTCAAGCAATATGATGAAAACCCCATCTTTTTATCCTCGATGGCAACAATACAATACGTGCCTTGCTGCCCCTACTGTCACTTGGAAAGGACACCGCAAGAGTGAACCCAAAGCTAAGCACTTCTCCCATTGCAAGAAAAACCAATCTAGTTGGCCAAACCAAACCGATAATTCGAAGAGAATTACAAAGATATCAAATCATGCATATAAGAATTCAGAGAAGATTCAAATAATATTCATAAATAAGCTGATCATAAATCGATAATTCATTGGATCTCGACAAACACACCGCAAAAGAAGATTACATCGGATAGATCTCCAAGAACATCGAGGAGAACGTGGTATTGAGAATCAAAGAGAGTGAAGAAGCCATCTAGCTACTAGCTATGGACCCGTAGGTGTGAGGTAAACTACTCACCCTTCATCGGAAGGGCAATAGTGTTGATGTAGAAGCCCTTCATGATCGAATCCCCCTCCGGCAGGGCGCCGGAAAAGGTCCCTAGATGGGATCTCATGGGTACAGAAGGTTGCGGCGGTGGAAAAGTGTTTTCGTGGATGCTTCTTGTGCTTTGGGGATATATGTGAATATATAGGACGAAGATCTAGGTCGGGGGGTGTTGGAGTAGGACACAAGGCAGGGGGCACGCCCCTGTGGCTTGTCGTCTACTCCAAGGTCTTCTGACTTGGAGTCCAAGTCCCACAGGTGTCTTCTGGTCCAAGAAAAATCATCGCGAAGGTTTTATTCCGTTTGGACTCTGTTTGGTATTCCTGTTCTGCGAAACTCAAAAACAAGGAAAAAACAGAAACTGGCACTGGGCTCTAGGTTAATAGGTTAGTCCCAAAAATAATATAAAATAGCATAATAATGCATATAAAACATCCAAAACAGATAATATAATAGCATGGAGCAATAAAAAATTATAGATACGTTGGAGACGTATCAAGCATCCCCAAGCTTAATTCCTGCTCGTCCTTGAGTAGGTAAATGATAAAAACAGAATTTTTGATGTGGAATGCTACCTAACATATTTGTCCATGTAATTTTCTTTATTGTGGCACGAATGTTCAGATCCATAAGATTCAAAACAAAGGTTTAATATTGACATAAAAACAATAATACTTCAATCATACTAACAAGGCAATTATGTCTTCTCAAAATAACATGGCCAAAGAAAGCTTATCCCTACCAAATCATCTAGTCTGGCTATGCTCCATCTTCATCACACAAAATATTCAAATCATGCACATGCCCGATGACAAGCCAAGCAATTGTTTCATACTTTTTATGTTCTCAAACCTTTTCAACTTTCATGCAATACATGAGCGTGAGCCATGGACATAGCACTATAGGTGGAATAGAATATGGTGGTTGTGGAGAAGACAAAAAGAAGGAGATAGTCTCACATCAACTAGGCATATCAACGGGCTATGGAGATGCCCATCGATAGATATCAATGTGAGTAAGTAGGGATTGCCATGCAACGGATGCACTAGAGCTATAAGTGTCTGAAAGCTCAAAAGAAAACTAAGTGGGTGTGCATCCAACTTGCTTGCTCATGAAGACCTAGGGCAATTTGAGGAAGCCCATCGTTGGAATATACAAGCCAAGTTGTATAATGAAAAATTCCCACTAGCATATGAAAATGACAACATAGGAGACTCTCTATCATGAAGATCATGGTGCTACTTTGAAGCACAAGTGTGGAAAAAAAGGATAGTAGCATTGCCCCTTCTCTCTTTTCTCTCATTTTCATTTTTTTGTTGGGCTCTTTGGCCTCTTTTTTTTCTTCTTTTTTTATTTTTTTATTTTTCGTCTGGAGTCTCATCCCAACTTGTGGGGGAATCATAGTCTCCATCATCCTTTCCTCACATGGGACAATGCTCTAATAATGAAGATCATCACACTTTTATTTACTTACAACTCAAGAATAACAACTCGATACTTAGAACAAAATATGACTCTATATGAATGCCTCCGGCGGTGTACCGGGATGTGCAATGACTCAAGAGTGACATGTATGAAAAATATGAATGGTGGCTTTGCCACAAATACGATGTCAACTACATGATCATGCAAAGCAATATGACAATGATGAAGCGTGTCATAATAAACGGAACGGTGGAAAGTTACATGGCAATATATCTCGGAATGGCTATGGAAATGCCATAATAGGTAGGTATGGTGGCTGTTTTGAGGAAGATATATGGTGGGTGTAATGCACCGACGAAAGTTGCGCGGCACTAGAGAGGCAAGCTATGGTGGAAGGGTGAGAATGCGTATAATCCATGGACTCAACATTAGTCATAAAGAACTCACATACTTATTGCAAAAGTCTATTAACTATCAAAATAAAGTACTAAGCGCATGCTCCTAGGGGGACAGATTGGTAGGAAAAGATCATCGCTCGTCCCCGACCGCCACTCATAAGGAAGACAATCAATAAATAAATCATGCTCCGACTTCGTTACATAACGATTCACCATACGTGCATGCTACGGGACTCACAAACTTTAACACAAGTATTTCTCCAATTCACAATTACTCACTAGCATGACTCTAATATCACCATCTTTATATCTCAAAACAATCATAAGGAATCAAACTTCTCATAGTATTCAATGCACTTTATATGAAAGTTTTTATTATATCCCTCTTGGATGTCTATTATATTAGGACTAAATTCATAACCAAAGCAAATTACCATGCTGTTTAGAGACTCTCAAAATAATACAAGTGAAGCATGAGAGTTCAATAATTTCTGCAAAATAAAGCCACTGCCGTGCTCTAAAAAGATATAAGTGAAGCACTAGAGCAAAATTGCCTAGCTCAAAAGATATAAGTGAAGCACATAGAGTATTCTAATAAATCATGATTCATGCGTGTCCCTCTCAAAAGGTATGTACAACAAGCATGATTGTGGCAAACTAAAAATTAAAGACTCAAATCATACAAGACGCTCCAAGCAAAACACATATCATGTGGTGAATAAAAATATAGCCTCAAGTAAAGTTACCGATAGACGAAGACGAAAGAGGGGATGCCTTCCGGGGCATCCCCAAGCTTAGGCTTTTGGTTGTCCTTGAATATTACCTTGGGGTGCCTTGGGCATCCCCAAGCTTAGGCTCTTGGCACTCCTTATTCCATAGTCCATCAAATCCTTACCCAAAACTTGAAAACTTCACAACACAAAACTCAACAGAAAATCTCATAAGCTCCGTTAGTATAAGAAAATAAATCACCACTTTTGGTACTATTGTGAACTCATTCTTTATTTATATTGGTGTAATATCTACTGTATTCCAACTTTTCCATGGTTCATACCCCCCGATACTACCCATAGATTCATCAAAATAAGCAAACAACACAAAGAAAACAGAATCTGTCAAAAACAGAACAGTCTGCGAAGATCTGAATCTATACCTATACTAATTACAGACTCCCTAGAAATTACCACGTTAATTAGAAATTAAGAGCCATACATCTTTGGTGGGACCAAATTATTACGGTGGAGATCTGCCGATTATTAGGTGGAGATCTACCCGTACGTATACAATCTCCATATTAACAATTTATAGCCGTCAGATGAGATATCTCAGAGTCCTTACTAGTTGTCCCACATGCAATTTCTTTTTTGGAAAACACTTTCATGCGATTGCTTGGTAAAAAGCGTTCCCTACAATCAAGGACATATTGCTTCCTCCAACCTACCGTGATCAAGGCCTCGATCCTTCGTACATCGTCGCCGCTGCCTCACGCCTAGACAACGCCAACAACCGCCGCTACTACCTCGCATGCACGTCGTCTGCCCGCGGATGGGCGCCGTCGTGACCACCTCGCACCTGGACGCCACCGCCGCCTCGCACCTAGACACCTCCGCGGCCGCCTCACGTGGACGCCATCTCCCAACACTTGGATGCGGGATGCTGCCGCTGCCTCCTCGCGTCTAGCCGACGACGACCCTCGCCTTCACGTAGTCCTGCCCCGCGCACAGCGTCTGCCCGCGGATGGGCGCCGTCGTGACCGTCTCGCACCTGGACGCCTCCGCCGCCTCGCACCTAGACACCTCCGCGGCCGCCTCACGTGGATGCCATCTCCCGGCACTTGGACGCGGGACGTTGTCGGTGCGTCCTCGCGTCTAGCCGACGACGACCCTCGCCTTCACGCAGTCCTGCACCGTACACAGCCAATCTGACCATAAGGGTCCAAGCGACAAGGGAGCTCGGCCATCCAAGGTTTAAGGTGTGTACGTGACCTCCTGGCGCATCAAATTTGCTTATTCCTGAACATAGCTTTTCTTTTCATTACTTGCTATCCTATGCTCCCTGAATAAGGTCACCACCACTGCTAGCTACTAATTTCAGAATCCTGGCTATAGGACAACGCAGCAAAGCTGTAAACAAAACTTGGAAACAAGGTACACCGTAGTTTCTGAGGTGGCGAGCGACCACGTGGCAGGAGAGGAGGTGTCGGACGATGCTGTAGTGTGGAGGGGAAGCGGGATGGAGAAGCCATGTGGCGGGAGAGGAGCGCCGTCGACGCCGAGTCGGGGAGAGTAGACATCGGGGAGATACGGCACCGTGAGGTCACTGATGTGCCTGTGTGGTGACATAGGTCAGAGGTTCTCTGTCCCTGCTAGGTCAAGGTGTTGAGATGATAGTAGCCTTTTTAAAGAGTTTGAGCTGATAATAATAGTAACTCTGTATTAACAATTGGACTCAGATACCCTTTGCGTGGTTGGCCTTTTCAAGGATTAACTTGAGTACCACAATGACATGCAACCTGCACACTTTACGCTATCATGAAACAAGCAATTGCGGATAAAAATAGTAGGATGTGCTGTTTCAGTGTGATACAAATTCAGGTTAATTATTATTTCATAGGATTTTGTTTTAAAAGTTTAGATGCATGATATCAAAAGTTCTAAATAAGTGTGCTATCATCATTAGGTTCATTTCCTTTTTGATTTATCATAAGATCTTTGTACAAATTTAGATGCCTAAAATAAAAAGGTTTAGATCAAAAGGGCTTTGTACACCGATTACATGCATGGAACTCAAAATATGTTTGCATTTAAACAATAAAAATAAAACCAATGATTAATTTTTACTTTTAAATATAAACATAATTATATTGTTAATGTTGTTTGCGGTATTTTTTTGGTAAAATTTATACAAAGAAATTATTTTTGTGTTATTAATGGTCGGGATGGAGTCTCCGACACGATATAATCATTTTATTAAGTCTACTTTTTTCTTGCAGATGGATGCTCCGACACGATCAAGCCAACGTACTCCACTAAAAGACCCGTCCAACTCCATCAGCACAAGTAACAACGACGATATAATGTGTAAGTGTATCATCCAATGCTCAAAAGCTAACTAGATTGTGTGTATTTTATTAGGTGTAGTAAACATCAGTAATGAAGGGGAACCTGTAGATGCGAAAGAACACAATAGGCAACGTGCTCGAAAGCAATATGTGTAGATGGATAAACAAAAGAAGCATGAACTACTTAAGAAGCGTCATGAAGCATATCAATAAAGGAGAGCTCAACCATTAGGGAAAACACGACAATCACCACTCTCCCAACTACTCAACATGACCGTTGTTACAGGTGCACTTTATTAGCAGCATTCTTTCAAGATTTTTAAGATTTTTATGTTGTCCATCGTGTAATTTGAGACATGTTCTCTAATCAGCAAGTACGTACAGCCTAGGGTTTTGTTTTGTTGGCTTTTCGTGAAGTGCGTCATTTGGTTTCCAGCCCGTCTAGATAGGTATTAGTAGGATGGATAAGATCGGTAGTTGATCTTTCATCCAATTAAGTGATTTAGTTCACCAAATATTGGGACGTACTTGCGCACAGACTCGATCACCTCCTCTAATTTTGTTGGGACTTGGATAAGTCGTTTTAGCATTACATGATCCCTCCAGTCTACTTCTCTTTGTTTCTTACAAGCAAAACTCCATGTTTGGTTTCATGGATCTGTTCTTTCAATTATGCTCACCTAATGATCAAATACGATTTGTGCATCTTACAAGCACAGACTACTCTATTCTGATGGAATTTTTTGATAGTACTGTTTGCACACATGGGGCGTATATATTATATATGCATTCAAGTGGTCAACAAGGTATCACCCTAGCAGTATTTGCTGGAAGCAACACCAGAAAAATTATACTCAAGTAAACCTCTTGGTAAAGACTAGCAGCAAAGCTGTTCACCTCCTCAACACTATACAAATTTGTTGTCTGACGCTCCTACACCCATTCAGCAGGAAAAAGTAGCTATGTACACTTATAATTATCTGCTTCAGATAATTTTTACAAATATATTTTATCAAAAAGTCCCTTCCCTGATTGTTCAAGTAACGTCCACAACTTTAAATATTTAGTTCTTCCATTAGTTCTATACTTCAACGGTAAATGCCACCAAAGCATGTTGTGAACAATCAGGAACATGTAGTATAGCTAATGTTTAATGAGTTATTTCATTGTTTGTTTCACCATTTCCATGTTTCATGCATTTTTTTTAAATCGAGCCAGTATAGTAAAATAGACCAATGTTTTCTCTTATATCTAGCAGATGCTTAATTACGTTATCCAGTTTCCAGTTCATGTATCTCTTTGAAAAAAGTTGACAATATCTGTAGATTAGTATTTGGTGAGTTAGTAGGAACCTTTTATGTATTTGTATATGTTCAGTTATACTCTCATATGGACTATGGCCCTGAATTAATAGGAATTTCACATCGGCTTTCTTCTTATAAGTGTGGGTATATTATGGAAAAAAACATTCACCAGCTAGCTGAATAAAAGAACATTCTAGATTAAGATAATTGGACAGACAGATAATTCAATCAAATATTTTGTCACTGTCTAATATAGTTTGTGCAGATCTGACAAGGAAAGGAATCCCGTTGGTTCTGAATAGAAAAATGGTGATTCATTCAGCAACAATCATAATATCTATAATGTTTGAGGCATCTAGAGTTTGTGCTTCATTTTTCTTGCTCTTCTAGAACAGATTTTACTCCCAAAGGTTGGTTCTAACACCCAATGTGACCCTCCTAGGGACATAAAGTTGTCGTCTCCAGCCCATCACTCGGTGGAACTTTGATGGTCAACCTTCAGCTTCGTAAAGAGCACATCTTTTCACCCACCATTTATATACAGAAATTATGGACAATCACATGATTTTCATTGTGTGCATGGCATATTTTTTCCCGTGAATGCATCTTTATCCTCTATACATTCATTCATATATTAGATGATAAATCTTTTAGATTATCACAATATATATAGGTGTGCAAATCACGATTCTGCGGAACTTCCATATGTGGAGAGAAAAAACAAAGGTTTCTATAGCTTTTAGTCCAATTTTAGAAAGAAAAAAAACTAGCCCGTGCAGTAGCACGGGTTGACGACTAGTTGTTCTAATTCTTCTGTACCTCCAAAAATTCTCAAAAATTAGGAAAACAGAGGCAATTTGTATATAAATCTTGTGTATAAAATTTAGGATGTTTCCAAGCTCCAGTGAATCTAAACAATTCTGTGACTGGACGCAAAAGTTTCTGTTTTTCAGCAAGATCAAATCAACTATCACCGTAAGCCATCCCAAAGGTCTTACTTGGCACAAACACTAATTAAAACACAAAACCATATCTAACCAGAGGCTAGATAAATTATTCAAAGCAAAACAGGAACAAAAAGCAAAAACAAAAATAAAATTGGGTTGCCTCCCAACAAGCGCTATTGTTTAACGCCCTTAGCTAGGAATAAAAAAAATAGATCTAGGTATTGTCATCTTTGGTATGCAATCCTTCAATTGCGCACTTATAATGCTTAGGAGATTCTTTAGTTTTATCAATGATCAAACTCCTAGGCAAGATATCAAGAAATTCACTCGTGGCAATCGGTTCCTTAATAATATCGAAAAAATTGGGGTGAACGCTTATTGTTTTGAGATCTTCATTTTCTTTACTAGAAGATTCACTCTTATTCTTAGGAACATAAATAAACTTGTCAGTCTTAGTAGGAGGAAGATTTTGAGTAGTTTTAACGGAGGAAAAAGCGGAACCCAAGTTGGTAATAATGTCTTCTAGTTTGCCAATTCTAGTAGAATCTTGATCTATCTTTTCGTTAACCATAGGTTCCTTTTCTCTAAGATTCTTTAAAGTAACTCCTACCTTAGATCCATATTGAGTAATCTGATTATGAATCTTTTTATCCAAATTTTCAATCAACTCTACGGTAGCAATTTTATTCTCAATAATATCAAGCCTTTTCATCACATGTTCCAAGGTTAAAAAAGTTCCATTGATCAAAAGAGGTGATGGGCCTAACAAATCTATCATAGCATTATAATAATCAAAAGTATGGCTCCCCAAGAAATTCCCTCCGGTAATGGTATCTAGAACATATCTATTCCAAGGAGTGACACCCAAATAAAAATTATGAAGGAGAACAGCAGTAGATTGCTTTCGAGTAGATCTATTTTGGGCATTGCAAATTCTATAGCAAGCATCTTTTAAATTTTCTCCCTCCCTTTGCTTAAAATTAAGGACCTCATTGTCGGGAGTGCTAACAATGATGGGAGGACTAGCCATGAAAGTGAGACAAGGATCTAACACACGAGCAAACAAAAAGCAAACGAAGAAGACAAACGGAAAAGGGGCGAAGAAAAGGCAAATCTTTTCGAAAATCATTTTAGAAGTAGGGGAGAGGAAAACGAGAGGCAAATGGCGAATAATGTAGGGATAATTAATTTGGTGCCCTTAGTTGTGTCCCACTCGGCAGGTTTATCCCTAGTTTCCGAAAACACTTGTTCCTGCCCAAACCACTTTGCTCCTCTTATGCTTTTGCCCTTTGACCATAACATTGAAAACTTCATAAAAAATTCATACTAACTCAGAAAAATTCAAATAAGATATCAAAATGTTCAGAAAAGCATCACCTATATGTGCATGTCATTTGCATTCATGAAAAAAGTGTTGGCCAGTCCCCATCTCAGTTTTAGCTCATATGATCTTAGCATGAACAGTAAAATCTAAAAAATTCTAAAAATTCTAAAAAAAATTGGTGGCAAACTTTGACCAATGTTTTGAGTGCTTGCCAAGTTTCATAAGGGAATGTCATTCATGGAAGTCATGGTAAAAAAACAAAATTTTGGAGCATTGATTTTTGTGTTTTTGCCACGACTTCCATGAATGCCATTCCCTTATGAAACTTGGCAAGCACTCAAACACATTGGTCAAAGTTTGCCACAAATTTTTTTTAGAATTTTTTGAATTTTTTTAGATTTTATTGTTCATGCTAAGATCATATGAGCTAAAACTGATATGGGGACTGGCCAACACTTTTTTCATGAATGCAAATGACATGCACATATAGGTGATGCTTTTCTGAACATTTTGATATCTTATTTAAATTTTTCTGAGTTGTATGAATTTTTTATGAAGTTTTCAAAGTGATGGTCAAACAGTCAAAGGGCAAAAGCATAAGAGGAGCAAAGTGGTTTGGGCAGGAACAAATGTTTTCGGAAACTAGGGGTAAACCTGCCGAGTGTGACCCAACTAGGGGCATAAAATCAATTATCCCAATAATGTAATGCAAGAGATGAGAGTTTATGATGGGTACTTGGTATGTCTTGACTTGGCATAGATCTCCTCGGCAATGGCGCCAGAAATTCTTCCTGCTACTTCTTGAGCTTGCGTTGGTTTTTCCCTTGAAGAGGAAAGAGTGATGCAGCAAAGTAGAGATAAGTATTTCCCTCAGTTGGAGAACCAAGGTATCAATCCAGTAGGAGACGACGCACAAATCACCTAATACCTGCACAAACAATCAAACACTTGCATCAAACGCGATAAAGGGGTTGTCAATCCCTTCATGGTCACTTGCAAAAGTGAGATCTGATAGAGATAGATAAAACTAAACAAAAGATAAAGTAAATATTTTTGGGTTTTTTGGTTTATAGATCTGAAGTAAAAGATTGCAAAATAGTAGATCGGAAACTCATATGATGGAAAATAGACCCGGGGGCCATAGGTTTCACTAGAGGCTTCTCTCAAGATAGCAAATACTATGGTGGGTGAACAAATTACTGTCGAGCAATTGATAGAAAAGCGCAAAGTTATGACGATATCTAAGGCAATGATTATGAAATATAGGCATCACATCCGTGTCAAGTAGACCGAAACGATCCTGCATCTACTACTATTACTCCACACATTGACTAACTCCTGCCTGCATCTAGAGTATTAAGTTCATGAAGAACAGAGTAACGCATTAAGTAAGATGACATGGTGTAGAGGAATTAACTCAAGCAATATGATGAAAACCACATCTTTTTATCCTCTATGGCAACAATACAATACGTGCCTTGCTGCCCCTACTGTCACTGGGAAAGGACACTGCAAGATTGAACCCAAGGCTAAGCACTTCTCCCATTGCAAGAAAAACCAATCTAGTTGGCCAAACCAAACCGATAATTCGAAGAGAATTACAAAGATATCAAATCATGCATATAAGAATTCAGAGAAGATTCAAATAATATTCATAGATAAGCTGATCATAAATCCACAATCCATCAGATCTCGACAAACACACCGCAAAAGAAGATTACATCGGATAGATCCCCAAGAACATCGAGGAGAACGTGGTATTGAGAATCAAAGAGAGAGAAGAAGCCATCTAGCTACTAACTACGGACCCGTAGGTCTGAGGTAAACTACTCACGCTTCATCGGAGGGCAATAGAGTTGATGTAGAAGCCCTCCGTGATCGAATCCCCCTCCGGCAGGGTGTCGGAAAAGGCCCCTAGATGGGATCTCATGGGTACAGAAGGTTGCGGCGGTGGAAAAGTGTTTTCGTGGATGCTTCTGGTGGTTTGGGGATATATGTGAATATATAGGATCAAGATCTAGGTCAGGGGGTGTTGGAGTAGGCCACAAGGCAGGGGGCGCCCCCCCTAGGGCGCGCCCCTTTGGCTTGTCGTCTACTCCAAGGTCTTCTGACTTGGAGTCCAAGTCCCACAGGTGTCTTCTGGTCCAAGAAAAATCATCGCGAAGGTTTTATTCCGTTTGGACTCCATTTGGTATTCCTTTTCTGTGAAACTCAAAAACAAGGAAAAAACAGAAACTGGCACTGGGCTCTAGGTTAATAGGTTTGTCCCAAAAATAATATAAAATAGCATAATAATGCATATAAAACATCCAAAACAGATAATATAATAGCATGGAACAATCAAAAATTATAGATACACTAGATATGCTAGCCTCACACAGTATAAGGTGGCTATACCGAACAAAAATGGGACAAACCTAGATAACCTGTTTGGAAGTTTGTTGCCCCGAGCCCCTCTTATGTAATGCCACTGGTAAAATGTAGCAGTCCCACTGTTAAAGTAAGGACACGTTAAACCAATGTTATTTTCAATGTAATGCCTCCAGTAATATGAATCAATGGCACTGTTTTTCATGTCCTGCTAAATTTCCCATTAAGATAAGTTGCTTCTTTTCGTTAGAAATGCAACTGTCCTGGTCCGCCTACTCTCTCGTGCCCAAATACCAACTCTTTAGCAGCTGTTAATGTAATGTTGCTGGTAAAATGAAGCAATGACACCATTAAAGTAATGTCGTATTTAACGGTTGTCATAGTTAATCCTAATTCCCACACTAATATCTAGCAATGCTGCTGCGTTAGAAATTGCTATTGTCCTTGTAGGATCGCCATTCAGATAAGGAACATGCTTCTTTTCATTTGATGTATGTTTCATCACTTGTTAGTCACCCTCCTTTCAACCTTTTAGTGCAAAACAGAGATATATATTTCATGCTTGATCTTAGTTGAACTGCACAAAATGATATCCAAATTATAGTTGAACATTCCACAAGCTTCACGACCAACCTTGATGTTACTCAATTTTATTGCAACTAATGAAGAAGAAGCTGCTAGCTCATGGGACAAAGTACTTCCTAACTGCATGACGCAAACATTGCTTCATTTTAGGTGAACTGCACAAAAAGGTACCATGAATTGAATCATCTATGTTGGTGACTGGTGTCATCCCTTCTACGATGGCGTTGACTGCAGATATGGTTCCCATCACGAGGTATGTTCCTTTTTGGTCCGACCGTTTGCCAAAGATCCTGTATGTTGACTCTGCTCTTGTGCTACTGTTTTGGCACTGCCATGATAAAGCAGTAATGTTATTATTTTGCAACTTAATCTAGTGGCACTATTAATTTGAGGCAATGTTTTGCCACCGCTAGTGCCACTGATTTTTTTTAATATATCGAAAGAGGGGGTTTCCTTTGATTTCATTAAAGAAACCCAACCATAGAGAACCATTATCTGACAACATCTCAGTGTAAATGGGCAGTTGTGCAACTACTACTAGAACGGACTGAGTACTAGCAAGAGACAAGTTCGCCACATAAGCTAGGCAGGTAGGGGGACGCAGCCCTAGCTCCACCAAGTTTGGATTAGTTGCAATAAAACAGAGATATACATTTCACGCTTGATCTTAGTTGAACTGCACAAAATGATTTCCAAATTATAGTTGAACATTCCACGAGCTTCATGACCAACCTTGGTGTTGCTCAATTTTATTGCAACTAATGAAGAAGAAGCTGCTAGCTCATGGGACCAAGTATTTGCTAACTGCATGATGCCAACATTGCTTCATTTTAGGTGAACTGCACAAAAAGGTCCCATGAATTGAATCATCCATGTTGGTGACTGGTGTCATCCCTTCTACGATGGCGTGGACTGCAGATATGGTTCCCATCACGAGGTATGTTCCTTTTTGGTCCGACCGTTTGCCAAAGATCCAATATGTTGACTCTGCTCTTGTGCTACTATTTTGGCACTGCCATGATAAAGCATTAATGTTATTATTTTGCACCTTAATCTAGTGGCACTATTAATTTGAGGCAATGTTTTGGCACCGCTAGTGCCACTGATTTTTTTATATCAAAAGAGGGGGTTTCCTCCGATTTCATTAAAGAAACCCAACCATAGAGAACCATTATCCGACAACATCTCAGTGTAAATGGGCAGTTGTGCAACTACTTGTAACACCCTGGATTTTGCCCATTTTCTTTTTCTTTTGATTTTGATCCGGATTCGCTTTTCTGTGGCTTAGTAGTCTTGCAAACTGGAGGGATCACCCTTCATTCTTCTTCCTGAGTGGCTTGCCAACCTCAAAACCATTCCAAGACTTTGTCATTTCCATCTTGGACCAACCTCCAATATTCTTTTTCCGTGGGAATATTCCTTTCTCTTAAAGGAATAACCATGTTTGCTCTGGGTTGTGAAGCAACCCACATTTCCATCATTCCCAAAATTCCCAAATAATTCTCATAAATTGTTCGGGTCATATTTTCCACAAATATGTCAAAACCTTCCTTGCCATGTTCAAAAATATTTCACAAATATTCCTTTTCTGATTCTGCCCTAGCTGCCAAGTTGAGAAGCAAGTACCCTTTATATTTGCTTTCTTGGTCTCAAACTTTTTTTGCAATCTTTCCTATCCATATCATTGCCACATGTCAAAATTCAACTTCATTTGGATATTAAATCTCCCTTGGCTAATTTCCAAAATTTCTGGGCAACTGGAATCTTTGTGAAGCAAGTGCTAGTTAGGAGTATCCAAATAAGTTGAAATTTTCCAAGAATCTTCATATTCTCAAATCATGACTCTCCACAAAGTTTCAACCTTACCCAATCATATATGTGAGCACAACCTCAAATCTTAGTTTCTAGTCAGATTTTCACATTGTGAAGCAACTATATTTTATATTGCTCCATAATTGCTGAAAATTTACCAGAGCATTCTCCTACCCATATAACCAATCTCCACAAAATTTGGGCTAATTTCATCTTCCCAATATTTCCGTAGAATATCTCTAAGTTTCTGGTCAGAGAGGATAGCTGTGAAGGATTACCATTTTGGCTTGTCCAAATGGCATGCAATTTTTATGGCACTCTCATATGACCAAATCATCATCCTATGCTCAATTTCAGCTCAAGTTGCTACTCCATGTGAGTGGCACATCAAGATTGGCTTTCTGGACCAGATTGGGCAGTTGCAAAGCAACTATATTAAATATTGGTCCATTTCCCTCCAAATTTCACAGGATCATAGTCTTTCCTACACTAAACCTCCCAGACATCTCATTTTGACCTTATCACCTTCCTGTTGAGCACAGTTGCGTGGACAAGTTTGCTACATAAAACTTCAGTTGATCATTCACATTCAATCATAGTGATTTTCACCGAGCCATCACCTCCCTGAGACTGTACCTTGGAGGGACTATACACTGGACATGACTTGTCATGCCAGGGTGTACCACGTGCGCCAGCGCACGTGGTGACCACACGGCTGGCATGCCAGCCAGCGCGCTCTGGTGATGGAACATCTCGGTCTCGTCCGTTTCCTCACTCCCTCGCCACCTCTCCATGTCCTGGAGGTTCGTCTCATCATTGCCCATCTCCTGGAAGCCTCTCCCCCTCCTCTTTCCCTCTCTTCACGCCATGGCAATCGCCGCCGCGGCACTGCTCACCCGTGACCGCCGTATACATCCAAGCCGAACCCTCTCGAGCTCGCCAGCGCAGTCCCCTCCTTCTGTTGATGTCAGGTCGGCACCAACCCTCGCTCGCCAGCTCGCCGGAAGCATCAGGATGCCGATAAGCCTGCCACGGCGGCAAGCTTATCGGGTGGCCATGGCTAGCTATATAAGCTGCGGCCCCGAGGCCCCCCCCCCCCCCCGAGCCCTCTCATCCACACCAACAGCTCCACCTCACCTCACTACCCCTCCCCAGCCGCTCAGCCGAACACCGGAGCTCTCCCTCGCCCTCCATGGCTGACGTGCCCGCCGCCATCCTCCGCCTAAATTGGCGCGGTGCCGAGCTCCTCCCTCCCTCATTTCTTCACCAGTGGAGCACCCAAACTCCGTCGAAGCTCTCCTGAGTCTTCTCTCCGTCGCCTCGCCGCTGGAGCGCCCTGCCCCTCATCGCCCGACACCACCGACCGCCGTCCTCAAAGCCATCGTCAGCACAGCCCTCCCCGCCGGCGGTGGATGTGCCCAGGGGATGCGCCGTGCCCCGCTGAGATCATCCATAGGCGGAGCCTCGCCGGAGGTGCCCTGTAGCTCTGGCAGGCCTTGTCGGGGTCGGCCCTGGCTGGCCAGACGCGGCGTCGACGGAGGAAGAAGAAGGAGGAGCGGGCGAGAGAGATGTCAGCGGCAGGCCCCACCTGGCAGCGAGTCAGCGCTCGGCCCCGCCTCTGCTGACTAGGATAAGTGGAAGCGTATTCTACTGGAATACGTCTTCCCTTTCCGAAAGCGTACTTTGGCTCTGCTTCGACCCAGTTTACGTTTTCTCAGTTGGAAAGCGTATTCTGCCAAAAGGAGCGTTCTGTTTTTTCACTCAAGGGCCTGTTTGTGATGATTTTATTACAGATAGGTCCCTGGCAGAGAAACCCTTATAACTTTTTATCCACAACTCCGATCGAGGTGAATCCAAAGTCCACTTCTTCATCTCGTCGAGCCCGTCGTGTTGGTATCATTTTCACTATGTGGTCATATTGTGAAAATTACCATTTTGCCCTTGTCCGTAAAAAGCCCCCTCCGAGAGAGAACGGTTTCCGGCAGTCAACCCCGCGGACTCTCCGCACTCCTTCCCGATGGTTCCTTCATCCCCAGGCAAGCCACAACCCTCATCTGCATCATCGCATTGCAATATCATAGTTTAACTATTTACTTCAACAACAAGTATGAGTTATCTATGATATGAATTGGATGATACAATACCTGAGTGAATTCTTGGATAGGTGACTACCATGTTGAGTACCAGATTATTAGTGACTAGTAGCTTACCCACTTATTGATACTCTGATGTTGAGATCACTGTCTATGATTATTTTGGAGTTCATCTGGCAGTTCATAGAGATGAATTAGTAGCAGGGGCTTAATCATACTGGTTATCGGAGTGTCAGCCATGACAGAAATATTATTCGGGGATTAGATATTTCATGGTTGACCTTGAGTCACTTGTCCGGACTTAGCCGTGCAGCCACATTTGCCGGTATGGGACGGCCTTGACTTGGTCTGATCGTGTGCTCTTTCACCGGTACCGCCCGACAGGGAAGGTTATGCGTGCGCGCTACCCTGGCCCGATAGGCGGCGATAACCTTGTGAGCCCAGTTGAGTTATTTGGATCCAGGTCCCCGTTTGGGACAATTTAGTTTGGCCACGACGGTGGCAGGTGTCACGAGGTGACACAGGGGCCACCCAGGGCAGGACTCCGGGGGAGTGTGATTGCTGGTGGTACGATGGGAGAGTCACGGGTCAGGCAGGTTTCATTGGAGCAACGCTGGTCCACCCAAATGGGATCACGTGGTCAGGTGCTCCATGGTGTGGGTAAAGTGCGCAAGCTCTGCAGAGTTTAAAATCTATTCGAATAGCCATGTCCACGGTATTGGACAGTCCGTCCAGACCTCAATAGGTGGTCAACCATGGTAGTGATGATAATGATGGAAGAACTCGTCATATGATCGGAAGTACTCGATGGATCGTGAGTATTCCGAGGATTGTAAGACAACCCAGAAGAGAGTAAGTTTGTAAGACTTGTCGTATAGATGGAATCAGGTATATGATATGTTAGCCATGGGATGGCTATGAGTTGAGTGGTCACATGACCACATGAAGGTTCGGATTGGATCCTGAGATTATTCGGAGTATGGATTAAACTACTTAATATGCTCTACCTTACTGCATTTACTTCAGTAGTTATCTCGCTGGATAACCCTGCTTGTTAATCTTAACTGCTATGATGTTGTCTTGCCTTAATGTTGATGTTTGTTGTAAGCTTGTGAGTGCATTCAAAGTACTCACCTGGCGTGTCATGCCAGTTTGCAGGTAATGCCATGATTGCTTGCTTGTCGAGGATCCCGAGTTTGTGACCTAGGATACGCGTTCTAGCCCGAGTCCCTGCAGAGTGGAGTCCATCACCGCCGTCGCTGTTCCGCTGCTGAGAGAGTTACTCTGCTGTTAGCATAGAGCTACCCCGGACAGGCGTAGTGTCGTCGTGCCGATGTAATCCTTGTACCCTTTGTAACCATATCCATTGTAATAAAGAGCTGATTTGTTCTATGCCAACAGTGCCGTATTCTAGAGGACTTGTCCCTGGGCTGGAATACGGGGCGTTCCGCTCTTCTCTGAGCCGGGGTGCCACAAGCATTGGTATCAGAGCTGGTCTGGCTATAGGACGCGCGGTCTAGGTGCGAGCGTTAGTAACCGGTAGTATAGGATCCAATTGGTTTGCTGCACTTGTTTGTTGCATTTGTTTGTGCATAGCATGCATATACACTAGATATCATGTCACTAACGATGGATCTGATGAGTGTAGGTGGCATCGGTTTCGATTCCCTACCTGCGCTCTCCAGTTTGCATATTTCTTCCTTGGTATGGTGTCATCTTTGTCCCAGCGGAGTGATGCCAAGGTGCTTGGTGGTGTCGATTCCTTGTCGGATTGATGCACCGGTACCACACCAACTTATTCTCTTCAGCCACCCCTATCGTTTCGGTGATAGACAAGTTCTATCCCAGATCGTGCCATTCCTCTAGCCGTTTCGGCAACCCTTACTGATCCTTGTTATCAGAAAAGGGCAATGACTGCAAGCCTTTCTCTCCACCACTATCTTATTCCGCCATCTATTCTCTGGACGTGTACGGTTTTTTTTCCGTACGCTTGATGATGAGGTGGTCGTAACCCCCGATCGCCAAGTTCGTCCTCGCCACCGGTTCCATCCGTGTTAAGCTAGTATTTGGTGTAACCTTGTTTACACCAATTTTCATCCACACATTGATTCACTTTCATGCACACCGTCACAGCATGTTAGACCGTAATACCGGAGTGCTTGCGAGATTTGTGTGCTTAAGTAGGAATGCATATTATTGTTGTGAATAGCTGTAGAATGTGATATTGCTTGTGTGTGTGATCTTGCTGCTTTGTGTGCTTTTGTTTTAGTCGTTTCTTTTATTTGGGCCCTTGGTGTTACCTTATATCCCCTTATGGAAGTTGCTCACCGACACTGAATCCAAAGAATCAGTGAAGAGACAGTCATGTGGAAGCACAGCTCAGCAATATGGAAGTTTCAGCAGACTGTGTTATATCGGGAATATCGGGCCTGAATATAAATGATATCCTGGCTGGATTGGTTATCAGCATCAAGTATACATCAGTGCAATCTTCACGACAGCAATGATCAAATCAGCAAGAAGGCAAACCGTGTATATGATCCACAGTGCATTCTGTGCCAAGGTATGATTCATATACAAGGTGTTAGTCTGCTATGAGTACGATTTGAAACCTGCTATGTTTGGAAGCAAGCTAGAATATGCTATGAACTTAGTGTTCAGCAATAAGGATAGTCAAACAATGTCCTTCCTGTAGCAAGTAACTGGCAGCAGTAACCCCAAGGTATATATATATATATATGCACTCAGCCCGCATGTGACAAAAAGGAAGTTTCAGATGTAAGCAACACAGTCTTTCCCTACAAGCTACCTGAGAAGCGTACGACGCAAGGATTCCTGTGTCTTCCTTGACACGACACATGGGCATCTTCTGATGCAAGCATATGACAATGCATCCCCAGGGTCAGATCTGCAACAGTTGATCCGAAGGCAAAAATCAGTCAGGGCACAAGCTTGCCTCAGAAATCAAGTGGCCAGCTACACATGTTTCCATAGATATGGTGGACATGCTGCCAAGGTCATATGAGTTACTCATACAATGATGCCAGCCCGGTGAGGATCTGACTATTGCATGAGCTATGTAAGAAGAAGAGAACGCCAGTTATACACTTCAGCGTGATGACCAACAACCTATGGAGCAAGCCGACCATCTGATATATGCACTATAGCATTGCTCTGTGTTATTCTAGTATGTTCAAATTATTATGCTCATACCTGTATACATAATAGTGAGCTGTATGGGACGCGGATGAACCCTTGCCCGTCTTTCTTTGGTAACGGCACCACGTCTGTGTTCTGAGCTGTTTTCGGCCGTCCGGGGTGGATGCTGACTTTTATTTCTCTTGTCAGCAACTGGCCCGTGTTCTGAGCTGCTTTTCGGCCGTCTCGGGCAGCTGTTGAATTTCTCTTCATAGCAATGACCCTGTGCTCTGAGTTGTTTTTCGGCCGTCTTAGGGAGTTGCTACATTCTTCTTATCGACACCGTCTCATGCTCTGAGCTGCTTTTCAGCCGTCTTGAATCGGGGTTGAGTTACTTCAGTAATGTCCCAGATCTGAGTTGTAAAGACCGTTCTGGTGGCTACTGGTTTATTTGCCGGTTTATCCAAGGGTTCAGACGATCGTTACCCTACAGCTACAACTTGTAAAGAAATATGCCAGCCGGAATATTGCACCTGACAACACCTATGGTCACACGGAGAATCAAGAGCATATTAGGCCAAGTTCCTTCAGCTAAGGATTCAGGCAAAGAGAACTATAATGAAAAAGCAAGATTGGCCATACAGATATGGTCATGGTTGCAAGAGCAACATGGTACAGATACTCAGAGAAGCCTGGCTTGGAACCAGTCACCATGGGTACACACCCACGGGGTCTATTCTATTTGCAAGGACCCCATATTGAGACAACCCGCCCAGCCAACCAGATATGCTCAGAATTGACAGAAGAGGGTAACCAAGCTGGTCAGGTCAGCCAAAATATTAATTCAGCAGTTTGATTGCAGCGACAGTGTTAAAGCATTACACGGCTTACCATCCACATAGAGATACCGACAGACTAAGTAATCAAAAAGTTGACAATAGTCTCGAAGCATGTGTCCTCACGGATGGGAATCAGTTAAAGACTAACCTCCCGTGAACAAGATTCTGCTGCCAGGACCACTGTCAGTCAAGTCTATGGATAATATCACAATAAGACCATACACCTTTATGCTGGTCACGGCGGGTGACAGTCAAATATTTGGTAGGAGCCTTATACCCAAGACAGTGAAGATACCCAAGATGACCCAGCAATCCGTGCGAGAAGTCAGATTCCGCCAGGAGAATGGTACGATTCACAGTACCGTTTTAAGCCTGGAGGACACACATCAATTTGGAGTCACCCAATGCAATGAGTAAAAGATTTCGTGTCCACCAAGAGAATTTGTTCACAACTCAGTGAACGGTCGTTCGTATTGGACCTCATCATGACACATCCATGAAGAACCACCCTCGGACTTACGAGCAGGGCACATAGTTCTGTCCGGATAATTTATTGCCCTAGACAGGTCAGCAGACATAAAAGGATTAAAGTTAGAGTAACATATGAGGAAAGATTTGCCAGAAAAAGGGTCAAGTGAAGCAAACCACCCCGAAGCAGGGCAGTCAGTCACATGAAATTTAGTGGGAACATTATACAAAGGTAAAAAGGAAACCCGAGTTGGAACGGTTTCCTCAAGAGGAGATATTACATGTTTGATCCCTGAGCAACCAAATCTCGAGGATGATATTTCTTTAAGGGGGGTAGGTTTGTAACACACTGGATTTTGCCCATTTTCTTTTTCTTTTGATTTTGGTCCGGATTCGCCTTTCTGTGGCTTAGTAGTCTTGCAACCTGGAGGGATCACCCTTCATTCTTCTTCCCGAGTGGCTTGCCAACCTCAAAACCATTCCAAGACTTTGCCATTTCCATCTTGGACCAACCCCCAATATTCTTTTTCCGTGGGACTATTCCTTTTTCTATTAGAGGAATAACCCTGTTTGCTCTGGGTTGTGAAGCAACCCACATTTCAATCATTCCCAAAATTCCCAAATAATTCTCATAAATTGTTTGGGTCATATTTTCCACAAATATGTCAAACCCTTCCTTGCCATGTTCAAAAATATTTCACAAATACTCCTTTTCTGATTCTGCCCTAGCTGCCAAGTTGAGAAGCAAGTACCCTTTATATTTGCTTGCTTGGTCTCAAACTTTTTGTGCACTCTTTCTTATCCATATCGTTGCCACATGCCAAAATTCAACTTCATTTGGATATTAAATTTCCCTTGGCTAATTTCCAAAGTTTCTGGGCAAAAGGAATCTTTGTGAAGCAAGTGCTAGTTAGGAGTATCCAAATAAGTTGAAATTTTGCACGCATCTTCACATTCTCGAATCATGACTCTCCACAAAGTTTCAACCTTATCCAATCAATTATGTGAGCACAACCTCAAATCTTAGTTTCTGGTCCGATTTTCACATTGTGATGCAACTATATTTTATATTGCTGCATAATTGTAGAAAATTTACCAAACCATTCTCCTACCCATATAACCAATCTCCACAAAATTTGGGCTAATTTCATCTTCCCAATAATTCCGTAGAATTTCTCTAAGTTTCTGGTCAGAGAGGATAGCTGTGAAGGAAGTACCATTTTGGCTTGTCCAAATGGCATGAAATTTTTATGGCACTCTCATATGACCAAATCATCATCCTATGCCCAATTTCAGCTCAAGTTGCTACTCCATGTGAGTGGCACATCAAGATTGGCTTTCTGGACCAGATTGGGTAGTTGCAAAGCAACTATATTAAATATTGGTCCATTTCCTTCCAAATTTCACAGGATCATAGTCCTTCCTACCCTAAACCTCCCAGACATCTCATTTTGACCTTATCACCTTCCTGTTGAGCACAGTTGCATGGACAAGTTTGCTACAGCAAACTTCAGTTGATCATTCACATTCAACCACAGTGATTTTCACCGAGCCATCACCTCCCTGAGATTGTGCCTTGGAGGGACTATACACTAGACATGACTTGTCATGCCAGGGTGCACCACGTGCGCAAGTGCACGCTGTGACCACAAGGCTGGCATGCCAGCCAGCGCGCTCTCGCGATGGAACATCTCGGTCTCGTCCGTTTCCTCACTCCCTCGCCACCTCTCCATGTCCAGGAGGTTCGTCTCGTCGTCGCCCATCTCCTGGAAGCCTCTCCCCCTCCTCTTTCCCTCTCTTCACGCCACGGCGATCACCGCCGCGGCACTGCTCACCCGTGACCGCCGTATACATCCAAGCCGAACCCTCTCAAGCTCGCCAGCGCAGTCCCCTCCTTCTGTTGATGTCAGGTCGGCACCAACCATCGCTCGCCAGCTCGCCGGAAGCACCAGGACGGCGATAAGCCTGCCACGACGGCAAACTTATCGGGTGGCCACGGCTGGCTATATAAGCTGTGGCCCCGAGGTCCCCCCGAGCCCTCTCATCCACACCAGCAGCTTCACCTCACCTCACTACCGCTCCCCAGCCGCTAAGCCAAACACCGGAGCTCTCCCTCGCCCTCCATGGCTGACGTGCCCACCGCCGTCCTCCGCCTAAATTGGCGCGGTGCCGAGCTCCTCCCTCCCTCATTTCTTCACCAGTGGAGCACCCAAACTCCGTCGAAGCTCTCCCGAGGCTTCTCTCCGTCGCCTCACCACTGGAGCGCCCTGCCCCTCATCGCCCGACGGCACCGACCGCCGTCCTCGAAGCCATCGTCAGCTCAGCCCTCCTTGCCGGCGGTGGATGCGCCCAGGGGATGCGTCGTGCCCCACTGAGATCATCCATAGGCGGAGCCTCGCCGAAGGTGCCCTGTAGCTCTGGCAGGCCTTGTCGGGGTCGGCCCTACCCTGGCCAGACGCGGCATCGACGAAGGAAGAAGAAGGAGGAGCGGGAGAGAGAGATGTCAGCGGCGGGCCCCACCTGGCAGCGAGTCAGCGCCCGGGCCCGCCTCTGCTGACTAGGATAAGTGGAACTGTATTCTAGTGGAATACGTCTTCCCTTTCCGAAAGCGTACTTTGGCTCTGCTTCGACCCAGTTTACGTTTTCTCAATTGGAAAGCATATTTTGCCAAAAGGAGCGTTCTGTTTTTTCACCCTTCATTCTTCTTCCCGAGTGGCTTGCCAACCTCAAAACCATTCCAAGACTTTGCCATTTCCATCTTGGACCAACCCCCAATATTCTTTTTCCGTGGGAATATTCCTTTTTCTATTAAAGGAATAACCTGTTTGCTCTGGGTTGTGAAGCAACCCACATTTCCATCATTCCCAAAATTCCCAAATAATTCTCATAAATTGTTTGGGTCATATTTTCCACAAATATGTCAAACCCTTCCTTGCCATGTTCAAAAATATTTCACAAATGTTCCTTTTCTGATTCTGCCCTAGCTGCCAAGTTGAGAAGCTAGTACCCTTTATATTTGCTTGCTTGGTCTCAAACTTTTTGTGCACTATTTCCTATCCATATCATTGCCACATACCAAAATTCAACATCATTTGGACATTAAATCTCCCTTGGCTAATTTACAAAGTTTCTGGCAACTCGAATCTTTGTGAAGCAAGTGCTAGTTAGGAAAATCCAAATAAGTTGAAATTGTGCAAGCATCTTCATATTGTCAAATCATGACTCTCCACCAAGTTTCAACCTTATCCAATCATTTATGTGAGCACAGCTTCAAATCTTGGTTTCTGGTCAGATTTTCACATTGTGAAGCAACTATATTTTATATTACTCCATAATTGCTAAAAATTTACCAGAGCATTCTCCTACCCATATAATCAATCTCCACAAAATTTGGGCTAATTTTATCTTCCAATAATTCCGTAGAATTTCTCTAAGTTTCTGGTCAGAGAGGATAGCTGTGAAGGAAGTACCATTTTGGCTTGTCCAAATGGCATGCAATTTTTATGGCACTCTCATATGACCAAATCATCATCCTATGCCCAATTTCAACTCAAGTTGCTACTCCATGTGAGTGGCACATCAAGATTGGCTTTCTGGACCAGATTGGGCAGTTGCAAAGCAACTATATTAAATATTGGTCCATTTCCCTCCAAATTTCACAGGATCATAGTCCTTCCTACCCTAAACCTCCCAGACATCTCATTTTGACCTTATCACCTTCCTGTTGAGCACAGTTGCGTGGACAAATTTGCTACATCAAACTTCAGTTGATCATTCACATTCAACCATAGTGATTTTCACCGAGCCATCACCTCCCTGGGACTGTGCCTTGGAGGGACTATACACTGGGCATGACTTGTCATGCCAGGGTGCACTGCGTGCGCCAGTGCACGCGGTGACAACACGGCTGGCATGCCAGCCAGCGCGCTCTGGCGATGGAACATCTCGGTCTCGTCCGTTTCCTCACTCCCTCGCCACCTCTCCATGTTCAGGAGGTTCGTCTCGTCGTCGCCCATCTCCTGGAAGCCTCTCCCCCTCCTCTTTCCCTCTCTTCACGCCACGGCGATCGCCGCCGCGGCACTGCTCACCCGTGACCGCCGTATACATCCAAGCCGAACCCTCTCGAGCTCGCCAGCGCAGTCCCCTCCTTCTGTTGATGTCAGGTCGGCACCAACCCTCACTCGCCAGCTCGCCGGATGCACCAGGACGGCGATAAGCCTGCCATGACAGCAATCTTATCGGGTGGCCACAGCTGGCTATATAAGCTTCGGCCCCGAGGCCCCCCCGAGCCCTCTCATCCACACCAGCAGCTCCACCTCACCTCACTACCCTTCCCCAGCCGCTCAGCCGAACACCGGAGCTCTCCCTCGCCCTCCATGGCTGACGTGCCCACCGCCGTCCTCCGCCTAAATTGGCGCGGTGCCGTGCTCCTCCCTCCCTGATTTCTTCACCAGTGGAGCACCCAAACTCCGTCGAAGCTCTCCCGAGGCTTCTCTCCGTCACCTCGCCACTGGAGTGCCCTGCCCCTCATCGCACGATGCCATCGACCGCCGTCCTCGAAGCCATCGTCAGCTCAGCCCTCCTCCCCGGCGGTGGATGTGCCCAGGGGATACGCCGTGCCCCGCTGAGATCATCCATAGGTGGAGCCTCGCCGGAGGTGCCCTGTAGCTCCAGCAGGCCTTGTCGGGGTCGGCCCTGCCCTGGCCAGACGCGGCGTTAACGCAGGAAGAAGAAGGAGGAGCGGGAGAGAGAGATGTCAGCGGCGGGCCCCACCTGGCAGCGAGTCAGTGCTCGGCCCCGCCTCTGCTGATTAGGATAAGTGGAAGCGTATTCTACTATAATACGTCTTCCCTTTCCGAAAGCGTACTTTAGCTCTGCTTCGACCCAATTTACGTTTTCTCAGTTGGAAAGCGTATTCTGCCAAAAGGAGCGTTCTGTTTTTTTCACCCTTCATTCTTCTTCCCGAGTGGCTTGCCAACCTCAAAACCATTCCAAGACTTTGGCATTTCCATCTTGGACCAACCCCCAATATTCTTTTTCCGTGGGAATATTCCTTTTTCTATTAAAGGAATAACCCTGTTTGCTCTGGGTTATGAAGCAACCCACATTTCCATCATTCCCAAAATTCCCAAATAATTCTCATAAACTGTTTGGGTCATATTTTCCACAAATATGTCAAACCCTTCCTTGCCATGTCCAAAAATATTTCACAAATATTCCTTTTCTGATTCTGCCCTAGCTGCCAAGTTGAGAAGCAAGTACCCTTTATATTTGCTTGCTTGGTATCAAACTTTTTGTGCACTCTTTCCTATCCATATCATTGCCACATACCAAAATTCAACTTCATTTGGATATTAAATCTCCCTTGGCTAATTTCCAAAGTTTCTGGGCATCTCGAATCTTTGTGAAGCAAGTGCTAGTTAGGAAAATCCAAATAAGTTGAAAGTTTGTAAGCATCTTCATATTTTCAAATCATGACTCTCCACCAAGTTTCAACCTTATCCAATCAGTTATGTGAGCACAGCCTCAAATGTTGATTTCTGGTCAGATTTTCACATTGTGAAGAAACTATATTTTATATTGCTCCATAATTGCTGAAAATTTACCAGAGCATTCTCCTACCCGTATAACCAACCTCCACAAAATTTGGGCTCATTTCATCTTCCCAATAATTCCCTAGAATTTCTCCAAGCTTCTAGTCAGAGAGGATAGCTGTGAAGGAAGTACCATTTTGGCTTGTCCAAATGGCATGAAATTTTTATGGAACTCTTATATGACCAAATCATCATCCTATGCCCAATTTCAGCTCAAGTTGCTACTCCATGTGAGTGGCACATCAAGATTGGCTTTCTGGACCAGATTGGGTAGTTGCAAAGCAACTATATTAAATATTGGTCCATTTCCTTCCAAATTTCACAGGATCATAGTCCTTCCTACCCTAAACCTCCCAGACATCTCATTTTGACCTTATCACCTTCCTGTTGAGCACAGTTGCATGGACAAGTTTGCTACAGCAAACTTCAGTTGATCATTCACATTCAACCACAGTGATTTTCACCGAGCCATCACCTCCCTGAGATTGTGCCTTGGAGGGACTATACACTAGACATGACTTGTCATGCCAGGGTGCACCACGTGCGCAAGTGCACGCTGTGACCACAAGGCTGGCATGCCAGCCAGCGCGCTCTGGCGATGGAACATCTCGGTCTCGTCCGTTTCCTCACTCCCTCGCCACCTCTCCATGTCCAGGAGGTTCGTCTCGTCGTCGCCCATCTCCTGGAAGCCTCTCCCCCTCCTCTTTCCCTCTCTTCACGCCACGGCGATCGCCGCCGCGGCACTGCTCACCCGTGACCGCCGTATACATCCAAGCCGAACCCTCTCGAGCTCGCCACCGCAGTCCCCTCCTTCTGTTGATGTCAGGTCGGCACCAACCATCGTTCGCCAGCTCGCCGGAAGCACCAGGACGGCGATAAGCCTGCCACGACGGCAAACTTATCGGGTGGCCACGGCTGGCTATATAAGCTGTGGCCCCGAGGTCCCCCCGAGCCCTCTCATCCACACCAGCAGCTTCACCTCACCTCACTACCGCTCCCCAGCCGCTAAGCCAAACACCGGAGCTCTCCCTCGCCCTCCATGGCTGACGTGCCCACCACCGTCCTCCGCCTAAATTGGCGCGGTGCCGAGCTCCTCCCTCCCTCATTTCTTCACCAGTGGAGCACCCAAACTCCGTCGAAGCTCTCCCGAGGCTTCTCTCCGTCGCCTCACCACTGGAGCGCCCTGCCCCTCATCGCCCGACGGCACCGACCGCCGTCCTCGAAGCCATCGTCAGCTCAGCCCTCCTTGCCGGCGGTGGATGCGCCCAGGGGATGCGTCGTGCCCCACTGAGATCATCCATAGGCGGAGCCTCGCCGAAGGTGCCCTGTAGCTCTAGCAGGCCTTGTCGGGGTCGGCCCTACCCTGTCCAGACGCGGCGTCGACGGAGGAAGAAGAAGGAGGAGCGGGAGAGAGAGATGTCAGCGGCGGGCCCCACCTGGCAGCGAGTCAGCGCCCGGGCCCGCCTCTGCTGACTAGGATAAGTGGAACTGTATTCTAGTGGAATACGTCTTCCCTTTCCGAAAGCGTACTTTGGCTCTGCTTCGACCCAGTTTACGTTTTCTCAATTGGAAAGCATATTTTGCCAAAAGGAGCGTTCTGTTTTTTCACCCTTCATTCTTCTTCCCGAGTGGCTTGCCAACCTCAAAACCATTCCAAGACTTTGGCATTTCCATCTTGGACCAACCCCCAATATTCTTTTTCCGTGGGAATATTCCTTTTTCTATTAAAGGAATAACCCTGTTTGCTCTGGGTTATGAAGCAACCCACATTTCCATCATTCCCAAAATTCCCAAATAATTCTCATAAACTGTTTGGGTCATATTTTCCACAAATATGTCAAACCCTTCCTTGCCATGTCCAAAAATATTTCACAAATATTCCTTTTCTGATTCTGCCCTAGCTGCCAAGTTGAGAAGCAAGTACCCTTTATATTTGCTTGCTTGGTATCAAACTTTTTGTGCACTCTTTCCTATCCATATCATTGCCACATACCAAAATTCAACTTCATTTGGATATTAAATCTCCCTTGGCTAATTTCCAAAGTTTCTGGGCATCTCGAATCTTTGTGAAGCAAGTGCTAGTTAGGAAAATCCAAATAAGTTGAAAGTTTGTAAGCATCTTCATATTTTCAAATCATGACTCTCCACCAAGTTTCAACCTTATCCAATCAGTTATGTGAGCACAGCCTCAAATGTTGATTTCTGGTCAGATTTTCACATTGTGAAGAAACTATATTTTATATTGCTCCATAATTGCTGAAAATTTACCAGAGCATTCTCCTACCCGTATAACCAACCTCCACAAAATTTGGGCTCATTTCATCTTCCCAATAATTCCCTAGAATTTCTCCAAGCTTCTAGTCAGAGAGGATAGCTGTGAAGGAAGTACCATTTTGGCTTGTCCAAATGGCATGAAATTTTTATGGAACTCTTATATGACCAAATCATCATCCTATGCCCAATTTCAGCTCAAGTTGCTACTCCATGTGAGTGGCACATCAAGATTGGCTTTCTGGACCAGATTGGGTAGTTGCAAAGCAACTATATTAAATATTGGTCCATTTCCTTCCAAATTTCACAGGATCATAGTCCTTCCTACCCTAAACCTCCCAGACATCTCATTTTGACCTTATCACCTTCCTGTTGAGCACAGTTGCATGGACAAGTTTGCTACAGCAAACTTCAGTTGATCATTCACATTCAACCACAGTGATTTTCACCGAGCCATCACCTCCCTGAGATTGTGCCTTGGAGGGACTATACACTAGACATGACTTGTCATGCCAGGGTGCACCACGTGCGCAAGTGCACGCTGTGACCACAAGGCTGGCATGCCAGCCAGCGCGCTCTGGCGATGGAACATCTCGGTCTCGTCCGTTTCCTCACTCCCTCGCCACCTCTGCATGTTCAGGAGGTTCGTCTCTTCGTCGCCCATCTCCTGGAAGCCTCTCCCCCTCCTCTTTCCCTCTCTTCACGCCACGGCGATCGCCGCCGCGGCACTGCTCACCCGTGACCGCCATATACATCCAAGCCGAACCCTCTCGAGCTCGCCAGCGCAGTCCCCTCCTTCTGTTGATGTCAGGTCGGCACCAACCCTCACTCGCCAGCTCACCAGAAGCACCAGGACGGCGATAAGCCTGCCATGACAGCAATCTTATCGGGTGGCCACGGCTGGCTATATAAGCTTCGGCCCCGAGGCCCCCCCGAGCCCTCTCATCCACACCAGCAGCTCCACCTCACCTCACTACCCTTCCCCAGCCGCTCAGCCGAACACCGGAGCTCTCCCTCACCCTCCATGGCTGACGTGCCCACCGCCGTCCTCCGCCTAAATTGGCGCGGTGCCGAGCTCCTCCCTCCCTCATTTCTTCACCAGTGGAGCACCCAAACTCCGTCGAAGCTCTCCCGAGGCTTCTCTCCGTCGCCTCGCCACTGGAGTGCCCTGCCCCTCATCGCACGATGCCATCGACCGCCGTCCTCGAAGCCATCGTCAGCTCAGCCCTCCTCCCCGGCGGTGGATGTGCCCAGGGGATGCGCCGTGCCCCGCTGAGATCATCCATAGGTGGAGCCTCGCCGGAGGTGCCCTGTAGCTCCGGCAGGCCTTGTCGGGGTCGGCCCTGCCCTGGCCAGACGCGGCGTTAACGCAGGAAGAAGAAGGAGGAGCGGGAGAGAGAGATGTCAGCGGCGGGCCCCACCTGGCAGCGAGTCAGTGCTCGGCCCCGCCTCTGCTGACTAGGATAAGTGGAAGCGTATTCTACTATAATACGTCTTCCCTTTCCGAAAGCGTACTTTGGCTCTGCTTCGACCCAATTTACGTTTTCTCAGTTGGAAAGCGTATTCTGCCAAAAGGAGCGTTCTGTTTTTTTCACCCTTCATTCTTCTTCCCGAGTGGCTTGCCAACCTCAAAACCATTCCAAGACTTTGGCATTTCCATCTTGGACCAACCCCCAATATTCTTTTTTCGTGGGAATATTCCTTTTTCTATTAAAGGAATAACCCTGTTTACTCTGGGTTATGAAGCAACCCACATTTCCATCATTCCCAAAATTCCCAAATAATTCTCATAAACTGTTTGGGTCATATTTTCCACAAATATGTCAAACCCTTCCTTGCCATGTCCAAAAATATTTCACAAATATTCCTTTTCTGATTCTGCCCTAGCTGCCAAGTTGAGAAGCAAGTACCCTTTATATTTGCTTGCTTGGTATCAAACTTTTTGTGCACTCTTTCCTATCCATATCATTGCCACATACCAAAATTCAACTTCATTTGGATATTAAATCTCCCTTGGCTAATTTCCAAAGTTTCTGGGCAACTCGAATCTTTGTGAAGCAAGTGCTAGTTAGGAAAATCCAAATAAGTTGAAATTGTGCAAGCATCTTCATATTGTCAAATCATGACTCTCCACCAAGTTTCAACCTTATCCAATCATTTATGTGAGCACAGCTTCAAATCTTGGTTTCTGGTCAGATTTTCACATTGTGAAGCAACTATATTTTATATTACTCCATAATTGCTGAAAATTTACCAGAGCATTCTCCTACCCATATAATCAATCTCCACAAAATTTGGGCTAATTTTATCTTCCAATAATTCCGTAGAATTTCTCTAAGTTTCTGGTCAGAGAGGATAGCTGTGAAGGAAGTACCATTTTGGCTTGTCCAAATGGCATGCAATTTTTATGGCACTCTCATATGACCAAATCATCATCCTATGCCCAATTTCAACTCAAGTTGCTACTCCATGTGAGTGGCACATCAAGATTGGCTTTCTGGACCAGATTGGGCAGTTGCAAAGCAACTATATTAAATATTGGTCCATTTCCCTCCAAATTTCACAGGATCATAGTCCTTCCTACCCTAAACCTCCCAGACATCTCATTTTGACCTTATCACCTTCCTGTTGAGCACAGTTGCGTGGACAAATTTGCTACATCAAACTTCAGTTGATCATTCACATTCAACCATAGTGATTTTCACCGAGCCATCACCTCCCTGGGACTGTGCCTTGGAGGGACTATACACTGGGCATGACTTGTCATGCCAGGGTGCACTGCGTGCGCCAGTGCACGCGGTGACAACACGGCTGGCACGCTAGCCAGCGCGCTCTGGCGATGGAACATCTCGGTCTCGTCCGTTTCCTCACTCCCTCGCCACCTCTGCATGTTCAGGAGGTTCGTCTCTTCGTCGCCCATCTCCTGGAAGCCTCTCCCCCTCCTCTTTCCCTCTCTTCACGCCACGGCGATCGCCGCCGCGGCACTGCTCACCCGTGACCGCCATATACATCCAAGCCGAACCCTCTCGAGCTCGCCAGCGCAGTCCCCTCCTTCTGTTGATGTCAGGTCGGCACCAACCCTCACTCGCCAGCTCACCAGAAGCACCAGGACGGCGATAAGCCTGCCATGACAGCAATCTTATCGGGTGGCCACGGCTGGCTATATAAGCTTCGGCCCCGAGGCCCCCCCGAGCCCTCTCATCCACACCAGCAGCTCCACCTCACCTCACTACCCTTCCCCAGCCGCTCAGCCGAACACCGGAGCTCTCCCTCACCCTCCATGGCTGACGTGCCCACCGCCGTCCTCCGCCTAAATTGGCGCGGTGCCGAGCTCCTCCCTCCCTCATTTCTTCACCAGTGGAGCACCCAAACTCCGTCGAAGCTCTCCCGAGGCTTCTCTCCGTCGCCTCGCCACTGGAGTGCCCTGCCCCTCATCGCACGATGCCATCGACCGCCGTCCTCGAAGCCATCGTCAGCTCAGCCCTCCTCCCCGGCGGTGGATGTGCCCAGGGGATGCGCCGTGCCCCGCTGAGATCATCCATAGGTGGAGCCTCGCCGGAGGTGCCCTGTAGCTCCGGCAGGCCTTGTCGGGGTCGGCCCTGCCCTGGCCAGACGCGGCGTTAACGCAGGAAGAAGAAGGAGGAGCGGGAGAGAGAGATGTCAGCGGCGGGCCCCACCTGGCAGCGAGTCAGTGCTCGGCCCCGCCTCTGCTGACTAGGATAAGTGGAAGCGTATTCTACTATAATACGTCTTCCCTTTCCGAAAGCGTACTTTGGCTCTGCTTCGACCCAATTTACGTTTTCTCAGTTGGAAAGCGTATTCTGCCAAAAGGAGCGTTCTGTTTTTTTCACCCTTCATTCTTCTTCCCGAGTGGCTTGCCAACCTCAAAACCATTCCAAGACTTTGGCATTTCCATCTTGGACCAACCCCCAATATTCTTTTTTCGTGGGAATATTCCTTTTTCTATTAAAGGAATAACCCTGTTTACTCTGGGTTATGAAGCAACCCACATTTCCATCATTCCCAAAATTCCCAAATAATTCTCATAAACTGTTTGGGTCATATTTTCCACAAATATGTCAAACCCTTCCTTGCCATGTCCAAAAATATTTCACAAATATTCCTTTTCTGATTCTGCCCTAGCTGCCAAGTTGAGAAGCAAGTACCCTTTATATTTGCTTGCTTGGTATCAAACTTTTTGTGCACTCTTTCCTATCCATATCATTGCCACATACCAAAATTCAACTTCATTTGGATATTAAATCTCCCTTGGCTAATTTCCAAAGTTTCTGGGCAACTCGAATCTTTGTGAAGCAAGTGCTAGTTAGGAAAATCCAAATAAGTTGAAAGTTTGTAAGCATCTTCATATTTTCAAATCATGACTCTCCACCAAGTTTCAACCTTATCCAATCAGTTATGTGAGCACAGCCTCAAATCTTGATTTCTGGTCAGATTTTCACATTGTGAAGAAACTATATTTTATATTGCTCCATAATTGCTGAAAATTTACCAGAGCATTCCCCTACCCGTATAACCAACCTCCACAAAATTTGGGCTCATTTCATCTTCCCAATAATTCCCTAGAATTTCTCTAAGCTTCTAGTTAGAGAGGATAGCTGTGAAGGAAGTACCATTTTGGCTTGTCCAAATGGCATGAAATTTTTATGGAACTCTTATATGACCAAATCATCATCCTATGCCCAATTTCAGCTCAAGTTGCTACTCCATGTGAGTGGCACATCAAGATTGGCTTTCTGGACCAGATTGGGTAGTTGCAAAGCAACTATATTAAATATTGGTCCATTTCCTTCCAAATTTCACAGGATCATAGTCCTTCCTACCCTAAACCTCCCAGACATCTCATTTTGACCTTATCACCTTCCTGTTGAGCACAGTTGCGTGGACAAGTTTGCTATAGCAAACTTCAGTTGATCATTCACATTCAACCACAGTGATTTTCACCGAGCCATCACCTCCCTGAGACTGTGCCTTGGAGGGACTATACACTGGACATGATTTGTCACGCCAGGGTGCACAGCGTGCGCCAGTGCACGCGGTGACCACACGGCTGGCATGCCAGCCAGCGCGCTCTGGCGATGGAACATCTCAGTCTCGTCCGTTTCCTCACTCCCTCGCCACCTCTCCATGTCCAGGAGGTTCGTCTCGTCGTCTCCCATCTCCTGGAAGCCACTCCCCCTCCTCTTTCCCTCTCTTCACGCCACAGCGATCGCCGCCGCGGCACTGCTCACCCGTGACCGCCGTATACATCCAAGCGGAACACTCTCAAGCTCGCCAGCGCAGTCCCCTCCTTCTGTTGATGTCAGGTCGGCACCAACCCTCGCTCGCCAGCTCGTCGGAAGCACCAGGATGGCGATAAGCCTCCCACGGCGGCAAGCTTATCGGGTGGCCACGACCGGCTATATAAGCTGCGGCCCCGAGGCCCCCCCGAGCCCTCTCGTCCACACCAGCAGCTCCACCTCACCTCACTACCCCTCCCCAGCCACTCAGCCGAACCCGGAGCTCTCCCTCGCCCTCCATGGCTGACGTGCCCGCCGTCGTCCTCCGCCTAAATTGGCGCGGTGCCGAGCTCCTCCCTCCCTCATTTCTTCAACGGTGGAGCACCCAAACTCCGTCGAAGCTCTCCCGAGTCTTCTCTCCGTCGCCTCGCCACTGGAGCGCCCTGCCCCTCATTGCCTGATGCCACCGACCGCCGTCCTCGAAGCCATCGACAGCTCAGCCCTCCCCGCCGGCGGTGGATGGGCCCAGGGGATGCGTCGTGCCCCGCTTAGATCATCCATTGGCGGTGCCTCGCCGGAGGTGCCCTGTAGATCCAGTAGGCCTTGTCGGGGTCGGCCCTGCCCTGGCCAGACGCGACGTCGACGGAGGAAGGAGGAGCGGGAGAGAGAGATGTCAGCGGCGGGCCCCACCTGGCAGCGAGTCAGCGCTCAGTCCCGCCTCTGCTGACTAGGATAAGTGGAAGCGTATTCTACTGGAATACGTCTTCCCTTTCCGAAAGCGTACTTTGGCTCTACTTCGACCTAGTTTACATTTTCTCAGTTGGAAAAGCGTATTCTGTCAAAAGGAGCGTTCTGTTTTTTCACTCAAGGGCCTGTTTGTGATGATTTTATTACAGATAGGTCCCTGGCAGAGAAACCCTTATAACTTTTTATCCACAACTCCGATCGAGGTGAATCCAAAGCCCACTTCTTCGTCTCGTCAAGCCCGTCATGTTGGTATCATTTTCACTATGTGGTCCTATTGTGAAAATGACCATTTTGCCCTTGTCCGTAAACAGCCCCCTCCGAGAGAGAACTGTTTTCGGCAGTCAAGCCCGTGGACTCTCCGCACTCCTTCCCGATGGTTCCTTCATCCCCAGGCAAGCCACAACCCTCATCTGCATCATCGCATTACAATATCATAGTTTAACTATTTACTTCAATAACAAGTATGAGTTATCTGTGATATGAATTGGCTGATACAATACCTGAGTGAATTCTTGGATAGGTGACTACCATGTTGAGTACCGGATTATTAGTGACTAGTAGCTTACCCACTTGTTGATACTATGATGTTGAGATCACTGTCTATGATTATTTTGGAGTTCATCCGGCAGTTCGTAGAGATGAATTAGTAGCAGGGGCTTAAGCATACTAGTTATCGGAGTGTCAGCCATGACAGAAATATTATTCGGGGATTAGATATTTCATGGTTGACCTTGAGTCACCTGTCCGGACTTAGCCGTGCAGCCACATTTGCCGGTATGGGACGGCCTTGACTTGGTCTGATCGCGTGCTCTTTCACCGGTACCGCCCGACAGGGAAGGTCATGCGTGCACGCTACCCTCGCCCGGTAGGCGGCGATAACCTTGTGAGCCCAGTTGAGTTATTTGGATCCAGGTCCCCGTTTGGGACAGTTTAGTTTGGCCACGATGGTGGCAGGTGTCACGAGGTGATACAGGGGCCACCCAGGGCAGGACTCCGGGGGAGTGTGATTGCCGGTGGTACGATGGGAGAGTCACGGGTCAGGCAGGTTTCGTTGGAGCTACGCTGGTCCACCCGAATGGGATCACGAGGTTAGGTGCTCCATGGTGTGGGTAAAGTGCGCAACCTCTGCAGAGTGTAAAATATATTCGAATAGCCGTGTCCATGGTATTGGACAGTCTGTCCAGACCTCACTAAGTGGTCAACCATGGTAGTGATGATAATGATGGAAGAACTCGTCATAAGATCAGAATTACTTGATGGATCGTGAGTATTCCGAGGATTGTAAGACAACCCGGAAGGGAGTAAGTTTGTAAGATTTGTCGTATAGATGGAATCGGGTATATGATATGTTAGCCATGGGATGGCTATGAGTTGTGTGGTCGGATGACCACATGCAGGTTCGGATTGGATCCTGAGATTATTCAGAGTATGGATTAAACTACTTAATATGCTCTACCTTACTGCGTTTACTTTAGTAGTTATCTCGCTGGATAACCCTGCTTGTTAATCTTGACTGCTATGATGTTGTCTTGCCTTAATGTTGATGTTTGTTGTGAGCTTGCGAGTACATTCAAAGTACTCACCTGGCGTGTCTTGCCAGTTTGCAGGTCATGCCATGATTGCTTGCTTGTTGAGGATTCCGAGTTTGTGACCTAGGATACGTGTTCTAGACGGAGTCCCTGCGGAGTGGAGTCCATCACCGCCGTCGTTGTTCCGCTGCTGAGAGAGTTACTCCGCTGTTAGCAAAGAGCTACCCCGGACAGGCGTAGTGTCGCCGTGCCGATGTAATCCTTGTACCCTTTGTAACCATATCCATTGTAATAAAGAGCTAATTTGTTCTATGCCAACAGTGCCGTATTCCAGAGGACTTGTCCCTGGGCTGGAATACGGGGCGTTCCAGTCTTCTCTGAGCTGGGGTACCACACTACTACTAGAAAGGACTGAGTACTAGTAGGAGAGAAGTTCGCCACATAAGCTAGGCAGGTAGGGGGACATAGCACTAGCTTGACCAAGTTTGGATTACAACCCAAATGCAACCTCAGAAACATCAGGGGGGAAGATAGGGACTAAAAGAGCCAGCTTCAGCATCCCAGTCTAAGCACCCCTGGCCTCCATCCTTGCAACGCATGGTACACCTCGCTTGCCACCTGCTCGACCCTAGTGCCAGTGATAAAATGAAGTAATAATACAGTTAAAATAGAGCGATTGTCCTCTCTATCATTTCATTTCCAACGTAGATAAAGAAAGTGCTTCTCTTTGTTAGTATATGTTTCATCAACTAGTTCCATTGTTAATGTTTAAGTGTTTCTGCAAACTGGGGTGGTTAATTTTAGTTGATCTGCGCAAAAATAGAGATTGGAATGTCTCAAGGCCCCTCCTTGCACTACCATTGTACACTGATGTTCATCACTGGCAGCCGGTGTATCGGGGCGAATTGGGTCGATTTCTGTTGGAAATATGCCCTAGAGGCAATAATAAAATGGTTATTATTATATTTCCTTGTTCATGATAATTGTCTGTTATTCATGCTATAATTGTGTTATCCAGAAATCGTAATACATGTGTGAATACATAGACCACAACATGTCCCTAGTAAGCCTCTAGTTGACTAGCTCGTTGATCAATAGATGGTTACGGTTTCCTGACCATGGACATTGGATGTCATTGATAACGGGATCACATCATTAGGAGAATGATGTGATGGACAAGACCCAATCCTAAGCCTAGCACTAGATCGTGTAGTTCGTTTGCTAAAGCTTTTCCAATGTCAAGTAACTTTTCCTTAGACCATGAGATTGTGCAACTCCCGGATACCGTAGGAGTGCTTTGGGTGCACCAAACGTCACAACGTAACTGGGTGGCTATAAAGGTGCACTACGGGTATCTCCGAAAGTATCTGTTGGGTTGGCACGAATCGAGACTGGGATTTGTCACGCCATGTAACGGAGAGGTACCTCTGGGCCCACTCGGTAGGACATCATCATAATGAGCTCAATGTGATCAAGGAGTTGTTCACGGGATGATGTGTTACGGAAACGAGTAAAGAGACTTGCCGGTAACGAGATTGAACAAGGTATCGAGATACCGACGATCGAATCTCGGGCAAGTATCGTACCGATAGACAAAGGGAATTGCGTACGGGATTGATTGAATCCTCGACATCGTGGTTCATCCGATGAGATCATCGAGGAGCATGTGGGAGCCAACATGGGTATCCAGATCCCGCTGTTGGTTATTGACCGGAGAGTCGTCTCGGTCATGTCTGCGTGTCTCCCGAACCCGTAGGGTCTACACCCTTAAGGTTCGGTGACGCTAGGGTTATAGAGATATTAGTATGCGGTAACCCGAAGGTTGTTCGGAGTCTCGGATGAGATCCTGGACGTCACGAGGAGTTCCGGAATGGTCCGGAGGTAAAGATTTATATATGGGAAGTCCTATTTTGGCCACCGGAAAATGTTCGGGATTTTTCGGTATTGTACCGAGAAGGTTCTAGAAGGTTCCGGAGTGGGGCCCACCTGCATGGGGGGACCCACATGAACGTGGGTAGTGGGGGCAAGGCCCCACACCCGTAGTCAAGGCGCACCAAGATTCCCCCTTAGAAGGAATAAGATCATATCCCGAAGGGATAAGATCAAGATCCCTAAAAAAGGGGGATAACAATCGGTGGGGAAGGGAAAGGATGGGATTTCTTTCCTTCCACCTTTGCCAACGCCCCAATGGACTTGGAGGGCAAGAAACCAGCCCCCTCCACCCCTATATATAGTGGGGAGGTGCATGGGAGAAACAGCTCAGCCCCTGGCGCCTCCCGCTCCCTCCCGTGACACCTCTTCCTCCTCCAGTAGCGCTTGGCGAAGCCCTGCTGAAATCCCGCTGCTTCCACCACCACACCGTCGTGCTGCTGGATCTCCATCAACCTCTCCTCCCCCCTTGCTGGATCAAGAAGGAGGAGACGTCTCTGCTCCGTACGTGTGTTGAACGCGGAGGTGCCGTCCGTTCGGCGCTCGGTCATCGGTGATTTGGATCACGACGAGTACGACTCCATCAACCCCGTTCTCTTGAACGCTTCCGCTCGCGATCTACAAGGGTATGTAGATACACTCCCCTCTCACTCGTTGCTAGATGACTCCATAGATTGATCTTGGTGATGCGTAGAAAATTTTAAAATTCTGCTACGTTCCCCAACAGTGGCATCATGAGCCAGGCTTATGCGTAGTATCTTGCACGAGTAGAACACAAAGTAGTTGTCGGCGTCGATTTGTCAATCTTCTTGCCGTTACTAGTCTTATCTTGATTCGGCGGCACTGTGGGATGAAGCGGCCCGGACCGACCTTACACGTACGCTTACGTGAGACAGGTTCCACCGACTGACATGCACTAGTTGCATAAGGTGGCTAGCGGGTGTCTGTCTCTCCCACTTTAGTCGGATCGGATAAGATGAACAGGGTCCTTATGAAGGGTAAATAGAAATTGGCATATCACGTTGTGGTTTTGGCGTAGGTAAGAAACGTTCTTGCTAGAAACCTATAGCAGCCACGTAAAAACTTGCAACAACAATTAGAGGACGTCTAACTTGTTTTTGCAGCAAGTGCTTTGTGATGTGATATGGCCAAAGGATGTGATGAATGATATATGTGATGTATGAGATGATCATGTTCTTGTAATAGGAATCACGACTTGCATGTCGATGAGTATGACAACCGGCAGGAGCCATAGGAGTTGTCTTAATTTATTATATGACCTGCGTGTCATTGAAATTCGCCATGTAATTACTTTACTTTATTGCTAACCGTTAGCCGTAGTAGTAGAAGTAATAGTTGGCGAGACAACTTCATGAAGACACGATGATGGAGATCATGATGATGGAGATCATGGTGTCATGCCGGTGACGATGATGATCATGGAGCCGCGAAGATGGAGATCAAAAGGAGCAAAGTGATAATGGCCATATCATGTCACTATTTTGATTGCATGAGATGTTTATCATGTTTTTGCATCTTATTTGCTTAGAACGACGGTAGCATATATAAGATGATCCCTTACTAAAATTTCAAGAAAGTGTTCCCCCTAACTGTGCACCGTTGCGAAGGTTCGTTGTTTCGAAGCACTACGTGTTGATCGGGTGTGATAGATTCTAACGTTCGAATACAACGGGTGTAAGCCAGATTTACACAGCAATACACTTAGGTTGACTTGACGAGCCTAGCATGTACAGACATGGCCTCGGAACACAAGAGACCGAAAGGTCGAGCATGAGTCGTATAGAAGATACGATCAACATGGGGATGTTCACCGTTGATGACTAGTCCGTCTCACGTGATGATCGGACACGGCCTAGTCGATTCGGATCATGTAATCACTTAGATGACGAGAGGGATGTCTATCTGAGTGCGAGTTCATTACATAATTTGATTAGATGAACTTAATTGTCATGAACTTAGTCTAAATGTTACATATCTATCTTGTAGATCAAATGGCCAACGCTAATGTTACCCTCAACTTCAACGCGTTCCTAGAGAAAAACAAGCTGAAAGACGATGGTAGCAACTATGCGGACTGGGTCCGTAACCTGAGGATTATCCTCATAGCTGCCAAGAAATCATATGTCCTTGAAGCACCGTTAGGTGACCCACCTGCTCTCCCAGCACTGCCAGACGATTTGAACGTTTGGCAGACACGCACCGATGATTACTCCTTCGTTCAGTGCGGCATGCTCTTCAGCTTAGAACCGGGGCTCCAAAAGCGTTTTGAGCATCACGGAGCATATGAGATGTTCGAAGAGCTGAAAATGGTTTTCCAAGCTCATGCCCGGATCGAGAGATATGAAGTCTCCGATAAGTTCTACAGCTGTAAGATGGAGGAAAATAGTTCTGTCAGCGAGCACATACTCAAAATGTCTGGGTTGCACAGCGCTTGTCTCAGCTGGGAGTTAATCTCCCGGATGACGCGGTCGTTGACAGAATCCTTCAGTCGCTTCCACCTAGCTACAAGAGCTTCGTGATGAACTTCAACATGCAGGGGATGGAAAAGACCATTCCTGAGGTATATGCGATGCTGAAGTCAGCGGAGGCAGAGATCAGAAAGGAACATCAAGTGTTGATGGTGAATAAAACCACTAAGTTCAAGAAGGGCAAGGGTAAGAAGAACTTCAAGAAGGACGGCAAGGGAGTTGCCGCGCCCGGTAAGCCAGCTGCCGGGAAGAAGTCGAAGAATGGACCCAAGCCTGAGACTGAGTGCTTTTATTGCAAGGGAAACGGTCACTGGAAGCGAAACTGCCCCAAGTACTTGGCGGACAAGAAGGCCGGCAATACCAAAGGTATATATGATATACATGTAATTCATGTGTACCTTACCAGCACTCGTAGTAGTTCCTGGGTATTTGATACCGGTGCGGTTGCTCATATTTGTAACTCAAAGCAGGAACTGCGGAATCAGCGTAGACTGGCAAAGGACGAGGTGACGATGCGCGTCGGGAATGGTTCCAAGGTCGATGTGATCGCCGTCGGCACGCTACCTCTGCATCTACCTACGGGATTAGTTTTAAACCTCAATAATTGTTATTTAGTACCACCTTTGAGCATGAACATTGTATCTGGATCTCGCTTAATGCGAGATGGCTACTCATTTAAATCTGAGAATAATGGTTTTTCTATTTATATGAGAGATATGTTTTATGGTCATGCCCCGCTGGTGAATGGTTTATTTTTATTGAATCTCGAACGTGATGTTACACATGTTTATAATGTGAATGCCAAGAAATGCAAGGTTGATAATGATAGTCCCACATACTTGTGGCACTGCCGCCTTGGTCATATCGGTGTTAAACGCATGAAGAAACTCCATGCAGATGGACTTTTGGAGTCTCTTGATTATGAATCATTTGACAGATGCGAACCATGCCTCTTGGGCAAGATGACCAAGACTCCGTTCTCCGGAACAATGGAGCGAGCAACCAACTTATTGGAGATCATACATACTGATGTGTGTGGTCCAATGAGTGTTGAGGCTCGCGGTGGTTATCGTTATGTTCTCACCCTCACCGATGATTTGAGTAGATATGGGTATGTCTACTTGATGAAGCACAAGTCTGAGACCTTTGAAAAGTTCAAGGAATTTCAGAATGAGGTTGAGAATCAACGTGACAAGAAAATAAAGTTCTTACGATCAGTTCGTGGAGGAGAATATTTGAGTCATGAATTTGGCACGCACTTAAGGAAATGTGGAATTGTTTCACAACTCACGCCGCCTGGAACACCTCAGCGTAACGGTGTGTCCGAACGTCGTAATCGCACTCTATTGGATATGGTGCGATCTATGATGTCTCTTACTGATCTACCGCTATCTTTTTGGGGTTATGCTTTAGAGACTGCCGCATTCACTTTAAATAGGGCACCGTCAAAATCCGTTGAGACGACACCGTATGAATTATGGTTTGGGAAGAAACCTAAGCTGTCGTTTCTGAAAGTTTGGGGATGCGATGCTTATGTGAAGAAACTTCAACCAGAGAAGCTCGAACCCAAGTCGGAAAAATGCGTATTCATAGGATACCCTAAGGAAACTATTGGGTATACCTTCTACCTAAGATCCGAGGGCAAGATCTTTGTTGCCAGGAATGGATCATTTCTAGAGAAAGAGTTTCTCTCGAAAGAAGTAAGTGGGAGGAAAGTGGAGCTTGATGAGATGACCCTCGAACCGGAGAGTAGCGCAGCACAGGAAAATGTTTCTGTGGAGCCTACACCGGCTAGAGAGGAAGTTATTGATAATGATCATGATCAAGCTACCACTGAACTTCGAAGGTCCACGAGGACACGTTCCGCACCAGAGTGGTATGGCAATCCTGTCCTGGAAATCATGTTGTTAGACAACAGTGAACCTTCGAACTATGAAGAAGCGATGGCGGGCCCGGATTCCGACAAATGGCTTGAAGCCATGAAATCCGAGATAGGATCCATGTATGAAAACGAAGTATGGACTTTGACTGACTTGCCCGATGATCGGCAAGCCATAGAAAATAAATGGATCTTTAAGAAGAAGACTGACGCGGATGGTAATGTGACCATCTATAAGGCTCGGCTTGTCGCTAAGGGTTGTCGACAAGTTCAAGGGGTTGACTACGATGAGACTTTCTCACCCGTAGCGAAGCTGAAATCCATCAGAATCATGTTAGCAATTGCCGCATACTATGATTATGAGATATGGCAAATGGACGTCAAAACGGCATTCCTTAATGGTTTTCTTAAGGAAGAGTTGTATATGATACAACCGGAAGGTTTTGTCGACCCTGAGAATGCTGACAAGGTATGCAAGCTCCAGCGCTCAATCTATGGGCTGGTGCAAGCATCTCGGAGTTGGAACATTCGCTTTGACGAGATGATCAAAGCGTTTGGGTTCACAAAGACTTATGGAGAAGCCTGTGTTTACAAGAAAGTGAGTGGGAGCTCTGTAGCATTTCTCATATTATATGTGGATGACATACTGCTGATGGGAAATGATATAGAATTCTTGGAAAGTATAAAGGCCTACTTGAATAAGTGTTTTTCAATGAAGGACCTTGGAGAAGCTGCTTATATATTAGGCATCAAGATCTATAGAGATAGATCGAGACGCCTCATAGGTCTTTCGCAAAGCACATACCTTGATAAGATATTGAAGAAGTTCAATATGGATCAGTCCAAGAAGGGGTTCTTGCCTGTATTGCAAGGTGTGAAATTGAGCTCGGCTCAATGCCCGACCACGGCAAAAGATATAGAAGAGATGAGTGTCATCCCCTATGCCTCAGCCATAGGGTCTATTATGTATGCCATGCTGTGTACCAGACCTGATGTAAACCTTTCTGTAAGTTTGGTAGGTAGGTACCAAAGTAATCCCGGCAAGGAACACTGGACAGCGGTCAAGAACATCCTGAAGTACCTGAAAAGGACTAAGGATATGTTTCTCGTATATGGAGGTGACGAAGAGCTCGTCGTAAAGGGTTACGTCGACGCTAGCTTCGACACAGATCCGGATGACTCCAAGTCACAAACCGGATACGTGTATATTTTGAATGGTGGAGCGGTAAGCTGGTGCAGTTGCAAGCAAAGCGTCGTGGCGGGTTCTACATGCGAAGCGGAGTACATAGCAGCCTCAGAGGCAGCACACGAAGCAGTATGGATGAAGGAGTTCATCACCGACCTAGGAGTCATTCCAAATGCGTCGGGTCCAATGGCTCTCTTCTGTGACAACACTGGAGCTATTGCCCTTGCCAAGGAGCCCAGGTTTCACAAAAGGACCAGGCATATCAAGCGTCGCTTCAACTCCATACGTGAACATGTTCAAGATGGAGACATAGATATTTGTAAAGTGCACACGGATTTGAATGTAGCAGATCCGTTGACTAAACCTCTTTCACGAGCAAAACATGATCAACACCAGTACTCTATGGGTGTTCGATTCATCACAATGTAACTAGATTATTGACTCTAGTGCAAGTGGGAGACTGTTGGAAATATGCCCTAGAGGCAATAATAAAATGGTTATTATTATATTTCCTTGTTCATGATAATTGTCTATTATTCATGATATAATTGTGTTATCCGGAAATCGTAATACATGTGTGAATACATAGACCACAACATGTCCCTAGTAAGCCTCTAGTTGACTAGCTCGTTGATCAATAGATGGTTACGGTTTCCTGACCATGGACATTGGATGTCATTGATAACGGGATCACATCATTAGGAGAATGATGTGATGGACAAGACCCAATCCTAAGCCTAGCACTAGATCGTGTAGTTCGTTTGCTAAAGCTTTTCCAATGTCAAGTAACTTTTCCTTAGACCATGAGATTGTGCAACTCCCGGATACCGTAGGAGTGCTTTGGGTGCACCAAACGTCACAACGTAACTGGGTGGCTATAAAGGTGCACTACGGGTATCTCCGAAAGTATCTGTTGGGTTGGCACGAATCGAGACTGGGATTTGTCACTCCATGTAACGGAGAGGTACCTCTGGGCCCACCCGGTAGGACATCATCATAATGAGCTCAATGTGATCAAGGAGTTGTTCACGGGATGATGTGTTACGGAAACGAGTAAAGAGACTTGCCGGTAACGAGATTGAACAAGGTATCGAGATACCGACGATCGAATCTCGGGCAAGTATCGTACCGATAGACAAAGGGAATTGCGTACGGGATTGATTGAATCCTCGACATCGTGGTTCATCCGATGAGATCATCGAGGAGCATGTGGGAGCCAACATGGGTATCCAGATCCCGCTGTTGGTTATTGACCGGAGAGTCGTCTCGGTCATGTCTGCGTGTCTCCCGAACCCGTAGGGTCTACACACTTAAGGTTCGGTGACGCTAGGGTTATAGAGATATTAGTATGCGGTAACCCGAAGGTTGTTTGGAGTCTCGGATGAGATCCTGGACGTCACGAGGAGTTCCGGAATGGTCCGGAGGTAAAGATTTATATATGGGAAGTCCTATTTTGGCCACCGGAAAATGTTCGGGATTTTTCGGTATTGTACCCTGAAGGTTCTAGAAGGTTCCGAAGTGGGGCCCACCTGCATGGGGGGACCCACATGAACGTGGGTAGTGGGGGCAAGGCCCCACACCCCTAGTCAAGGCGCACCAAGATTCCCCCTTAGAAGGAATAAGATCATATCCCGAAGGGATAAGATCAAGATCCCTAAAAAAGGGGGATAACAATCGGTGGGGAAGGGAAAGGATGGGATTTCTTTCCTTCCACCTTTGCCAACGCCCCAATGGACTTGGAGGGCAAGAAACCAGCCCCCTCCACCCCTATATATAGTGGGGAGGTGCATGGGAGAAACAGCTCAGCCCCTGGCGCCTCCCTCTCCCTCCCGTGACACCTCTTCCTCCTCCAGTAGCGCTTGGCGAAGCCCTGCTGAAATCCCGCTGCTTCCACCACCACACCGTCGTGCTGCTAGATCTCCATCAACCTCTCCTCCCCCCTTGCTGTATCAAGAAGGAGGAGACGTCTCTGCGCCGTACGTGTGTTGAACGCGGAGGTGCCGTCCGTTCGGCGCTCGGTCATCGGTGATTTGGATCACGACGAGTACGACTCCATCAACCCCGTTCTCTTGAACGCTTCCGCTCGCGATCTACAAGGGTATGTAGATACACTCCCCTCTCACTCGTTGCTAGATGACTCCATAGATTGATCTTGGTGATGCGTAGAAAATTTTAAAATTCTGCTACGTTCCCCAACAATTTCCAGTATGAGGCCTACCGTATGAGGTGTCGCAGGGCCCATCTCAACCTCGCACATTGCATACTATGATACTATCACAATATTTTCCCACTAAGAAAATGAAGTTTCTTCTATTAATTAATGTATGTTTCATCAACTAGTGCCACTATAGTGTAATCACGCTTTTTCATTATCTGTGTAAACAGGGTTATTCAGCTGCATTTTGGTGGAACTGCACAAATGTACTGATGGAACCGGCATATATGCAGAGTGCGAGGTGCCAAGTAAAAATTACCGACACAAACCATGCTCCATCAAAGCATTGGCATCCACCACCGGTGGGATGGGGGGCGCTCTCTGTGGAAGGATCTTTCTTGGCAGCAAATCCTCTAATCAAATACTAGTAGCTTATATTGGCACTTTTCTAGGGAGTACTCTTTTCTGAAAGAAGCACCAATCGATTTTTCTTTATTTGTACACAGTGTCACAAATTTGTTTTTGGTCCAGAGCTATTTTAGGGTGATTGGCGTAGTACTCGGAGACTGATTGTAAGCATGATTTTCATTAGCCGTCACACTGATTGTAAGCATGAGCAGATGGAAGATTAGGTTAGTGCGAAGCTTACCTTAAACCCTACCGCCGCCGTTGAAACGAGGCGAGCGGCGAGGGAACCGTGGAGAACGGCGGGGAAGCGACGTCACGCCATCCGGCCTCCTCTTGTGGTGGGAGAAGGAATACTCCTGTGGCTCCGGCTGGCACTACACCCTCACGAACGACACACCATACTCGATCGATTCGTTATCCTCTAGATGCTCGACCTTCGACCTGTACGCCCACAACCTCCGCCTGACTTTTGCCTCGGGCGAATCTATCTGCTCCATCACCCAGAGGAGATACTCGATGAACTTGAAGGACTGCGGCGTGACTGCCGCCAGGGAGTACATCGCCACCGTCTCGCTCTTTCGCATAGATTGCCACGTGGCCTCACCGTCCTCGAAGTCTCCCACTCGTTGTCTAACCAAGTAAGGATCTCCTTCAACCTGCCTAACTTTGCCTGGTCGCCGCCGGCGATCTACCCAATTCGCTGCTGCATCCTGTCCATAGATGTCCTTCTGAGAGGTCCGGTGCTAGCTTTGGAAGATGGGAGGAGAGACGTTGAGCTTGTAATGGAGAAGAGGGAGAGGCGATATGGTGGTTTTGCAATGGAGAAGATGGAGAGGAGAGGGGGTGGTTTTGCAATGAAGAAGAGGGAGAGGCGGGACGGTGATTTTGGAATGGAGATGATGGAGAGGAGAGGGGGTGGTTTTGCAATGGAGAAGAGGGAGAGGAGCGTGCGGCAGCAATTTAGGATTGGACGACAGGGTCGGCGCGCTGTGACTAGATCAAAATCAAAATCAATTTACCCTTCAATTAAGAAAGCGACCCCACATTAATTAGTCTCCCTTGTATTCTGGGTCATATTTGACCATGATTTTCACAAATAAAATATATGTTATACGTTGCAAAATAATGTAATTTGAAAGTACATTTAGATACGAACCAAACGATACAAGTTTTGATGACATGCATTCACATTTTGCTTGTCAAATACAGTACGTGGTCAAACTTTCACCCAAAATACACAAAACAAAAAATACTTCCAAGACCAGCGCCGCTCCTCTCCTCTTGAACCACCGCCGCTCTTCTCCTATTCCAATCCAAAACCAGCGCCGCTACTCGCCTCTTCCATTTCAGAACCACCGCCGCTCCTTTCCTGTTCCAATCCAAAACCAGCGCCGCTCCTCTCCTCTTCCATTTCAAAACCACCGCCACTCCTCTCCCATTCTAATCCAAAACCAGCGCCGCTCCTCTCCTCTTCCATTCAAAAACCAACGCCAGCGAGTGAAGGTGCTGTGGAGAAGTAAATCGATGGAGGAGTGCAACCAATACGTGTGGCTCGCAAGCGGCGACCCTGTGAAGCTAGCTAGGATGTTGGAGATACAGTCTTGGTTTGACAACCCGGAGCAATTAGCGGCGACGGTGAAAGTGATGGACAAATATCTGGAAAAGAGAGAAAAGGAGGCGATACACCGGGAGGGAGTCGCGCGGGACTACATAGAGCTGCTCCTGTGGCCCATGGAGCAAACAGATTCACCGGATCTGATCGTGAGGCTACGATGGTGGGAGTATCGATCCAAGATGGAGCTTCCACCCGAGATAGAAGGATCGAGCATCTACACGGTGCCGTTTGTGAGGGTGCCATGGCAGAGCGAGAGGTGGAGTCTTCGTCGACCGAACCCAACTGCAATAGGAGAAAAATAGTTGGCGCGACGACGCTTCCCCGCCATCCTCTCCTTCGCTGTTCACCTCGTCCCACGGGGCGGCTGTCTGCCGCCGAGGAATAGGAGGGGACTCCCCCCCCCCCCCAAATAGTCTGAGGAGCAGCTTAGGGTTGTTAGTATTTGTAGATTGTGAATTGTGTTTTGTGTTTCAGATTTGAGAGTACTTTCAGATATGAATGTCTTTTGAATTTCAGATTTGCAGTATTGAGCATATGAAGTATTTTATGAATTCTAGAGATCTATTTTTAGCACTTTAAAAAATGTAGTTTCATATAAAAGTGCAGATAATGTGATTCTCAGAGAAGAAACTGCAAGTTTCAGTTTCAGATAAGAAACTGCAAGTTTCCGAGGCAGAGCATTTATATTAACACGCCCTTTTCAAACAGGGATAACATCATGTTGGAAGTTTTATTCATGGTTGAAAATGGAACTACCAGCCAGTTAACATCATGCTGATCAACATTCATGCATAGCACATCTTCTTATGATGCACAGTCAAAAAGGTATGCTATTTTCAAAATGCCCACACAATGTTGAGTGTGTTGGAGGTGGTGTGCGTAGATTACAATGGGCACCCACATGTCAGAGGCAAAGGCAAAAATTTGTGGATATTTTCAATGCATCAAGTGGAATCGAATCTGGGCAGAGCAGCGGTTGGGGAGGGGAACTTGGCCACTGGGCTACTCCAGTACTTTCGCTCAAAATTAGGCACAACATCTACCACTACTGTAGCACGTCTTCCCCAGCTCTGGTGCGTTCTCCTCCGGGACCTGGACATCATCCTCCGCCTTTGTGCGCTCGCCGTGGTGCCGCTGTCTGCCATTGTGGACATACTCAACAACCGAGAGGAATCTGGAGAGGACTGTACATGGAGGGCGGACAGTCAGGACCCACCAGGTCCATTGCCGTACGCAAGCAAGTGCCTCATTGAAAAAATACTTCCTCCTAATACTATACTAACGTTGGGGGCCACGGGTTTGTCAACGTAGTTACTAAAGAAAATAAATTTATAACGAAGCAAGTCATCAGGGAGCTGGCAAGTATCATTTATTATCAGTGGGCCAACATGCTTCAGCTGGGTTGTGAGCTGCCCAGTTTAGCCTTTCTTTTTTAACATGTGCAGCCCATGACATGCCGGTTTGTATTTTTTTAGGGCCGTCATGTATCGACCGGCCTATGGCCCTCCCATCCTAGGTTTTATTTTTCCTTAAACATTCACAGCCCAACTTAGGAACGCCAAGTCCAACTTATGTTTCCCTTCTAACTATGTTATATATTTATATTATTTTATATGTTATTATATATTATTGTTATTATCATCATACATTTAACAGATACTTACATATATAGGAAAAAAATATCTCCTATATTATGAACTTATAAAAATAAATGTTTAACAATAAAATCCTTTTTTTTACATAAGGTCAACGAAAATACAGGTGATTGTGTACAAAAGCTTGGTCAGATTTAAGGACCAATGTAAATAAAGCACTTATTATTTAAATATATTTATAACAAAATGCTCAGCCCCTGTTTATTTTTGGATAAAATTGTTGCGCCCAACCCAACATTATAATTAGAACCAACCCAGCAAAATGGTGTATTTCATGTAAATGGGCTGGGATTTTTTAGGAAAAATAAATGGGCCGCATGGACGCTACATTATTTGTTCACCCAGGCCAGCAAATTTGTGTATTTCTAGAAAGTGCAAATGGGCTGTAGTTTTTTTAGAAAAAAATAAATGGGCCGCATGTACGCTACATTTGTTTGTTCACCTAGGCCAGCAAATTCATGTATTTCTAGAAAGTGCAAATGGGCTGTAGTTTTTTTAGAAAAATAAATAAATGGGCCGCATGGATGCTACATTATTTGTTCACCTAGCACAGCGAATGGACTATAAATTCTAAAAAAAATGGGTTGAATATGTGCAACATTTTTGGAGGCTGAAATGTGGGCCAATAGGTCGAAGCCAACACAAGGCGCTGTCAACTTAGTCAAAAAATGATTCTGACATTGATAGCCGTTGGATTTACATCCAACGGCAGGCATTCATCTTCAATCTCTCGTCTTCTTACTCCAGCGCCGCTGGGACCACCTACTCCCCCTCCGGCTGCTAGCAGCTCTACTTAGCGCGCTTCGCTCAGAAGCGCTACCCCACCACCGGCCAAGCCATCCCTCCACCCCTCCACACCTCCTGTTATTCTCCGTCGACTGCAGAACCATGCTGCACCAGAACCAGTTAACCCTCGTACACCTCTCCGCCTGTGACTCCACTGCCGCGTCTTCCCATTATCGGCTCGTTGCCGTCCGGGGCCTCGCCGTCGTCCACGGCCTTGGTGCGCTCGGCGCGGTGTGGTCAACGTGGTCAACAAACGAGAGTCATCGGAAGAGGACTATAGATGGAGAGGTTGCCAGTGGGGATCCATCAGTTCTATGGACGCACGCATGCAACCGCCTTCTTATTACGCGAAAACAAAACTATTCCTCCCCCTGAAAGTTGGGACCCACCACGTATATCTTTGCAAGGAAGGAAGTGCCTCCTTATGCCTGCCCCTGACAGCTGGGACCCACCAACAAAATCTTTGCACCCAAGGAAGTGCCTCCTTATTACGGGCAAAAAATATATGATTCCACCCCTAACCGCTAGGACCCGCCAGTTATATATTCGCACGCAAGGAATTGCCTCCTTGTCGTCCCTAACAGTTAGGACCCACCCGGTCGAATCATACGTAATGTTGTCTGTGTACATACCGGTCGATCGGTCTGTCTGCCAAGATGAACCATGGTCGAGTAAGGAGCGGTAGCAGGTCAGGCAGTCCAGTCAAAACCATGTACACGTACGTACAGCCAGATGCCAAAAAATACGGCCACGTACGCACATACGGGCGGGGTCTCGAACGCGTACTCGCGCATATGTACGGCCAGGGCTCGTGTACATGGAGAGACAATGGACGGCAGCAACGGCGTCCTGTTCATCGGAAGCCAACCGGCTGGGTCGGAATGGAGAAACTGTGTCCTGTTCATGGGGAGGCAACGGAATGCATCGTGTTCATCAGGAGGCAACAGAATACGTCGTGTTCATCGGGAGCCAACCGGCTTGGACAGAACAGCCGAAACGAGGTCTGGCGTACCATAGACCGAAGGAAACGGGCCTTCTGTTCGACCGCGTATAGTCAAAATGGGGTCCTGTTCATCGGGAACGATCTGGCGTACCACAAAACGGAGGAAACGGACTTCTATTCGAGTGCCTACGGTTGAAACGGGGTCCTGTTGATCGGGAGGGGTGTGGCGTACCGCAAAACGGAGGAAACGGACTTCTGTTGCAGCGCCTACAGTCGAAACGGGGTCCTTCTCATCCACCGTCAACTGCCTCACTCCAGCCTCCACGGGCCACTGTTCATCCACCGACGACCTCCTCCAGCTACTGTTCATCGAGGGGCTACTGTTCATCCAGCTCCACCGGCTACTATTCATAGAGCCTCCACGGGGTCCTCTTCATCCACCGCCAATCGGCTGGGGTGCGGCGGCCTCCTCGGGGTCCTGTTCATCCAGCGGCAACGGCCTACTACCACAGGGTCCTATTAATCCAACCCCCACTTGGAACTGTTCATCCACAGCCAACCAACCGGCTCGACTCACCACATCTCGACTCGTTCTACGTACCGCGCGCATGGTAGCAACGGTTACTGTTCATCGAGAGGCAACAAAAACACCAGCTGGCTACGTCTCGCACGGGGGCTCAATCGGCTTCAGTAAGCATCAGCAGTGATCGATCGCTTGGTTCAGTTAGCAGTAGCAGCGAAGGTATCCCTCGATTTCAGTCAGCAGCGAATGAATCGCTCGGGTTCAGTTAACAACCAAGGGATCGATCGCTCGGTTTCAGTAACGTGCGATCACTCGGGTTCATTTAGCCAACGCCTCGCACACACGCGCGTACACGAGAGAAACGCGCAAACCACAGTGCATCGCTTGGCCCCGACCACCCACCGTAACCGGGAACTCCCCGATATTTTCCTCGCCCTCGCTTCTACCACGATTTTTTCCGTCAGGGACGGCCCAAAGAATGTTATGCACCTGCGTCTCCGGCCCGCCCAGGACGAAAAGCCCATTTTCTGTCATGACTTTTTGTCATAGAAGTAGGAGCCCACCACATCTATGATGATACGTGCTTTTGTCACAATTATCGTCATAGAAGTGTCATAAGCATGACAAAAAAAATTTGTTCGGCCCAAAATGTCACGGATGTGTCTTTTTTATGTAGTGGTGCTTGACACGCCGGCTGTGGATTGTAGCCAACGCATCTTCTCGCATAAGCCATATGCGTACTATACTCGGACGATGCTCCAAGATATTTTGTACTTCATCTCACACGATTGGTGATAATAAACTGTGTGTGATCTACTTGAATTTTCATCTTAATTGAATTACATAATGGGGTCACAGCGGCAAAGGAGGGTGTTTGAATTGCTAGAACTTTTATCTGCAGTGAACATGCAACTATAGGTGTGTCGTCAAAAAAATTGGAATTATTCTGGGTTCGTTTGGACATTTTTATACATTAACTTGGTTTTCTAGGCATTTCAGGTGCACAATTCAAAATTAAACTACATGCACGTGCTCCGGTGCACCACAATGGGTTGTAAAATCGTATATGTGTCCATGGGTTTATGCTTATGTCCCATGCAAGAAATGGGGATGAATTTCAAACACCACGGCACCGTGGCTCTCCGGCAAACGTTGAGGTACTTGCTTTTGTAATTCTAGTAAATCCAAAACTCGTTTAAAATTCATGAACCTTGGCATGCTATCATGGAATGGCAACAACATGCTACGGTAAAATAATATTGTCCCATTTGGGGCAGGTTATGGTATAAGCTTCTCACAAACCAGAGCTTCTCACAAGAAGCCTCATGATTCCGGTAGGGAAACATGTCACCTTTGTGGACAAAATGATATTCGTCGCCTCTTCTTGCTTTCAAAGTTTTTTCTGGTGTCAAGATAGAACAATAGGAATGTCGTGTTAAATTTTGGAATTTTTCGGGGTTCGTTTGGATATTTTTATACGTTAACTTAATTTTCTAGGCATTTTTGTGCATAATTCAAATTTGAACTACATGCACATGCTCCAGTGCATAAAAATGGGTTGAAAAATCAAATGTGTGTCCTTGGTTGCATGCTTAGGTCACATGCAAGAAATGAGAATGAATGCCAAACACCTTGACACTGTCACTCGGCCGCTAACATTGAGATACATGGTTTTGAAATTCTAGTAAATCGAAAACCCGTCTGAAATTCATGAAACTTGACATGATATCATGGAACGGCATCAACATGCCGTGGTAAAAAAATATTGTCCCATTTGGGCAGGTTTGGGTATAAGCTTCTCACAACAAGCCTCATGGTAACGGTAGGGAACGTGCCACCTTTGTGGACGAAACAATATCCGTTGCCTCTTCTTGCTCTCAAATTTTTTCTAGTGTCAACATAGAACAACAAGAGTGTTGTGTCAAAATTTGGGATTTTTTGGGGTTCACTTGGACATTTTTATACATTAACTGAGTTTTCTATGCATTTATGTGCATAATTCAAAATTGAACTACATGCACATGCTCCAGTGCATATAAATGGGTTCAAAATTCAAATGTGTGTCCTTGGTTGCATGCTTAGGTCCCATGCAAGAAATGGGAATGAATGTCAAACACCTTGCCACCGTCGCTCGACTGCTAACATTGAGATACATGATTTTTAAATTCTAGTAAATCCAAAACTCTTCTGAAATTCATGAAATTTGGCATGCTATCATGGAGGGGAATCAACATGCCATGGTAAAAATATTGTCCCTTTTGGGGCAGCTCACTACTGGAATCAGCTTCTTTGTCGTCCTCCACGGCGGACGGCAAAGGCATAGATCAGGGACAGCAAACCTCTTTGCCGTCCGCCAGCAGACGGCAAAATGTCCGGATGAACACGTGCCAGCAAAGGCCTTCTTTGCCGTCCGCTTCCTGGAAACGGACGGCAAAGGATTGTGCCGTCCGCCTCTGGTAGCCAGCAGACGGCAAAGATCGTGGACGGCAGTGAGGTGGGGTGAGGGCCGTTAGGGGTTAACGGCGTGCTTTGCCGTCAGCCAGCGGACGGCAAAGAGGCTAACGTCTTTGTCGTCCGCTGGCAGACGGCAAAGTGCTCAAACATGCCAGTCCCAGGAATCACAGGTAGCTGCCACGTGGCCTGTACAGCCCTGTTTTTAATTTAATTCATTCAATTTGACAGCAATTCGCAGATATACATATATACACAACAAGCATATCCAACACACTAGTTTCATCATATATACATACATAACCAACACATATATAGTTCCATCCTTACATATTACAAAAGTTTCACATTGTTCATCCAACACCGTTATCCATCCATCCATATAACAAGTTCCAACCATGCAAGTTTATTGATGCAAAATAAAAGCACAAATGGAAAAGAAGCACTCAATCCATGCAACCTTCCGTGAATTAAATCAAATCTGCAAAATGATAAACAAGATATTAGAAGAAGAAGAATAAAATGAAGAATAAGAACAAGACTATAAGAAGTAAGCATACTTAAGTAAAATGGAGCTAACCTAGAAGAAAATGAAGAAGAAGAAGAAGAAGAAGAAGACTAGAAGAATACTAGAAGAAGACTAGAAGAATAAGAAGAAGAAGAAGAAGAAGAAGAAGACTATAAGCTTATTATGTAAACTTGGTCATTTTGTGCTAACATAAGTAATTTTGGAGTTAACCTATAGGAAAGTAAGCATAGTAGAGATAACTTAGCATATTAGAGCTAACATAGGTAACTAAGCATATTAGAGCTAACTTAGAGCTAACTTATGTCATTTCGGAGGAAACAAAGCTAAGTATATATAGATCATTTTGGAGATCTTACATACCTGACATAGTTCAGTTCTCATTGTTCTTCTCCTTCTCCTTCCTCAGCCTGACGCGCCAAGAGCGGCGAGGCGGTGGAGGCAGTGGGATGTAGTCTTCTACCACAATTGGCGTGGTCATGTCGCCCACCGGCGCGAGGTCATTGTCAGGCACCACCACCATCGCGAGGCCATCTTCAGGCAGGACAGGCATGACCATCGCTAGGTCATCCTCAGCCACCACCATCGCTAGGTAATCCTCAGCCTGATGCCCACTCTGCTCCTCTTCTTCCCCACTCCAGTCCGGATCATCCTCCTTGCTGTTGCTTTTGCTACAGCCAGAATCGCTGTTGCTTTTGCTACAGCCAGAATCGCTGCTGCTGCTCCCATTGCCTGTCCAAATGCAATAATGACCGTTAACAATCGATGCGAGACAAAGCCAAATGTAGAGGAATAAGAAGAGGCAGAACGTACTGGCATCATCGTCGTCAGCGTAGCGCATGCGACACATAGTCGCGTTGAACACCTTCATGATGAGCATGGTGGCGTCGTCGTCGTACCTGAAGAGAAGGAAGTACCCCTGCCGCAGGTCGTAGGCACGGTAGAACTTCTCCCAGCCATGACACAGGTACATGTGGCCCTCCTTGATCACCAACTCCACGTCCCACAGCCTGCGAAACCCGCTGCCGGCCTGTCGCAGCTTCACATTATTTGGCGGATCTTCACCCAGCATGTTCATAAAAGTGTCAGGCAGCCTCTACAGTTTGGGACAATGAGTGATGTAGCAAACAACAGAGTTATCATAATGAGATGGGTGAAGGGGAGATCTCTCCTTTTATATACCTGCCTCGTGGATGATACTGAAGTCCCAAGTATGATACTGAAGAACTCGAAAGTATCCAACTCGTACTCCTGTGTGGCAGAGTGGAGTCTGCGGTGGCGGCTTCCCCCCATCTCTGATAAGCAGCAGAAGATAATCAACTACACCAAGTTATCATTTCTCATTCAAAAAACAATGCACTTGTGGACATATGATGGCTCTAGTTGAATTTATTAGTAGCACTAGTCGTCAAAAATGTTGACTTTAGTTGAATTTCATATAATAACTATTTTAACTTCTTTGGGTCAGCAAACTAGGCAACTAGCTAGCAGTATAAAAACATTCAACTAAAGAAAAGAAAGAAACTGCAAAACATGGCGGAACCCTAAATAAGAAAGTATAAAAACGTGTCTTTTTCTTCTTCTTCCCCTCTTCTTCTTTTTCCCTCTTTTTCCTTTTCTTCTTCTTCCTCTTCTTCCTTTTCTTCTTCTTCTTCTTCTTCTTCTTCTTCTTCTTCTTCTTCTTCTTCTTCTTCTTCTTCTTCTTCTTCTTCTTCTTCTTCTTCTTCTTATTCTTATTCTTTTTCTCCTCCTCTTCCTCTTCTTCCTTTCCCTTTCCCTCTTCTTCTTTTCCTTCTTTTCCTTTTTCTCTTCTTCCTTTTTTTCCTTCTTCTTTTCTAATATGTAAACTATCTAAACCCACTCTTCCTCCCTCCTCCTCCTCCTCCTCCTTCTACTCCTTTTCTTCTTCTAAACTAAAACTAAAACTAATCTAAAATAAACTAAACTAAAATAAACTAAAACTAAACTAAAACTAAACTGAAAATAAAACTAAACTAAAACTAAAACAGAAACTAAACTAGAAGAAACTAAAAAACAAAACTAAAAAAAAAGGGGGGAAGAACAAACCTGCAGGGATCGCCGTGGAGGGCGAGGTCGGCCGTGGGGCGGGGCGGCGCAGGGCCGCGGGGGGGGCGAGCGGGGCGGGGCGGCGTAGGGCCGCGGGAAGGGGTCCGGCACCGGGGCGGCCCGGCGCAGGCCTCTCCGGCGACGGGGCGCGGAGGGGCGGCGGGGCGATGGGGCGCGGGGGGGGAGGGCTGGACGGCGGTGGGGGCTGGGTCCGGGGGGCAGGGCTGGCGGGCGGTGGCGGCAGAGCCGCGGGGGAGGAGACAAGCGGGCGCGCGGGAGGGAAACAGAGAAAGAGAGAGAGAGGGGAGACGGCTCGGCCCGTTAAGTGGGCCTTCTTTGCCGTCTGCTAGCAGACGGCAAAGAGGGCGGCCGTTTAGTGCTAGCCCACGTCTCCTCTTTGCCGTCCGCTGGCGGACGGCAAAGAACCTGACCTAGCCACGCCGTGCCCCGTGGGGCCCGCCTGGCCCTTTGCCGTCTGCCTTCTAGCTCTTTGCCGTCAGCTGACGGCAAAGAAACAGCGGACGGCAAATAGACTTTTTGCCATCTGCACTTTCTTTGCTGTCCGCTTTGTGGAAGCGAACGGCTAAGAGGCTCTTTACCGTCAGCTGGCGGACGGCAAAGAGGTGGCAGGTTGGGGTATAAGCTTCTCACAAAACAGAGCTTCTCACAACAATCCTCATGGTTACGGTAGGGAACGTTTCACCATTCTGGACGAAATGATATCCGTTGCCTCTTCTTGATTTCAATTTTTTTCTAGTGTCAACATAGAACAACAGGAGTGTTGTGTTAAATTTTGGAATTTTTCGGGGTTCGTTTGGACATTTTTATACATTAACTGAGTTTTCCATGCATTTAAGTGCATAACTCAAATTTGAACTACAGGCACATGCTCTAGTGCATATAAATTGGTTGAAATATCAAATCTGTGTCCTTGGTTGCATGCTTAGGTCCCATGCAAGAAATGGGAATGAATGTCAAACACCTTGCCACCGTCGCTCGGCCGCAAACATTGAGATACATGGTTTTTAAATTCTAGTAAATCCAAAACTCGTCTGAAATTAATGAAACTTGGCATGCTATCATGGAGCGGCATCAACATGTTGTGGTAAAAAATTTGTCCCATTTGGGGTAGGTTTGGGTATAAGCTTCTCACATACCAGAGCTTCTGACAACAAGCCTCATGGTTCCGGTAGGGAATGTGCCTCCTTGGTGGATGAAACCATATTCGTTGCCTCTTCTTGTTTTCAATTTTTTTCCTAGTGGCAACATAGAGCAACATGAGTGTCGTGTTAAAATTTGCAATTTCGGGGTTTGTTCGGAATTTTTATACATTAATTGAGTTTTCTAGGCATATGTGCATAATTCAAATTTGAACTACATGCACATGCTCCAGTGCAAAAAAATGGGTTGACATATCAAATGTGTGTCCTTGGGTGCATGCTTAGCTCCCATGCAAGAAATGAGAATGAATTTCAAACACCAGGGCACTGTTGATTGCCGGAAAAATGTTGAGATACTTTATTTTTAAATTCTACTAAATCCAAAACTCATCTAAAATTCATGAAACTTGGCATGCTATCATGGAATGGCACCCGACATGCTGTGGTATTTTTCGTGTCCATTTTGAGAGAAGGCGCACTCGAATAACAGCCAACAAAAAAGCATTTTGAAACAAATAGCTGCCACTTTAACATCTCAAACGTTTCTATAATTTAAATCATGTGTGTTCTGTTAACCATTCACGTGATGCCATGCGTCACACTTTTAATGGCTAGGAGGTGCCGTGCGGATAGCTGCTTGACTGAACGGGAGGCGTGCAAGCTGTCCTCCAATGCGCAGGCTCATCGGGAAGCGTGCGAGCTGTACGCTGCGCAGGCTCACTCGGAAGCAAGCCCTTTGACTTCCATGGCCGCCCGCCTTGCTCGCATACTCTCCATTAATGGCGCCCGAGCCGCTGTTTAATACGGGCGGCCTTAATGTTCGCCTCCCATTCCCCTCCCGCAGACCTCCACCAACGCCATGGCGTAGAAGGATCATCTGCCACTAGTCTTCCAATTTGATGAAGTCGACTCCGAGCCGGAGGAGATAGAAAATAAGGACGAATAGGGCCTCATGGACATGGCCCTGAACGAGCTGGCCGCGGTGGTAGCTGCCCCCGCGCCCGTCCCAGCTCCCATCCCGCGCCCGCGCCAGCGACCATCCCCGTAGCATTGACGGGCTGGTCGCCGAGAACTATCGCAGAGCTAGATGCCGCGGGCCTCAGCAAGGTCACCGCGGACCCGCGCGAGCTCGTGTAAATGCCAGCGCCAGCACCCGCGCCCGTTCCCGTGCGCGCCCTTGCACCCACCGCGGCACCGGTCCCCGTGTGTTTTCCTGCACCTGCTGCGCCCCTGCCCGTGTGCGCACCCCACTCAACGGCATGGGACGCCGTTGTCGACCACTACCTCACAGCGCCGCGATTTGCCATTCTCCCGCGCCCTACCCGTCGATCGCACGACGACATGATGTTTGATTTCCAAGTGAAGAACATTATGTGCTGCCTTGAAGACTTCAACAACGGCGTCCCGGAGGATGGCAACGACAACGCCGGCATGGCACGCCGCCTCCGCCACCGCCGGAATTAGTTTTTTTTTTGTTTAATATTGCATCTCGATCATATGAATATAAATTCGCAGTGTGACTGAATGAAAGAAATGGTTTGAACGTACTTGCGTTTTTCTCTCTGAATGTACAGACTTATCAAACGATTTAAAAAAAATAAAGGTCAATTGTTTTTAAATATAAAACACTCATCCCAAATGTTTTAGTTAGAACACCCGTATGCAAACCGACAGTTTCCCCAGGAAGCCAAGGGAAAATGTGCCGAGCAGGATTTGTGTAGCTCTTGATCGCAAACATTTTAGATAGAACACTCGTATGCAAACCGACAGCTTCCCTAGTAAGCCAAGCAAAAATGTGCCGAGCAGGATTTGTGCAACTCTTCATCGCAAAAGTTTTAGATAGAACACCCGTATGTAAAGTGAGAGCTATGGTCTTCCCCAGTAAGACAAGGGAAAATTCGCCGCACAGGATTTGTGCATCTCTTCAACTCAAATGGTTTAGATTGAATACGGTATGCAAAGCGAGACTTCTCCACTAAGCCAAGAGAAAATCCGGCACGCCGGTACATCCCTTCAACGCAAACGGTTTTTTCGGATGACCTGTGTACAGACAATTTGGTAAGATTTGCATCTGTCATATTGTGTATATTGCCATTTGTCAAACTGGAAAGATTGACATTTGTTGATCTAGTAACATTGCCCTTTGTCAACCTTGTAACACTGCCGTTTGTAAAAATATGCAGTTAAAAATCACTAGCACTATCTAATTTTTGCAACTAAAATTCAGTAATTAAGCATAGATTTCATTCATAGATTAAGCAGTCATTTTTTATACAAACAGTTCAACTCGACAGCTGAACCGACCAAACTTTTTAACTATTGTTGCCAACCACGTACTAAAATAGCTAGTTCAACTATATATACTAGCTAATTTTAAGTACGTTGTACAGTTCAACCACATCTATAGTCAGATGACATGAAAAAATAGCCCCTAATTACTACTACTACAGAGGGGCTTTGTACTACATCCGGCAGCCTCTCCTCTGCCGAGCGCGCTCAGTAAGAGGCAGAGGAGGAGGAGCCTACCGACGAGCTGGACAACTGCAATATGGTGCCTTCCGCTGCTGCACCTTCAGCGACGCTCACCTCGAACACCCTCTGCCGCTTCAGACGACCCCTCTCGATGCGGCGGGACTCCTCGTAGATCTCCTGATTCCTCGCCTCTGCGGCTGCGTGTGCTGCGGCCACAGCGGCGGTAAGGCTCTTTGCGTGCTCGACGAGGCGCTCCTCCTCCTCCCACGGGAACTCGATGTAGCGCGCAAGGTCGCTGACGCATGTGCGGGCCTCCATCTTCGCCTCCCGCCTTCAGGCGGCAGTGGCGGAGCGGGTGATGACCCCAGCGGTCGACGGTCGGCTGGCGGCCACGGCGGCCGACGATGGGTTGGCGGCCACGAGCACCACCTCCCGCCTTCAGGCCGCGGCGATGGAGCGGGCGATGGCCCTGGCTTTCGACGGTGGTGTGCCGGCCACGACGGCAGATGGTGGGGTGGCGGCAATGGCGGCCGGCAACAGCTGCCGACGGGCAGCGGCAGCGGAGAGTGTGGTGGGTGTTCCGCACACATCCAACAGGGACGCCACGCGCACTACACTACGCTGGGGACTGCGCCACCGCCGCGGTGTAGCCTCCCAGCTGGAACTGTCCTTTGATGATGGCGGAGTGGCTGAGCGACGATGACGAACCGGTGCCATTGGCTATTATGGGAGAAGCAGACGAGTTAAGCTATAGGGAGTGATGGGAAAATGCCACGTAGGACTCGCCGGTCGTGAGGGTTTATATAGCAGGCCGGTAAGCATTGGGATTTTGGGGGATTTCACCATGTCGGGTGGGAAGCTTGCGCAGGAACCTGCGCGGTTGCACGGGAACGGGCTCACCACCGTTTGGCCAAAAGAATGCCCCCGCACGCTGCTCAAGTTGCGCTCGAAGCCGTCTGTGGCAGCGGGGTGACAAGACGTGCGAGAGGAGGATGAAAGGACACGTACACATACGGTTATTAAAAAACGTTTGCGATTTAATTACCTACTACCCCCGTCCTGGTTTATAAGTCGTCTGTGTATTTTTGTGCCAAATTTTGACTAGAGATTTAACTAACAAAATATGAATGCATGTCGCCAAAGATTTTATCGTTGGATTTGTAATTGAAAATAGTTTCCAATTATATAATTTTTATAACATGCATTAACATTTTGTTGGTTAAATTTAAAGTCAAAATATGGCACAAAATATAAAGGGGACTAATAGACCAAGACGGAGGTAGTAGCACACGGCCGCTCTCTACGCAGCAACGCAACTGCCGGCCGGCTTGTAGATGACCATTCCCTGTGTGTTCAACTGCTCTATGCGTGTGGTTGCTCGCGGTTGAGGCGGCCGCGGCATGCTCTGGTCGCATCCCGCCGCGCGTGCTCTGCTCTCGCATCCCTCCAGGTGCTCTTCCCTCGTCCCTCCACGCGCGTTGCCAATGTTTGAGGCCGGCGCACGATCACGTACGTTCGTGCTGCCATTATGCATGCGGTTGTGCTGGGCGCGGCGCCACGATACAGTTACGCGCTGCAACAACTGCCATGCGGACGTGCCGAGAATCCAGGCTGCCCGGCCCCATTTATTCCTACGGCCATTTACCTTCATCTCTCGCTCCACACAACACAATAAGCACACCCACGACGACACATACAGACAGGACATCCAGCAGTTCCAATGGCGCTCCCCGTGGCTCCAATGGCACTCCTAGCGGCCGACGATGACAACGGGGGGCACTTCACCACGCATCATGTAGTGGATACCCATGTGAGGGTGAAGGCCCTCTCGGTGGTGTACACGACGAGCCGGTCTCGGTGGAGAGCTCCATCCAAACTATGGAGCAGTTGCTTGCTGAGGACAAGTACCAAGTGGTCGGCTTCGACCTCGAGTTCGCCAGCGGTCATGCCGGGCACGATCAGAAGGTTGTCGTCGCCCAGTTGTGCATGTGACATGACATTCTTGTCTACCACTACCACCTGGCCACAAGGCCTTGCGAGCGTTTCTCCAGGTTTATGAACAGCTTCGACTACAGTTTCACTATGGTGGACACCACCAACGATCTAAAAGCGGTCAGGGTTTCGAGCTTGACCTGCCAAAATCTTATCGACATTCGTGACTACTACAAGGTCTGGGGCAGCAATGACAACAAACAGCACTCCTTGGTTGACCTCGCCTAGGCCATCATCGACCCCTACTACATGAAGATGAAGGATGAGAGCAAGAAGGACAAGAACGCCAGGCACAGTGTCTGGCATCAGAGACTGGATGAAGAACACATCAAGTACGCGGCCAAGGACGCGTACACAAGCTACGAGATGTACAGGCGGATCCCTGACATGAGGAAGTGTCTTCTTCCTGACCCAGACGAGGGATCAAGCCACAGAGCAGTGGCGGGAGCGTCACAAGAAGTAGATGACTAGACGATCGTTCTCCTAGTTTAGAATGTGTGCAATTGTTTATTGAGGTGTGTGCGAATGATCTGTATAGTCACTTATGTAATTGGGTGTTTATTTCAGTTATATATATACATATATATATATATATATGTTATTCTTCTGTAGACAGAGCAAATCACACTGCTTATTAGGAGTAATCGTCTGTGTTATTATTGGTCTTCGCACATATTACTGATTACGGACCTGTTTGCCGCGTATCACACACATCTTGTTCAATTGAACTGTTTCTGTTGTCTTGGCTCATCGCAAACAGTTCATCCGAGTGAACTGTATGCCCTCGATCGCACACACCTTGATCTGGCTGACCGTTTCTATTGAGTTGCCTAATCACACACAGTTCATCCTAGTGAACTGTATGCTGTATATCGCACACACCCACATCTGGCTGCCCATTTCTGTTGTTCTGCCTCATCGCAAACAGTTCTACTGGATTAACCGTTTGCCACACATCGCACACGCAACTTTAATCTGAACCGTGTTTGATGTCACCACCATCGCAAATAAATTGTATCTTTTTTAACGGTTTTATTACATCGCCGTTTATGATTAATGCATCTCACACAGTTTCGTCGAAGGGTCTCTGATTGGACTGTCGCGTTTGGACCAACCTGCAGTAGTGTACCGGCGGGAGGAGCAATCAGAGTACTAATAAAATCATTATTATTAGTATTGGAAAAATCACATAATTTGGTATTTTCATGAGACATATTGAATACAGAAACAAGATTGCAAGCAAAAAAATATCAAACAAGAAAAAGGCAAACGAAAAGAAGACAAATATTTTTGTGTTTTTCTGAAACGTTTTATAAGTGGGGGAGATGAAAACAAGAGGTAAATGGAAAATAAAGTAAATTGCAAGGAGATGAGATTTGTTATTGGGTACTTGATAGATGTTGATGAAGTCTCCCCGGTGCCAGAGATTGACACGTGAACAGAAGACTTGATCCTCCCCGGCAACGACGCTAGAAATTCTTCCTGATTACTTGTATCTGCATTGGTATTTCCCCGAAGAGGAGAGGATGATGCAGCACAACAATAAGTATTTCCCTCAGTTATGAAACCAAGTTTATCGATACAGCAGGAGGATCCACCCACATTATGTAAACATCACCTACACACAAATAACAAATAATTTCAACCCAGCGCGCAAGAGGGGTTGTCAATCCCTCCTCGGTATTGAGATAGATTAAATTGTATGAGATTGGATAAATAGATCAAAGAAAAAACACAAAATAAAATAAAAAAAGAAAAATTGCAGCAAGGTAATTTGTGGTTTTTATTTGATAGGAAATAGGTCAGGTGCCGTAGATTTCACTAGAGGCTTCTCTCAAGAAAATAGCATACGGTGGGTAAACAAATTACTTTTGGGCAATTGATAGAAAAGCGAATAGTTATGACAATATCCAAGGCAATGATCGTGTATATAGGCATCACGTCCAAGATTACTAGACCGAAATGATTCTTCATCTACTACTATTACTCCACACATCGACCACTATCCAACATGCATTTAGTGTATTAAGTTCATGGAAAAACAGAGTAATGCAATAAGAACGATGACATGATGTAGACAAGATCTATTCATGTAGGAATAGACCCCGTCTTTTTATTAATGGCAATGATACATGCGTTTCATGTCTCTTTCTGTCACTGAGATTGAACACCGCAAGATAGAACCCATCACAAAGCACCTCTTCCCATGGCAAGAAAAATCAATCTAGTTGGCCAAACCAAACCAAAATTTCGGAGAAGAAATACGAGGGTATAACAATCATGCATAAAGGAGTTCTGCAAAGACTCAATTAATATTCATAAATAGATCTGATCATAAACTCACAATTCATCAGATCCCAACAAACACACCGCAAAAAGTCATTACATCAAATAGATCTCCAAGAACATCGAGGAGAACATTGTATTGAAGATAAAAAAGAGGGAAGAAGTCATCTAGCTACTACCTAGGGACCCGTAGGTCTGTGGTAAACTACTCACGCATCATCGGAGGGGCAAGGGTGATGATGAAGAACCCCTCCATGATCGTAGACCCCTCCGACAGAGTGTCGAAAAAGGCCTCTAGATTGAATCTCGTGGTTCTGGACCGTGCGGCGGCGGAAACTGTTTTCTCTCGACTCCCCTAGGTTTTTTGGGATTTTAGAGCATTTATAGAGGTGGATGGCGGTGGAGAAGCTTCCCGTGGTGGCCACTACCCACCAGGGCCCGCTTGGGCCTTCTGGCGGGCCCTGGTGCCTAGTGGGCCCAACGGGCCTCCTCCCGTGCACTTCTTTGGCTCCCTGGGTGTCTTCTGTCCAGAAAAAAAATCTCCAACAAGTTTCGTGGCATTTGGACGTGCGAAGTAAAAAAACAAGCAAAAAGCAGCAAGTGGCACTGGGCACTATGTCAATAGGTTAGTCCCAAAAAATGATATAAAGTTGCTAGTAAATTAATATAAAACATCCAAGATTAATAATATAACAGCATGAAACAATCAAAAAGTATAAATACATTGGAGATGTATCAATGGCCGCCACGTGCCCCCGCTTTTAATTTGAATACCGGCATGGTTGCCAGTGCCGCCTCGTCGAGCCCCCCTCCGCCGATTCTCTTCCTCATCTGCCTGGACGTCGTGCCAGATCCCCTCTGTTGCACACACCCTCCCACTGCTCCATCGCTTGTACAGAGGTACAGTACGAGGCACACCACCATGAACGTAGCCACGAGATCAGGCGTCCCGCCGGAGTTGCAACACCCCACAACCCTAACCCCATCGTGAAAATGGAATAATACCTTCAGTATGCTTATCAACAAAGCAGCAAAACCACTCCTAAGCAAGAAAAGTTATGCTGCCTCAAAAGCAATATATCCCCCTTATGCAATGTAGAAACAAGTGGTCTTGAGTTAGATTCATAATGTGAAATTGAAATTTGGAATGAAAAGAGACAATCAAACCTCCAGAAAATTCTTCAGAGATTTCAACAAGTGAAAGCTTCCGTGTAATGTCACGGGCGAGCATGGCGATGAAACGATGAAGTCCACTGTAGTAGGTGTACCCTCCATCCGTTGATGTCACTGCTGCGACAACCTGATGTCATTGTTAGCTTGTTATCTGCCTATGTCAGTCATCAGCTTAATACCAAACAAGCAATGGAAAATGAAATCTTAAGCAAATTATTTCATGATTAATTCTAATGCATTGCACGAACAAACATCTGTAAAAACAAAGTGGAAAGCAACGACAAATTATGAGCTGAATATGTGGGCACCATGATACTTATTTTGAAAGCAAAGATAGTATGAATCTAAATACTGTGCACCCACACAAACAACACACTACTCATTTCTGAAAAGAAAGCACTACTCACTGTTGGAAAGTGACTACCACAAAATTGACAACCAAAACTTGGATTGCAGCTGGAGTGGAGATAATAAGGCAATGTTGAAACGAAAATATTATTGATCATTGGTAACACAGTGGGTCAACAGTACCATCAGACACTCATCTCCTGAGTCTTGACAGCTTTAGAATCATGGTGTCCTCTATGATAACAAACACAAGAAAATACTTGCACGTTGCTTTTTCTCAGATTCTAGAAAGTGAACACAAACTTGCAAGATATCTAGGGAGGAGTCGGTCCCATCATTTTTGCTGCATCATTACCTCTGCTAGAATCACCATCAACTAATAGACAGACCTGAAAGGTTTTATGATTGTCAAAATTGTCACCCCAGAAGTAGATTGCTATAAATGGAAGAATATCAAAAGAACATCAGGGTGGGAACATGAGGGTACGCCTGCTGCAGTGGACTTCGTCGTCTCATCAACATGGAAGAATTTAGTATCTACAATGTTGCTTGTTCATATTTCTTAATAACAATAGTATATATTATGCTATTCAATTAAAAAAAGAGAAAAAGAACATGCTCTAGATAGTATCAAGCTAGCAGCATGGTATACCCTGCTGGATCTAAGCAATCATACTGGAACGATGGATGGGTTGATGGACTAATGATGCATTTATGATCTCAACCTTACTGGGAAATAATCAGGCATTACAATGTACAATGCAAAGATGGCCATACACTTTTGTGAAAGTATTAGCACACAAAAGCTAGAATTAAAGACACATCGCTTACTGTCTATCTACCAAGGAGTATCGCCCATGAAACTATATTCTGGAGATGTGTACGTGTCATGGTTCATATCATTAAATCAAGTCCAAATCATAAGCCGGACTGACTCTGTAAAGTGTTCAATTACCATGAGCAGAACCACGACCACTTCTTTGATGTTCTGAATTTCTAAGCCAACATTTTCACCAACTACTTCTGTCATGACCAAGAAAAAGAGTTCAAGACATGTTAGTATAATTCACACCTATTGGCAGGAAATGAAAAATCAAATACATGGCGTAAATTAAAAATGAATCCTAAATTTAGTATTGGATAATTCAGTACCGGTGAGAAAATGAAAGCATTGGATACTAAATGAATCCTAAATTTAGTATCTGCAACCTGCAACGTCTACAACTACTATTAGTTATCAAATACATCTTGGAATTCACTGAAGATGAAGCAAGAGGATAAAACAAAGCTAGGCTTTCATTGAATTGTTAGAAATTGTGGTGCGGACTCAAACTGAAGTTTCCTAACTGAACTAAAAATGGCAAGTTGCGCTGAACCAATGAAACAATTGTTTTCCTTGACTTTGAATGCCCAAGAAACAATACATGTATATGACACTCACAGGAAAGCAACACTTTCCATCTTGAATCAGGATCAATCCTTGTTGACCATGAAGATATCTCTCAACTCTGAGCTATGTCTGGCCCTCCTTGAGTGACATTTCCATAGAAATTCCCACGCACGGATGCACCTTTGGCCATTTAAACGAGACAGATTAAAAACACAAACCTGGAAAAGAATCAATGAACCTCCTTTGAGAGCAGAGAAACAGGAAGCATGAGAGGCAAAACGAGAGGGAGAGGGCTCACCGAGAGGATTTTCTCATTGTCGCATTGGCGACATCCGCTCGAGCCACATGTCACCGGAATCGCGCAAACCTTACACCAATAAAGCTGAGTCTCCATGCAGAGAAACAACTAATGTGAACCCGAGACTGTAAAACAATTAGGATGAGTCGCATGCTAATTGATTATCAACATAAATAATACTTCTAACCAATGACAAATGGGCAGTATACTATCAGGAAAGTGAAGTACATCGAAATTTTTAAGCTACTAAGGTTATAGGATAAGCTCACATAAAAAATAGAAAGATTATGGATTTCGTGAATGTCAACAAAGTAATTGAAATTCCAAACATATGAATTATTAGTTGTTACACAGATTAGAGATAGACACGACAACCATGTAAAATTTACCGATTAATTAAAGAGATTCAAGACGATTCAGTGCCGAGAAAGAAAACCTATACATCTTAATTAGCTAACCAATGACAGTACTGAATGGAAGCTGAAGTGTACACTTCCTTTGCTAAGTATGAAAATAATCAAACATGGCAGGGAATTCACTACCGGAATCGACCCCTATGCCGACGGCCCGAGCCGTCGGCATAGCCCTGAAAAACCGTCGGGATAGGCCTATGCCGACGGCTAGGGCCGTCGGCATAATATACGTCGGCGTAGCCCGGAAGCCCGTCGGCATAGAAAGGCCGTCGGCATAGGTCCTATGCCGATGGTGTCCGTACATCTATGCCGATGGCCCGGGCCGTCGGCAACGTTCCCGCCTAACGGCGACCGCCGTCAAACGGCAACCAAGGGCTGCTCGCCACGTGGCAGGGCTATGCCTACGGCCTGGCCGTCGGCATAGTTTCAAACTATGCCGACGGCCAGGCCGTAGGCATAGCCCTGCCACGTGGCGAGTAGCCCTTGCTCGTGGGACAGGGCTATGCCTACGGCCTAAGCCCGTCGGCATAGTTTGAAACCTAATGCCGACGCTAGGCCGTAGGCATAGCCCTGCCACGTGTCAGCAGCTGGGCTCTCATGGGGCAGGGCTATGCCTACGGCCTAGCCGTCGACATAGTTTGAAACTATGTCGACGGCTAGGCCGTAGGCATATCTGCCATGTGTCAGCAACTGGGTGCTCAGGCCAGGGCTATGCCTACGGTTAGGCCGTCGGCATAGATATTATTTGATTTTTTTTTCTTTTTCCTGTTTGTTTTCATATCAATTCAATTCAAATATACAGCAGATATATATGATGGAAATACACATATAGAACACATCTAAGTATCATCCGGCACCGTCACAACAATATATGCATAAGCATCATCACAATCAACATAAATATAAGCATAAGCATATAAAGAAGCACACAAGTCATCTAAAGGACCATCAAAGACCACAAGTTTATCATCATCATGACCACACACAAGTCATCTAAAAGACATAAGCATAAGCACACAAGTAACCAAAAGTCTTAAGCGGCAGGATGTCGAGCACCGCGGAGGTCGTCACCGCCAAGACCGCTGAAGCCCAGGTCGTCACAGGCAGCGCTACCACCAAGACTGCCTCCACCTCCACCTCCGTGGATCGGAGTGGTCGGGCTCCGTGACTCGGGAGTGCTGCGAAGACCACCGCCAACGGTTGATCCACCGGTTCCCTGGATGTTGAAAAGACATATTAACGGGATATATGACTGTGTTGAAAGGCATGATATGCTTTCGGTGAATAGTTTAGGGATGTACATACCGGTGAGGGGCCATCGTGTTGCTGTGCCACAAACTCCTCAAAGGTAAGCAGCGTTGGTTGTGTTGGAGGAGGTGGTGCTGCTTGCAATTGAGGAACCCGTCCGGCCGCCATCTCCTCAAGAGCGCGCTGTATCCTGGCATTGTTCTGCTCATGGTGTGCATGAAGTCTCGTGTGCCACGCCATGGTCTCCTGGCGTGTGTACTCCATGTAGGCCTACGGTATGACATGATGGAACTCATAAACATCTCAATGCTGGAAAATAAAGTGAGCAATGTAGATAAGAGGAAAAATACTTACAGATTGCCGCTCCTGAAAGAGGGCCTGTGACTGCGCACTGGTCATGGGCGTGCGCTGGCTCAGGCTCGGGTCGATAGCTCGGAGCTGCGTGTAGGAGATAGTAGGAGTGATAACAGCATCGAGAACCGGCTGCCGACCGTGCCTCCTGGGCCCCATGCCCACCACCACCCTCTCGTCCAGATCTGCACTCATGGGGTCAGATGTGCCAGGATGTAACCTGAGATACTCCTGAGAGTAGACCTGCTTCTTCTCCGCGGTGTTGCCGTAGTACTTGGACTCGCCAGGCTTGGGGCTCCTCCACGTATGGGCGATCTCCCACGCCTCCATGTGTGAGAGCGAACGCTTCAGTTTCTCCTCCTGCACCACCAAACAGAGGTTAGTCATACATAAGAAAGTAAATAGAAGAAGAATGTTTCGATGAGGTTAGTCATACATGAAGGGCCTTGTGGAGAAAGTGGTTTCGGTTTCCCTGAGCATGTACTCCCTCCGTCCCTCGGTTAGCCTTGTTTTTGATGCTCGTAGCCGCCCAGTCTCCATCCGTATCACACCAAACATCCACCAATGCCGCCCAAGACTCGTCTTTTCCATAACACCAATTTGGACACACCTACATAATGAAAGCATAATGGCATGTCAACACGAAACGGTAAAATGTACCACAAACATCGGAATGAAAAATCTTTTATACTTACCGCCAAGTACTGGTCCCTCTCCAAGGTAATGCCCGTCCTCCGCGCTTCTTCCTTGGTCATCTTCACACCAAGAGCGTCGTGATAGTATGTCGAGATGGCCACATAGCGCACCTCGTACTGCATCTGGCGGGCCTTCTTCTTGCATTGGCGCAGCACGATCTGGTCGGCTCTGGCCTTGTGCTCCGGAAGAACTCGATAAAATTTCTACAATCATGCATGAAACAAGAATGGAAGAAGCCATGAGTTAAATCATTCATGAAACTAGAATGGACTTGTGCTTCTGAAGAGAACTCACCCAGAAAGTAGTGATCACGGCCTTGGCATGGGTCTCATGCTCCGCGTGGAGGGCCGCTACCCAGTGGTCCCAGCTCGTGGCCAAAACCCGATGGTCCGGGTGCCTGACTGGATCCGGACAATACAACCCCGGCCAATATAACTTCAGCAAGACGGTGATGAGACCGTTGGGAATACAGACCCCTTTAGAATATATCCAGTTGCTGCAAAAGAATGAACTATTAGCATGTGACAAGCAAAATAAATAACAACCGGAATGAGCATGTGACAAGCAAAATAATGAAATTATTATAAAGTGACACTTACTCTTTCCCCGCGGGCTCAATGAGCCACTTCTGCTCCTCAGTAGCAGGAACCTGCTTTGGTAGCTTTGCGTTACCACGCAGCCACCCCTTGCTGTTGCCACCCCTCTCCCCGCCAGCATCATCATCCCCGCCACCACCATCCTCCTCGCCTGCCTCCTCCTCCTCATCCTCGGCCCCCTCCTGAACCTCCTCCTCCTCCTCCTCCTCCTCGGCCCCATCTCGAACCTCCGCCTCCTCCTCCTCCTCCTCCTGAACCTCGTCGTCCTCCTCCTCCTCCTCGTAAGAGGGTACCTCACTAGAGGAGGGTACCTCACTAGAGGAGGGCCTCGAAGACAACACCCCTAAGTCGGTGAGGGTGCGTTGTTTCTGGCCGCGACCCCCTCGCCCTCTAGGGGCTCTCCCACCGCCCCCTCCTCCTCTAGGGGCACCTCTCCCTCGACTTCCCTGTGAGGAGTCATCCTCAAGTAGTCGGGGGGTAGGATTACGTGCTCGACCACTCCGACTAGGCATGCCTACAACCTTGCGTAGGAAACCCACGCCGTCGGCCTTCCCCTTGCCCATGTTCCACGAACCTGTATTGAAAAGAGAATAAACAATTAGTACATTAATAATGAAGAAAAAAGCATTATGAAACGCATTAGTAATGAAGGAAAAAGCATAGTAATAAATAATCATGAAAAGGCATAATCCTAAACCATAGAAAAAAAGTCTTGAAATGTACATCTGCTAGAACCCATACGAATCATCACTGTTGTAACCTATTTCTCGGTCGGTTTCATCATCACTATCAATCATATCATCTTCGTTGTCTGACGGAGGTGGAGGCTCTTCCTCGTCGTCAGCATCTTCGTTTAACTTTTGTAGCATAAGTATGTCACTTTCATTGACAATGGTCTCACCATCATTCCGTGCATCGTCCTTGTTTGGATCCAAATCATCATCAGCCAATGGTCTAGAGTCATCGTTTCTAACCACATCATCATCAGGTTCCTCTTGATAGAACACTCCCTCGTATGTCACGGGGTTAATGTTGTAGTAATCGTCTTCATTCGGGTCCGGTAGCTTACCATGTGGCGACACCTTGAACACAACTTCCCAACCCTTTAGGTACTCTTTCTGGCACGGGTAAGGCAGATAATAAACTTGTGTAGCTTGGGTAGCCGCAATGAAGAGATCGGCTCCTACATAGACGGTTGATGGTTTAACTTCGACCAAACCAATAGAAGGCGTATGTCTCTGCCCCTCCCGCGGATCGAACCATCGGCATTTGAACACAGGCAGACTTAGGGTTTTGCGCCCTTTGCTGAATTTAATCTCGTATATATTTTGTACCCTTCCGTAGTAGTCTACTGAATTTTGACCGGGGGTGTACACTCCGGTATTTATAGTTTTGGGATCAGGACGGCTGTTCTGGTGCTCCTCTGTATGGAAGCGATACCCATTCACATCATACTTTTTACATGTCATGACAGCAGGGTCAAAACCCCATGGAAACCCATCTCAATTCGTCATCCATAGATATGTTCGGATTATTTCCCTACAAGTATAATTGAAAGTGTTGGGTGCATTAGTTCGGTTAACTAATAAATGTTGAACTAGGTATTTAATAGGGGAATGTAGAAAATTACTTTCTCCATGAACCAAGCAACAAATTTTTTACGTCCAGGGTTTCCATGATGGAGAATAGTAAGTGCCTCCGCCTTAGTAGGAGGATTAATTCCCGTCCATTCCTCTTGAAGGAAATCACTAAAAGAAGAAAAGAGGTGTTAGACCGGGAATAAGTGAACATAGAACATGATGATGTGGAAGACATAAAGGAATTGTGTAGTGGTATTACCTCATCCACACTTCCTCAACTTCCTTGATGTTGTGCAAGATATAGAACATGAGGTCCTCCCACTCTTGTCGTGGCATGTTATAAGATTTCGGGGCCCCAGCCCTGCCACCTTGCACGTTGAATAGATGGAGCCTGGGTTGATACTTGGGCTCTTCTATATTGTATCGAGGCACCTTGTTATGCAGATGGGGAACGTGGTCTGGATAGTATGATGTCCTGAGGTCTGACACCTCCTCTAGGATAACTGCCTCAGCTATGGAAGCTTCAATCTTAGCTTTGTTTCCACATTTCTGTCGGAGATGCTTGTTCTGTCTCTCAGGGCCGTACTGCCAACGATTCTGCACAGGCCCCCCCAACAATACCTCGTTCGCGAGGTGCAGAATGAGATGTGTCATCGGAGTAAAAAAGCCTGGCGGAAAGATCTTCTCTAGCTTGCATATCAACTCCGGTGCCTTCTTATGCAATTGTTCAATCACATCTTTAGTTACTTCTTTAGCACAGAGCGTGCGGAAGAAATGACTTAGCTCGGCAAGCACTCACCAGACATGCTCGGGGACATAGCCTCAAACCATCACTGGCATTATCCGCTCAATCCATACATGATACTCATGACTCTTGAGCCCAGTCACTTTGCCCGTTGAAAGATTGACTCCCTTACTTATATTCGATGCATAACCATCAGTGAACTTCACTATGTGTTTGAGCCACTTCAGTACCTCTGTCTTTTCAGGCTTTTTAAGAACGAAGTCAGCATCTGGCTTGAACCAGTTTATTCGACCGCCTGTGGGAGGCTTCGTGTTTAGTCGTGGTCTATCACAAATTTTCTGTTGACCGGCTCTAGCTTTAACGTTATCCTTCGTCTTATCAGGATTGTTGAGGATCGTGTGGAAAAGAGAGACTGCGACATTCTTTTCTGTGTGCATCACATCAATGTTGTAAGGAAGTTTGAGATCCTTGAAATAGGGAAGCTGCGAGACGGGGGTAATGTGAGTCCAGTTGTGCGTCTCACCATATCCCTCGAAGCCTTTTGCTTTGACTTTGCCTTTGCCTTTGCCTTTGCCTTTAGGCTAGAGAGCTTTTAGCTGAGCAATAACATCTGCCCCTGAAAACATTGGAATCTCGGTTCCTTCATGGACAACCCGGCCTTTCGTGATGTTCTTCTTGTCTTCCCTGTCTGGATGGTCTGGAGGGAGGAACTGTCGATGCAGGTCAAAGGCTACATACTTGCCACCCTTACTCAGCCAAATCATTTGCAGAGCCTGCATGCACACTGGGCATGGCATCTTCCCACTGGTACACCATCCGCAGAATAGAGCATAGCCGGGAAAGTCATGCATGCAATAGTGCAACCAAACTTTCATCAAGAAATTTCTCTGCAGATCCCGGTCGTATGTCAACCTCGGAAAGTACCAAGAATGGAGCAAATCATCCACCAGCGGCTGCATAAACACACCCAATTGCTTCCCCGGGTATTCAGGCCCCGGAATGATGAGCGACAAGAACATGGTCTTCCGTTGCATTAGGGCACCGGGAGGGAGATTGCGCGGAATTACAAACACGGGCCAGCAGCTGTATGGGTTGGACGACATACCATATGGATTTAACCCATCACCTGATATGCCAATTCTAACATTCCCAGCCTCGGCTGCTTCCTCGGGGTATTCTTCATCGAACGACTTCCATGCTTCTGCTTCCGATGGATGTACGATTTTATGCGGATGGTACCTTATACCTTGCTTGTGCCACTTCATCATTTTGGCAGTCTCCTCCATGAGGAAAAGGCGCTGCAGTCTTTCAATGAAATGGAGATACCGAAGCACCTTTGCGGGGATGGCTAGCTGCCTCTTCTCACCATCCTCACCGACCACCTCAAGGTACCGAGACGAACCGCACTTCCTACAGTACTTGTCATCCGCATACTCGTGCCTAAACAAAAGGCAATTCTTCGGACAAACATGTATTTTCTCATAATCCATAGAGAGTGCCTTCATGATTTTCTTTGTAGCGTACATGCTTTTCGGCAGTTCATGACCCTCAGGGAGGCTGTTAGCCCATACTCCCAGGAACGCTTCGAAGCATTTCTGGCTACGACCATACTCAGCCTTGACTGCAATCAGTTGCGAGATGGCATCCAGCTGAGATATTTTCGCACCCGCATAAAGAGGTTTCTTCGAAGAGGCCAAGACCTCCAAGAAGGCCTTCGCGGTTGCCTCCGGCTCCTCCGGTTCATTCTCTGAAGGTGTCGCATTTGCCGTTTCTGCAGTGATGACATCATCTAGCATGTCCCTGACCCCGTCATCCTCATAACCATCGATGCGTTGTCGCATCACCTCCTCTCTACCACGATCCTGCTCGGCTAAGTTTATCGACGGCATGTCAAAGTTTGGCATATATCCGTGCATGCGAAGGTGGTCAGTCATGTCCTTCTGATTTCTACGGTGACGTCTGGCACATCTCGCACAGGGGCATGGTGGGATAATTCTCATTGGCCTACGGAATATCTCCTTCAAATACACATCGGTTTTCGCGATCCACTCTGGTGTTACTCGATTCCGACGGATAAAGCCACTGTACATCCACTGATTATCTGCCATCCTCTGCTTTTTTGCAAGCCACACAACATAATTAAGAATTCACTTAAATTAATCACATCAAATTTTCATTTTCTACCGCGTTGAATCCACCTACATCTCTAATAGGTAAAGATGGGTCCTAATCCCAACCGAGGATGTGTAGATTGAGTACGTTCTCCAGTCTACCCCGTTCCGAGACAAAATTTCGGCAGCACCTCCCCACTGTTCTCCAGATACACGTCTCGGCTAATAGCTGAGAGAATGTGCTCCGGAGAACAACGGGGAGGCGCCGCCGAAATTTTGTCTCGAAACGGGGTAGAGCATGGAGAACGTACCCAATCTACACATCCTCGGGCTGTCCGTGGAAAACGCTGGACAATCCGAAAAAGCTGCGGTGATAAATATGCATTTGCATATTTATCGATGCAACCATTTCGGACGGAAGACGCCTAGGTTACGTGACTTGACGAGAAAAGAAAATCTAGTGACATGATTCAAAGAGTGTACAAGGTTAAGGTGGATTCGTAGCTCACCCTCGGCTGTAGAGGAAGTAGTCAAACAGCGACGAGATCACGGACCAATGCCTTCGACGACGATGACTCCAAAGATAAGCAACCCCACAAAGCCTGTAAATTATACCGACAAAAAAACTTAGATCATCAAGTGTCAAAAACTTAGATCACGGACCAATGCCTAATGAACAAGTTACCATTTTTGCTCAAATTACTATTTTTTAGCAAGACCATGAAGTGTCAAAAAATATGTCATCATTATTTTGTAGCAAGACCATCATGAACAAAAAACCACTCATCACGGAGATGCGACACAACAAAGAATGCTAATCCACCGTGCGAAAAGTATATATATCATCTCATCACCGTGGAAGTATATGTATCATTATATAAGTAATCTTAACATGGTAACCAAACTCGGTACATTTGTACATTGGGAGACAGCCATAATGAAAACTCCAAGCAAGTAAACTACTAGGACTAATAGGAGGTCCAAATCGACATTCAGGAAGAACAGGACTAACAGTAGGTATATATCAAATTGACTTATTATCCCAGCACTAATAGTAGGTAAAAAGCTAAAAAAAATCAGCAGCAGAGGATGCCGGACCGCCGGAGCCGGTGCTGACCAGCAGTAGAGGGCCGGCAAGGGGGCGCCGGACCGTCGGAGCCACGGCCGCGGCCAGCTCACCAGCAGCTGCGGGGCGGGAAGGGAGCGGGGACGACGGGGCCGGGAAGGGGGTGGGGACGACCCGGCCGGTGCGGGGCGGGCGGTGACGGCCGGCGGCGCTGCGTGGCGGGGACGGCCGGCGGCGGTGCGGCGCGGGGACGGCCGGCGGCGGTGCGGGGCGGGGACGGCCGGCGGCGGTGCGGCGCGGTGAAGGGCGGGGACGGGGCCGAGCGGTGCGGGGCGGGGACCGGGCGGGGGCGGCGGCGCAGAAGGGGACGGGGGGCGGCGGCGGGGGAGATCGAGCGGGCGGGCGCGCGTGTGAATCGAGCGGGCGGGCGCGCGTGGAACGAGTGGTCGGGATGAGTGGGGATGGGCCGGCCGATCCAGTGGATAAGGTGTGAGGTATGCCGACGGTGTAACCGTCGGCATAGATTTTTTATTTTTTTTTACTTATTTCAGTTATGTCATTTGTAATTTCGTCAGATCTAAATAATTCTTATTTTATTTGAACAAATAGTATCATGCTTAGCTTCAAGAGCTGCCAGAAGAAGAAGAAAAAACATAAAGATTTGTGAGTTAGTTCTCAGGTGTTGGATTTTGACTTCTTGAAAAATATTAACGCAAGAGAGCGGGTACATGTATATACCTTTTTTTGGGTGAAATACCGCAACTGGAAAAACGTGCGATGTTTCGGTGGCATAGCTACACCCGGAAGCCCCACCGACCAGACTAACCCTAGCACCGTTGACCCGGCGATCTACGCCTTTGACTTTCGCCGGACGGGCTTTGAACAGTTGACCGCGGCGACATCGGTGAGGGGGGTCACACCACTGAGCACCGTGCCGGGTGCTTGCACCCGCCACCGCACTTCCGAACATGTAGGAGGGCCCAGCTAAACACCTGGCGGCATAGCTACCCCCCAAACTACACCCGTCCCGTCTAACCCTGGCACCGTTGACCGGGCGGTCTACGCCTTTGACTTTCGCCGGACGGAGTTTGACCGATGGACATTTTCACCTG
>CM022303.1:599768090-599784692 GCA_011799875.1 Thinopyrum elongatum | reverse complement strand
CCAGACCCTCAAGGACAAGCTTACTTCTGCTCCAGTGCTTGCTCCTCCTGATTCTCGCAAGGACTTTGTCATATACTGCGACGCCTCTCGTCAGGGATTAGGCTGTGTCCTAATGCAAGAGCGAAGAGTAATTGCGTATGCTTCATGTCAATTGCGTCCGCATGAAGAAAATTATCCAGTGCATGATCTTGAACTTGCTGCAGTGATCTATGCATTAAAGTTATGACGACATTACCTTCTGGGTAATCGGTGTGAGATTTATACCGATCACCAAAGTCTGAAGTACTTGTTCACTCAACCGGATCTTAATCACCGTCAGCAACGATGGTTGGAAACAATTACGGATTATGACTGTGGTATCTCATATACCCAGGGCAAGGCTAATGTAATGGCCGATGCCCTGAGCCGCAACTCATATTGTAACAACCTCATGGTTAGGCGAGCTCAACCTCGTCTTTATGCAGAACTGACTCAGCTGAATCTGCGAATTGTTCACACCACTGAGCACCGTGCCGGGTGCTTGCACCCGCCACCGCACTTTCAGACATGTAGGAGGGCCAGCGAAAGACCTGGCGGCATAGCTACCCCCCCAAACTACACCCGTCCCGTCTAACACAACGAGAGTTGACCGGGCATAGCTATGCCTTTGACTTTCGCCGGACGGGGTTTGACCGATGGACATTTTCACCTGGGTGTGATAGCCCAGCACATAGGTACACTTTGTATCAAGGTCCGGGCAGAACCCACCGCAAGATTCCCTCCGTTACTGCCCGACGTGACCGTTCCCCCCTCCGTGCGACGGCGGCGGTGACGTCGGTGATGGGGGTCACACCACTGAGCACCGTGCCGGGTGCTTGCACCCGCCACCGCACTTTCAGACGTGTAGGAGGGCCAGCGAAAGACCTGGCGGCATAGCTACCCCCCCAAACTACACCCGTCCCGTCTAACCCTACGAGAGTAGAAAAAACACAAATAAAAATTAAAAAAAGAAAAATTGCAGCAAGGTAATTGTGGTTTTTATTTGATAGGAAATAGGTCAGGGGCCGTAGATTTTCACTAGGGCTTCTCTCAAGAAAATCGATAGGTGGGTAAACCAAAATTAGTTTGGGCAATTGATAGAAAAGCGAATAGTATGTGAACAATATCCAAGGGCAATCGATCGTGTATATAGGAATACGTCCATAGATTACAAGACCGAAAATGATTATTCATCTACGACTATTACCAACACATCGACCAATATCCAACATGCATTTAGTGATTAAGTTTCATGGAAAAACAGGATGTATGCAAATAAGAACGATGCCATGATAGTAGACAAGATCTATTCATGAGGAATAGACACCGTGTTTAGGTAAGCAATGCTACATGCCGTTTCATGTATCTTCTGTCATGAGATTTGAACACCGCAAGATAGAACCCATCACAAAGCACTCTTCCCATGCAAGAAAAATCAATCTAGTGGCCAAACCAACCAAATATTTCGGAGAAGAAATACGACGGGTTTATAACAATCATGCATAAAGGAGTTCTGCAAGAGCTCAAATTAATCTATAAATAGATCTGATCATAACTCCACAATTCATCAGATCCAAACAAAAACAACACCGCAAAAAGTCATTTACAGTCAAATAGGTCTCCAAGAACATCGAGAGAACATTGTATTGAGATAAAAAAGAAAAGAGGGAAGAAGTCCAGACAGCTCCATCTAAGCTACTACCTAGGGCCCCGGTAGGTCTGTGGTAAACTACTCACGCATCATCGAGGGCAAGCGGGTGATGATGAAGAACCCCTCCATGATCGTTAGACCCCTCGAAGAGTGTCGAAAAAGGGCCCTCTTAGTTGGAATCTCGTGTGGTTCTGTGGATCCCGTGCGGCGACGGAAACTGTTTTCTCTCGATCCCCTAGGTTTTTTTGGGATTTTTAGTGCATTTATTGAGGTGGATGGCGAGTGGGAGAAGCTTCCCGTGGTGGCCACTACCCACCAGGGCCCGCTTGCCGGCCTTCATGCGGGCCCTGGTGCCTAGTGGGGGCCCAACGGGCCTCATCCCGGGCCACGTCTTTGGCCTCCCTGGGTGTCTCTGTCAGAAAAACAAAAATCTCAACAAGTTTTCGTGGATCTTGCGACGTGCGAAGTAAAAAAACAAGCAAAAAGCAAGCAAGTGGCACTGGGCACTATGTCCATAGGTTGGTAGTCCCAAAAAATGATATAAGTTGCTAGTAACTTAATATAAAACATCCAAGATTAATGTAATTAGAACAGCATGAAACAATCAAACAGTATAAATACATTGTGGAGATGTACCAATGGCCGCCACGTGACCCCGCTTTTAATTTGCAATTACCGGATGGTTGCACAAGTGCCGCCTCGTCGAGCCCCCTCTCCGCCGATTCTCTTCCTCGGAGTCTGCCGGACGTGCGTGCCAGATCCCCTTGTTGCACACACCCTCCCACTGCTCCACGCTTGTACAGAGGAAAGTACGAGGGTCACACCACCATGAACGTAGCCACGAACTCAGGCGTCCCGCCCGGAGTTGCAAACACCCCACAAACCCTACAACCCATCTGAAAATAATAATACCTCAGTATGCTTATCAACAATAGCAGCCCAAAAACCACTACTAAGCAAGAAAAAGGTTATGCCGCTCAAAAGGCAATATATCCCCCTTATTGCAATGTAGAAAACAAGTGGTTTGGAGTAGATCAAATGTGAAATTGAAATTTGGAATGAAAGAGGACAATCAAACCTCCAGAAAATTCTTCAGAGATTTCAACAGTGAGCTTCAGTGTAATGTCACGGGCGAGAGGGCATGGCGATGATGATGAAACGATGAAGTCCACTGTACGAGTGTACCCTCACATCCGTTGATGTCACTGCTGCGGACAACCTGATGTCATTGTTAGCTTGTTATATGCCTATGTCAGTCATCAGCTAATACCAAACAAGCAATGGAAAATCTGAAATCTAAGCACAATATTCATGATAATTCTAATGCATTGCCACGGAACAAACATCTGTAAAAACAAAGTGGAAAGCACAGACAAATTATGAGCTGAATATGTGGGCAAACCATGATAACTTATTTTGAAAAGCAAAGATAGTATGAATCTAAAATACTGTGCACCCCACCAAACAACACACTACTCATTTATGAAAAGATAAGCAATACTCAATGTTGGAAAGTGACTACCACAAAATTGACAACAAAACTTGGATTGCCAGCTGGAGTGGGACGATAATAAGGCAATGTTGAAACGACAATATTATTGATACATGGTAACAACAGTGGCGTAACAGTATCCATTCAGGACATCATCTCCTGAGTCTTGAAGCTTTTGAGAACATTGGTGTCCTCTCATGATAACAAACACAAGAAAATACTTGCACGTTGCTTTTTCTCAGATTCAGAAAGTGAACACCAGACTTGCACGAGAATCTAGGGAGGAGTCTGTCCCATAATTTTTGCCTGCATTCATTACCTCTGCTAGAATTCACATCAACTAATAGACGACCGAAAAGGTTTATGATTGTCAAAAAATTGTCACCCCAGAAGTAGATTCTCTAAATGGAAGAATATCAAAGACATCAGGGTGGGAACATGAGGGGGTACGGGCCTTGGCTGCAGGGACTCGTCGTCCTCATCAAACATGGAAGAATTTTAGTATCTAGCAATGTTGCTATGTTCATATTTCTTAATAACAAATAGTATATATTATGCTATTTCAATAAAAAAAGATGAAAAAAGAAAAACCATGCTCAGATAGTATCAAGATAGCAGCATTGGTATTACCCTGCTGGATCGAAAGCAATCATAGAAGGGAACGATGGATGGGTTGATGGACAATGATGCATTATTGATATCAACCTTACGGGAAAAATCAGCATTACAACTGTACAATGCAAAGATGGCCATCCACTTTTGTGAAAGTCATTCAGCACACAAAAGCCTTAGATTTAAAGACACATCGTCTTACTGTCATCTAAACAAGGAGTACGCCCCATAAAACATATTCTGGAGATGTGAGCTGTCCTGGTTCAATCATTTAATCAAGTCCAAATCATAAGCCGGACTGACTCCTGTAACAGTGTTTCATAATTTACATGAGCCAGAACTCACGACCACTTCTGTGTGTTATGAAATTTCTAAGCCAACATTTTCACCAACTACTTCTGTCATGGACCAGAAAAAGAGTTCAAGGACATGTTAGTATAATTCACCACCTATTGGCAGGCACAAGAAAAATCAAAAATACATGGCGCGGAAATTTAAAATGATCCAAATTTAGTATTGGATAATTCAGGACGGTGAGAAATGAAGAGGCATGGATACTAATGAATCTAAATTGAGTATCTGCAACCGCAACGTCTTACAACTACTAGAGTTATCCAAAACATCGTGGAATCACTGAGATGAAGAAGAGGATTAAAACCAAAGCTAGGCTATTCTATTGGAATTGTTAGAAATTGTGGTGGGTAGCGGACTCAAACTGAAGTTTCCTAACTGAACTAAAAATGGCAGTTGCGCTGAAACCAATGAAACAATTGTTATTCCTTGACTTGGAATGCCCAAGAAAACACTACATGTATATGACACCACTCACAGGAAAGCAACACTTTCCATCTTGAATCAGGAGCCAACTCCTTGTTGGCACCATGAAGATATCTCTCAACTCTGAGCGATGTCTGGCCCTCCTGAGTGACATTTCCATAGAAATTTACCACGCACGGATGACACCTTTGGGCCATTTAAACGAGCAGATTAAAAAAGCCAAACTGGAAAGAAGTCAATGAACCTCCTTTTGAGAGCAGAGAACAGGAAGCATGTGAGAGGGCAAAAACGAAGAGGAGAGGGCTAACCGAGAGGATGAGGATGTTCTCATTGTCGCCATTGGCGACATCCGCTCGAGCCAATGTCCCCGGAATTCGCGCAAAAGCCGACACCAAATTAAAGACTGAGTCTCCACAGAGAAACAACTAATGTGAACCCGAGACTGTTTAGAACAATTAGGATGAAGTCGCATGCTAATGATGTATCAACATAAATAATTACTTAACAATGACCAAATGGGCAGTATCTATCAGGAAGTTTTGAAGTACATCGAAATTTTTAAGCTACTAAGGTATAGATAAGCTCACAGAAAAAATAGAAAAGATTATGGATTCGTGAATGTCCACAAAGTAGTAATTGAAATTTCCAACATAGGAATTATTGTTGTACACAGATTAGAGATATAGACACGAACAACCATGTAAAATGTACGATTAATTAAAGAGATTAACGACAGATTCAGGCCGAGAAAGACAACCCTATACTACATCTTAATTAGCTAACCAATGACAGTACTGAATGGAAGATGAAGTGTACCTTCCCTTTGCTAAGAATGAAAATAACAAACATGTGGCAGGGAATTCACTACCGGAATCGACCCCCTATGTGGTGCGGCCACGGCCCGAGACGTCGGCATAGCCCTGAAAAACGTCGGATAGGCCATGCCGACGGTAGGGCCGTCGGCATATTATACGTCGCGTAGCCCGGGAAGCAGTCGTCGGGCATAGAAAGGTGACGTCGGCATTAGGTTCTATGCCAGATTTGGTGTGTTTTTTCCGACATCTATGCCGGTGGCCCGGGCCGGCGGAAACGTTCCCGCCTAACGGCGACCGACGTCAAACGGCAACCAAGGGCTGCTCGCAGTGGCAGGGCTATGCCACGGCATGGCAGTAGGCATAGTTTCAAAAACTATGCCGACGGCCCGGCCGTAGGCTAGCCTGCCACGTGGCGTGAGTAGCCCTTGTCTCGTGGGACAGGGCTAGACTACGGCCTAGCCGTCGGCATAGTTTGAAACTATGCCGACGGCTAGCGTAGGCATAGCCCTGCAACGTGATCGCAGCTGGGCTATCATGGGGCAGGCCCGCGCCGCTATGCTACGGCCTAGCCGTCGACATAGTTGAAACTGATGTCGACGGCTTAGGCCGTAGGCATATCGGCCAGTGTCAGCAACTGGGTGCCAGGCCAGGGCCCTATGCCTTTTAACGGTTAGGCCGTCGGGCATAGATTTATATTTGATTTTTTTTCTGTTCCTGTGTTTCTATCAATTCAATTCAAATAATATACAGCAGCTATATATGATGAATATACACATTAGAGAAAAACATCTAAGGATCATCGGCCACCGTCCACAAACAATTAGATGCGATAAGCATCATCACAATCAAACATAAATATAAGATAAGCATATATATAATGAAGCACACACAGTCATAAAGGAACCAATCAAAGACCACAAGTTTATGTCATCATCATGACACACACAAGTCATCTAAAAAGACAGAGCATAAGCACACAAGTAACCCACAAAGTCTAAGCGGCAGGAGGGGATGTCGAGCACCGCGGGAGGTCGTCAACGCCAGATCCGCTGAAAGCCCAGTCGTTCACAGGCAGCGCTACCACCAAGGACTGCCTCCACCTCCCACCTCCGTGGATCGGAGGGTCTGCCGTGACTCGGAGTGTGCGACGACCATCCGCCAACGGTTGAGTTTCCACCGGTTCCCTGGATGTTGAAAAACATATTAACGGGATATATGACTGTGTTGAAAGGCATGATATGCTTTCGGCGAATAGTTTAGGGATGTACATACCGGTGAGAGGGCCATAGTGTGCTGTGTTGCACAACTCTCAAAGGTAAGCAGCGGTTGGTTGTTGTTGTGAGGAGGTGGTGCTGATTGCATTATTGAGGAACCCGTCCGGGCCGCATCTCCTCAAGGAGCTCGCTGTGTTGTTGTATCCTGGCATTGTTATGCTCATGGTTTGGCATGATAGTCTCGTGTGCCACGCCCATGGTCTCCTGGGAGTGGTTGTACTCCATTGTAGGGCCTACGGTTATGACATGATGGAACTCATAAACATCTCAATGCGGAAAATAAAGTGAGCAGTGAGCAATGTAGATAAGAGAAAAATACTTACAGATTGCCGCTCCTGAAAGAGGGGCCTTGTGACTGCTCACTGGTTCATGGGCGGTGCGATGCTCAGGTAGGGGCGATAGCTCGGACGCTGCGTTGTAGGAGGATAGTAGGGATTGATAAACAGCATCGAGAAACCGGTGCGGACCGTGCTACGGGCCCATGCCCACCACCACCCTCTCGTCCAGATCTGCACTCATGGGGTCAGAGATGTGCCAGGATGTGTAACCTGAGATACTCCTGGAGTAGACAACCGCTTCTTCTCCGCCGGTGTGTTGGCACGTAGGTAATTGGACTCGCAGGTTGGGGCTCCTCACGTATGGGCGACTCCCACGCCTCATGTGTGAGAGCGAACGCTTCAGGTTCTCCTCCTGACACACCAAAAAGAGGTTAGATCATACATAAGAAAGTAAAGAGAAGAAGAATGTTTCGATGAGTTAGTCATACATGAAGGGCCTTGGGAGAAAGGTGGCTCGGTTCCCTGAGCATTGTACCCCTCCGTCCCCTCGGATTCGTCCGTGTTTTTGATGCTACGTAGTCCCCCCATCTCCATCCTATCACCACCAACACATCACCAATGCCGCCCAGACTCGTCTTTCCATAACACCATTGGACACACCTAATAATGAAAGCATTAAGGGCATGTCAACACGAAACGGTAAAATGTACCATCAAACATCGGAATGAAAATCTTTTTATACTTACCCGCGCCAAGTACTGGTCCCTCTCCAACGGTTTAAGTGCCGTCTCCGCGCTTCTTCCTTGTTCATCTTCCACCAAGAGTCGTAAGTGATGATAGGGGTATGTCGAGGATGGCCACATTAGCGACCTCGTATATATGCATCTGGCGGGCCTTCTCTTGCCAATTGGCGCCAGCACGATCTGGTCGGATATGGGCCTTGTGCTCCGGAAGAACTCGATTAAAATTTACCAAATATGCATGAAACCACAAGAATGGAAGAAGCCAGAGTTCATCATTCATGAAACTTAGAATGGACTTGTGCTTGTGCTTCTGAAGAGAACTCACCAGAAAGTAGTTGATCCGGCCGGGCATGGGTATCATTGCTCCGCGTGGTTGGAGGGCGCTACCCAGTGGTCCAAAGCTCGTGGCCAAAACCCGATGGCCGGGTGCCTGACTGGATCAGGACAATTACAACCCGGCCAATATAACTTCAGCAAGACGGGATGAGACCGTTGGGAATACAGACCCCTTTAGAATTATCAGTTGCTGCAAAAGAATGAACTATTAGCATGGACAAGCAAAATAAAATAACAACCGGAATGAGCATGTGACAAGCAAACTAATGAAATTATATAAAGTGACACTTACTCTTTACCCGCGGGCTCAATGAGCCCACTTCTGTCTCCCCAGTGCCAGGAACATGCTTTGGTAGCTTTGCGGTGTGACCACGCAGACACCCCTTGCTGTTGCAACCCCTCTCCCGCCAGATACATAATCCCCCACACCACCATTCCTCCTCGCCTGCTCCTCCTTCCTATTCCTCGGCCCCCCTCCTAGAACCTACCTCGCTCCTCCTTCCTCCTCCTCGGCCCCATCTCGAACCTCCGCCTCCTCCGCCTCTCTCTCCTGAACATCGTCGTCCTCCTCCTCCTCTCGTAAGAGGGTACCTCATAGAGGAGCGGGTTACTCACTAGAGGAGGGCCTACGAATGACAACACCCTAAGTCGGTTGAGGGCCCGTGCGTTGTTTCTGGCCGCGACCCCCTCGCCCTCTATTGGCTATCCCACCGCACCCATCCTCCTATAGGGGCACATCTCCCTCGATTTTTCCCTCTCCCCCCCCCCCCTGGAGGAGTCATTCCTAAGGAGTCGGGGGGTAGGATTACGTGCTCGACCACTCCGACTAGGCATGCCTACAACCTTGCGTAGGAAACCCACTGCCGTCGGCCCTTCCCCTTGCCATGTTCCACGAAACCGTATTGAAAAGCAGAATAAAACAATTAGTTACATATAATGAAGAAACAAGCATTATGAAACGCCTTCCAGTAATGAAGGAATAAAATGCATAGAATAAATAATCATGAAATAACGGCAACATCTAAAACCCATAGAAAAAAAGTCTTGAAATGTACATCTGCGTTAGAACCCCATACGAATCATCAACTGTTTGTAACCTTATTCTCGGCGGTTTCATTCATCACCAGCACTCAATCATATCATCTTCGTGTTCTGACGGAGTGGAGGCTCTTCCTCGTTCCCCGTCAGCATCTCGTTTAACTTTTGTTAGCACTAAGTATGCACTTTCAATTGACAAGGTCTCACCATCATTCCCGTGAATTCGTACTTGTTGGATCCAAAATCATATCAGCCAATGGCTAGAGTCAGAGTTTTCTAACCAATCATATCAGTCCTCTTGATTGAACACTCCCTCGATGTCACGGGGGGGGGTTAATGGGTAGTAATCGTCTTCATTCGGGCGGAAGCTTACATGTGGCGACACCTTGAACACAACTTCCCAACCCTTTAGGTACTCTCCCTCTGGCACGGCGTCTTAAGGCAGATAAAACTGGAGTAGCTTTGTGGGTCAGCGCAATGAAGAGAGAGAGCGGCTCCTACATAACGGTTTTTTGATGGTTTAACTTCGACCAAAACCAAATAGAATTTGCGTTATGTCTCTGGCCCTCCAGCGGATCGAACACGGCATTTGAACAAGTGCAGACTTAGGTTTTGCGCCGCCTTTGCTGATTTAATCTCGTATAATTTGCTACCCTTCCGTAGTAGTCTATCTTATTGAATTATTGACCGAGGGGGTACACTCCGCGTATTTATTATGTTTTGGGATCAGTGACGGCTGTTCTGGTGCTCCTCTGTATGAAGCGATTACCCATTCACATCAGACTTTTACCTTGTCAGACAGCAGGTAGTACAAAACCCCATGCGTAAACCCATCTCAATTCGTCATTCCATAGATTATGTTCGGATTATTTCCCTACAAGTATAAATTGAAAGTGTTGGGTGCATAGTTCGTTAACCTAATATAAATGTTGTTGAACTAGGAGTTAATAGGGGAATGTAGAAATTACTTTCTCCATGACACCAAGCAACAAATTTCACCGTTTCCAGGGTTTCCATGATGGAGAAATAGTACAAGGCCTCCGCTCCCTAGTAGGAGGATAATTCTTCCATTACTCTGAAGGGACAATCACTAAAAGAAGAAAAGAGTTGTTATAGACGGGATAAGTTGAACATAGACAGATGATGTGGAGGCCAGAACATAAAGGATTGTGCAGTGGTATTACCTCATCCACACTTCCAACTTCTTATGTTGTGGCAAGATATAGAAGGAACATGAGGTCCTCCACTCTTGTCGTGGAATGTTATAGAAGATTCGGCTGGCCCAGCCCTCCACCCTTGGCACGTTGAATAGATGGAGCCTGGGTTGATTACTTGGGCTCTTTCTATATGTACGAGGCCACCTGTTATGCAGATGGGAGACGGGTCTGGATAGTATGATTTGTCCTGATTGTTCGACGGTCTTGACACCTCCTCTAGGATAACTGCCCAGATATGGAAGACTTCAATCTTTAGCTTTGTTTCCACATTTCTGCGGAGATGCTTGTGTTCTGTCTCTCAGGGCCGTACTGCCAACGATTTGCAAAGGCCACCCCTTCCCCAACATACCTCGTTCGCGGGTGCAGAATGAGATGGTCATCTGGACGTAAAAAAGCCTCGGCGGAAAAGATTTCTCTAGCTTGCATATATCAACTCGGTGCCTTCTTATGCCAATTGGTCAATCACAATCTTTAGTTACTTCTTAGCACAGAGGTGCGGAAGAAATGACCTTAGCTAGGCAAGCAACTCCCAGACATGCTCGGGGACATAGCCTAAAACCATCACTGGCATTATTCCGCTCAATCCAGACCATGATACTCATAGACTCTTGAGCAGTCATTGCGTTAAAGATTGACTCCTACTTATATTGATGCATTAACCATAAAAGTGAACTTCACTATGTGTTTGAGCACTTCTAGTACCTCTGTCTTTTCAGGCTTTTTTAAGAACGAAGTCAGCATCTGGCTGGAACAGTTATTCGGGGGACGCCGGTGGGAGGCTTCTGTTTAGTCGTGGTCTATCAAAAATTTTGTTGTGACCGCGCTCAGCTTTAACGTTATTCCTTCGTGCTTTATTCAGGATTGTGGAGATCGTGTTGGAAAAGAGAGACTTGCGACATTCTTTTCTGTTGTTGCACATCACATCAATGTTGTAACGAAGTTGAGATTTCATTGAAATAGGGATAGGCTGCGCGACGGGGGTAATGTGAGTTCAGTGTGCGTCTCACATATCCTCGAACCTTGGCTTTGAATTTGCCTTTGCCTTTGCCTTGCCTTTTAGGTGATAGAGAGACTTTTAGCTGGCAATAAATCTGACCCCTGGAAAACATTGGAATCTCGGTTCCTTCAGGAAAACCCGGGCTTTCGTGATGTTCTTCTTGTATTCCCTGTCTGGCATGGTCTGGAGGGAGCGAATGTACGATGCAGGTCAAAAGGTACATACCTTCACACCCTTACTCAGCAAATCATTGCAGGAGCCGCTATGCCACACTGGGCATGCATTGTCCCCACTGGTACACCCCTATCCGCAGAATTAGAGTCAAAGCCGTGGGAAAAGTCATGCATTGCAACATAGTGCAACCAAAACTGCTCATCAAGAGAAATTTCTCTGACCAGAATCTCCCGGTCGTATGTGAAACCTCGGAAAGTACAAGACATGGAGTGGAGCAAATATGATCGCACCAGCGGCTGCACTAAACACACCCAATTGCTTCCTCGGGGTATTCAGGATTCCCGGCTAATGACTGACGTCTGACAAGACACATGGTCTCCGTTGCATTTAGCGGCACGGGAGCGGAGCATTTGCGCGGGAATTACAAACACGGCGCAGCAGCTGTAGGGTGGATTGGGACGACATCCCATATGGATTTAACCCATCACATGATATGCCAATTCTAAACATTTTCCCAGCCAGGCTGCTCCTCGGGGTTTATTTTCATCGAACGCATTCCATGCTTCTGCTTCCGATGGATGTACGATTTTAGGCGGATGTACCTATACCTTGCTTGGCCACTTCATCATTTTGCAGTCTCCTCCATGAGGAAAAGGCGCGAAGTCTTTCAATGAAATGGAGATGAACGAAGCACCTTTGGGGGATGTAGCTGCCTCTTCTCACCATCCTCCCAACAGACCACCTGCAATGGTACCGAGACGAACCGCACTTCCACCCGTACTTGTCATCCGCATACTCTTGCCTAAAAAAAATGGAATCTTCGGACAAACATGTATTTTCTCATAATCCATTAGAGAGGAGTGCCTTTGAGTGTTCTTGAGCGTACATGCTTTTCGGCAGTTAAGACCCTCAGGGCAGGCTGTCTAGCCCCCATACTCCCAGAGGACCGCTTCGGAAGCATTTATTGGCTAGACCAATCAGCCTGTGACTGCGATCAGTTGTCGAGATGGCATCCAGCGGATGATTATTTTCGCACCCGCAGAAAGAGGTTTCTTCGAAGAGGCCAAGACTCCAAGAAGCCTTCGCGGTTGCCTCCAGGCTCCTCCGGTTCATTCTCTGAAGGGGCGCATTTGCCGTTCTGCAGTGATGACATCATCTAGCAATGTCCCTGACCCAGTCATCTCATAACCATCGATGCGTTGTCGCATCACCTCCTCTCTACCCACGATCCTGCTCGGCTAAGTTTATATCGACGGCATGTCAAAGTTTGGCATATATCCGTGATGCGCAGGTGGTCAGTCATGTCCTTCTGATTTCTACGGTGAACGTATGCGCACATCTCGCACAGGGGCATGGTGGGATATTTCATTGGCCTACGGAATATCTCCTTCAAATACACATCGGTTTTCGCGATCCACTCTGGGTGGTACTCGAGGTCCGACGGATTAAAGCCACTGTACAGCCACTGATTATCTGCCATGCTCTGCTTTGTTGCAAGCCACAACAACTAATTAAGGAATTCACTTAAATTAATCCATCAAATTTTCAGTTTCTACCGCGTGAATCCACCTACATATTAATAGGTAAGATGGGTCATAATCCCAACCGAGGATGTGTAGATTGAGTTTTACGGGGGTTCCCAGTCTACCCCGTTCCGAGGACAAAAATTCGCAGCACCTCCCCCTGTTCTCCAGATACCACGTCTCGGCTAATAGCTGACAGAGAATGGGCTCCGGAGAGAGAAACAAACGGGGGGCGCCGCCGAAATTTGTCTCGAAACGGGGTAGGGTAGAGCATGGAGAACGTTACCCAATCTACACATCCCGGGTGTCGTGAAAACGCTGGACAATCCGAAAAAGCTGCGGTGATAAATATGCATTGCATATTTATCGATGCAACCATTTCGGGACGGAAGACGCCTAGGTTAACGGACTTGACGAGAAGAAAAAAAAAAGAAAAGAAAATCTAGTTGACATGCATCAAAGAGGGGTACAAGGTTAAGGGGATTCGTAGTTCACCCTCGGCTTTGTTAGAGGAAGTAGTTCAAACAGCCGACGAGATCACGACCAATGCCTTCGACGACGAGGACTCCAAAGAAAGCAACCCCACAAAGCCTGTAAATTATACGAACAAAAAAACTTGTCATCAAGTGTCAAAAACTTAGATCACGGACCAATGCCAATGAACAAGTTTACCATTTTTGCCTCAAAATTACACTAATGTTTTAGCAAGACCATGAAGTGTCAAAAAAATATGTCATCATTATTTTGTAGCAAGACCATCATGAACAAAAAAACCACTCATCACGGAGATGGCCGGACACCACAAAGAATGCTAATCCACGTGCGGAAAAGTATATAATCATCTATCACCCGGGAAGTATATTATATTAATATAAGTAATCTTACATGCGTAAACAAAACTCTGTACATTTGTACATGGAGAAGCCAGAATGAAAACTCCAAGCAAGTAAACTACTCGGGACTAATAGGAAGGTCAAAAATCTGCATTAGGAAGAACAGGACTAACAGTAGGATATATATCAAAAGTGACTTATTATCCCAGCACTAATAGAGGGTAAAAAGCTAAAAAAAATCAGCAGACAGCGGAGGATGACGGACCGCAGGAGCGGTTGCTGACCAGCAGTAGAGTTAGAGGGCCGGCAAGGGGGCGCAGGGACCGTCGGAGCCAACGCGGCCCGAGGCCAGCTCACAGCAGCTGCGGGGCGGGAAGGGACGCGGGGACGACGGGGGACGGGAATTAAGGAGTAGGGTGCGGGAAGAAAAGGACAACGCCGGTGACTGAGGTGGTGAGGGAGCTCAACGGGGAATGCGAAGGACACGGGAGAGGAAGTTTCCCACGGAGGGGAAAGGAAGGATACGGAGGTGACGGAGACAGACCGTATCTCGGGGAAGGAATTACTTTGCCCGGAAGTGAGGGCTTGAGGGGCCACTGGACAGGGGACGGCAGGAGGAGGTGAGGAGAGGGTAAGGGAGGGGACCGGGGAAGAGCGGTGCGGGCGGGGACCCGGGGCGGGGCGGCGGCCGAAGAAGGGGACGGGGGGCGGCGGAGGGGGAAGGCGCGGGGGGAGAGGAGAGCGAGCGGGCGGCTGCGGTGTGAATCGAAGCGGGCGGGAGCGCGTGAACGAGTGGTCGGGATGAGTGGGATGGGCCGGCCGATCCAGTGGATAAGGTGTGAGGTATGCGACGGCAGTGTAACCGTCGGCATAGATTTTATTTTTTTTTTTTTTAATATTCAGCTTCGTCACTTTGTAATTTCGTGATCTAAATAATTCTTATTTTATTGAACAAATAGTATCATGCTTAGCTTCAGAGTGCCAAGAGAAGAAGAAAAAACATTAAAGATTTGTGAGTTGTTCTCAGGTGTTGGGTGGTGGATGTTGACTTCTTGAAAAATATTAACGAAAGGAGAGCGCGGGGTACATGTATATACCTTTTTTGGGTGAAAACCGGCAGACTGGAAAAAACGTTTGCGATGTTCGGTTGGGCATAGCTACACCCGGAAGCCCCACCACGACCCCAGATAACCTAGCACCGTTGACCGGCGATCACGGCCTTGACTTTCGCCGGACGGGCTTGAACAGTGACCGCGGCGACAGCGGCTGAGGGGGTCACACCAAGCACCGTGCGGGTGCTTGCACCCGCCACCGCACTTCCGAACATGTAGGAGGCCCAATAAACAACTGGCGGAATAGCTACCCCCAAACTACACCGTCACGTCTAACCCTGGCATCCGTTGACCGGGCGGTCTACGCCTTTGACTTTCGCGGACGGAGTTGACCGAGGGACATTTTCACATGGGTTGTGATAGCCCAGCAAATAGGTACACACTTCGGATCAAGGTCCGGGGCAACAACCACCGCAAAGATTCCCTATCGTTACTGCCCGCCCAGCCTGGAGCCTTACCCACCCCTCGGGCGACCCCCCCCCGGCCCCACCCCCCCCCCCCCCCCCCCCCCCCCCCCCCCCTACCCCCCCCCCGCCCCCCCCCCCCCCCCCCCCCCCCACGCCCCCGGCCCCCCCCGCACCCGCGGAGGCTGAGGGGGGTCACACCACTAGCACCGTGCCGGGTGTTTGCACCTGCCACCGCACTTCGGGACATGTAGGAGGGCCAGATTAAACACCTGGAAGCATAGCTACCCCCAAACTACACCGTCCCGTCTAACCCCCTGGCCACCGTTTGACCGGGCGGTCTTAAGCCTTTTTGACTTGTTCGCCGGACGAGGTTTGGAACGAATGGACTTTTTTTTTTTTTTTGTTTTTTCACATGGGTGTGATAGCCCAGCACATAGGTTACACTTTGTATACAAGTCGGGGGCAAGAACCCACCGCAAGATCCCTCCGGTACTGCCCAGACGTGCCGAGTCCCACATCATTGCCGACGGCGGCGGTGACGTCGGTGATGGGGGTACACCACTGAGCCACCGTGCCGGGTGCTTTGCACCCGCCACCGCACTTTCAGACTGGAGGAGGGCAAGCGAAAGACCTGCGGCATAGCTACCCCCCCCCAAAACTACCAGTCCCGTCTAACCATACGAGAGTGGACAGGGCATAGCTACGCCTTGACTTTCGCAGGACGGGGTCCACCCCCCACCTTGACGATTTGGACATTTTCACCTGGGTGTGATAGCCCAGCACATAGTAACACTTTGTCATCAAGGTCCCCCGGGCACAAACCACACATGCAAGAATACCTCGTTACTCCCCACGCACGAGCCGTGGCCGTTCCACCCCTCGTGCGACGGCGCGGCGACGGCGTGAGGGAGATCAACCACTGAGCACCGGGTGGGGCTTGCACCTGCCACGCACTTCCGGGACATGTAGGAGCCCAGCTAAACACCTGGCGGCATAGCTAACACCCAAACCTAACACCCACCCCGTACCGTCTAACCACTGGCACCGTTGACCGGCGGTCACGCTTTGACTTTCGCTGGACGAGGTCCTTTGACCGATGGGGACATTTTCACCTGGGTGTGATAGACAGCACATAGGACCTTTGTATCAAGGTTTCCGGGCAGAACCCACCGCAAGATTCCCTCGTTTACGCCCGACGGGCCGTTCCCACCCCTCCGGTCGACAGCCCGCTGGCGGCGACGTCGTGAGGGAGTCAACACCCACGGAGCACCGGCCGGGTGATTGCACCTGCCACCGCAAACTTTT
>CM022303.1:599751328-599767865 GCA_011799875.1 Thinopyrum elongatum | reverse complement strand
AACCCACCGCAAGATTCCCTCTGTTACCGCCCGACGTGGCCATTCCACCCCTCCGTGCGACGGCGGCAGCGACGTCGATGAGGGAGGTCACACCACTGAGCACCGTGCCGGGTGCTTGCACCTGCCACCGCACTTCCGGACATGTAGGAGGGCCCAGCTAAACACCTGGCGGCATAGCTACCCCCCAAACTACACCCGTCCCGTCTAACCCTGGCACCATTGACCGGGCGGTCTACGCCTTTGACTTTCGCCGGACGAGGTTTGACCGATGGACATTTTCACCTGGGTGTGATAGCCCAGCACATAGGTACACTTTGTATCAAGGTCCGGGCAGAACCCACCGCAAGATTCCCTCCGTTACTGCCCGACGTGGCCGTTCCCCCCTCCGTGCGACGGCGGCGGTGACGTCGGTGATGGGGGTCACACCACTGAGCACCGTGCCGGGTGCTTGCACCCGCCACCGCACTTTCAGACGTGTAGGAGGGCCAGCGAAAGACCTGGCGGCATAGCTACCCCCCCCAAACTACACCCGTCAGAAAAAACACAAATAAAAATTAAAAAAAGAAAAATTGCAGCAAGGTAATTGTGGTTTTTATTTGATAGGAAATAGGTCAGGGGCCGTAGATTTTCACTAGGGCTTCTCTCAAGAAAATCGATAGGTGGGTAAACCAAAATTAGTTTGGGCAATTGATAGAAAAGCGAATAGTATGTGAACAATATCCAAGGGCAATCGATCGTGTATATAGGAATACGTCCATAGATTACAAGACCGAAAATGATTATTCATCTACGACTATTACCAACACATCGACCAATATCCAACATGCATTTAGTGATTAAGTTTCATGGAAAAACAGGATGTATGCAAATAAGAACGATGCCATGATAGTAGACAAGATCTATTCATGAGGAATAGACACCGTGTTTAGGTAAGCAATGCTACATGCCGTTTCATGTATCTTCTGTCATGAGATTTGAACACCGCAAGATAGAACCCATCACAAAGCACTCTTCCCATGCAAGAAAAATCAATCTAGTGGCCAAACCAACCAAATATTTCGGAGAAGAAATACGACGGGTTTATAACAATCATGCATAAAGGAGTTCTGCAAGAGCTCAAATTAATCTATAAATAGATCTGATCATAACTCCACAATTCATCAGATCCAAACAAAAACAACACCGCAAAAAGTCATTTACAGTCAAATAGGTCTCCAAGAACATCGAGAGAACATTGTATTGAGATAAAAAAGAAAAGAGGGAAGAAGTCCAGACAGCTCCATCTAAGCTACTACCTAGGGCCCCGGTAGGTCTGTGGTAAACTACTCACGCATCATCGAGGGCAAGCGGGTGATGATGAAGAACCCCTCCATGATCGTTAGACCCCTCGAAGAGTGTCGAAAAAGGGCCCTCTTAGTTGGAATCTCGTGTGGTTCTGTGGATCCCGTGCGGCGACGGAAACTGTTTTCTCTCGATCCCCTAGGTTTTTTTGGGATTTTTAGTGCATTTATTGAGGTGGATGGCGAGTGGGAGAAGCTTCCCGTGGTGGCCACTACCCACCAGGGCCCGCTTGCCGGCCTTCATGCGGGCCCTGGTGCCTAGTGGGGGCCCAACGGGCCTCATCCCGGGCCACGTCTTTGGCCTCCCTGGGTGTCTCTGTCAGAAAAACAAAAATCTCAACAAGTTTTCGTGGATCTTGCGACGTGCGAAGTAAAAAAACAAGCAAAAAGCAAGCAAGTGGCACTGGGCACTATGTCCATAGGTTGGTAGTCCCAAAAAATGATATAAGTTGCTAGTAACTTAATATAAAACATCCAAGATTAATGTAATTAGAACAGCATGAAACAATCAAACAGTATAAATACATTGTGGAGATGTACCAATGGCCGCCACGTGACCCCGCTTTTAATTTGCAATTACCGGATGGTTGCACAAGTGCCGCCTCGTCGAGCCCCCTCTCCGCCGATTCTCTTCCTCGGAGTCTGCCGGACGTGCGTGCCAGATCCCCTTGTTGCACACACCCTCCCACTGCTCCACGCTTGTACAGAGGAAAGTACGAGGGTCACACCACCATGAACGTAGCCACGAACTCAGGCGTCCCGCCCGGAGTTGCAAACACCCCACAAACCCTACAACCCATCTGAAAATAATAATACCTCAGTATGCTTATCAACAATAGCAGCCCAAAAACCACTACTAAGCAAGAAAAAGGTTATGCCGCTCAAAAGGCAATATATCCCCCTTATTGCAATGTAGAAAACAAGTGGTTTGGAGTAGATCAAATGTGAAATTGAAATTTGGAATGAAAGAGGACAATCAAACCTCCAGAAAATTCTTCAGAGATTTCAACAGTGAGCTTCAGTGTAATGTCACGGGCGAGAGGGCATGGCGATGATGATGAAACGATGAAGTCCACTGTACGAGTGTACCCTCACATCCGTTGATGTCACTGCTGCGGACAACCTGATGTCATTGTTAGCTTGTTATATGCCTATGTCAGTCATCAGCTAATACCAAACAAGCAATGGAAAATCTGAAATCTAAGCACAATATTCATGATAATTCTAATGCATTGCCACGGAACAAACATCTGTAAAAACAAAGTGGAAAGCACAGACAAATTATGAGCTGAATATGTGGGCAAACCATGATAACTTATTTTGAAAAGCAAAGATAGTATGAATCTAAAATACTGTGCACCCCACCAAACAACACACTACTCATTTATGAAAAGATAAGCAATACTCAATGTTGGAAAGTGACTACCACAAAATTGACAACAAAACTTGGATTGCCAGCTGGAGTGGGACGATAATAAGGCAATGTTGAAACGACAATATTATTGATACATGGTAACAACAGTGGCGTAACAGTATCCATTCAGGACATCATCTCCTGAGTCTTGAAGCTTTTGAGAACATTGGTGTCCTCTCATGATAACAAACACAAGAAAATACTTGCACGTTGCTTTTTCTCAGATTCAGAAAGTGAACACCAGACTTGCACGAGAATCTAGGGAGGAGTCTGTCCCATAATTTTTGCCTGCATTCATTACCTCTGCTAGAATTCACATCAACTAATAGACGACCGAAAAGGTTTATGATTGTCAAAAAATTGTCACCCCAGAAGTAGATTCTCTAAATGGAAGAATATCAAAGACATCAGGGTGGGAACATGAGGGGGTACGGGCCTTGGCTGCAGGGACTCGTCGTCCTCATCAAACATGGAAGAATTTTAGTATCTAGCAATGTTGCTATGTTCATATTTCTTAATAACAAATAGTATATATTATGCTATTTCAATAAAAAAAGATGAAAAAAGAAAAACCATGCTCAGATAGTATCAAGATAGCAGCATTGGTATTACCCTGCTGGATCGAAAGCAATCATAGAAGGGAACGATGGATGGGTTGATGGACAATGATGCATTATTGATATCAACCTTACGGGAAAAATCAGCATTACAACTGTACAATGCAAAGATGGCCATCCACTTTTGTGAAAGTCATTCAGCACACAAAAGCCTTAGATTTAAAGACACATCGTCTTACTGTCATCTAAACAAGGAGTACGCCCCATAAAACATATTCTGGAGATGTGAGCTGTCCTGGTTCAATCATTTAATCAAGTCCAAATCATAAGCCGGACTGACTCCTGTAACAGTGTTTCATAATTTACATGAGCCAGAACTCACGACCACTTCTGTGTGTTATGAAATTTCTAAGCCAACATTTTCACCAACTACTTCTGTCATGGACCAGAAAAAGAGTTCAAGGACATGTTAGTATAATTCACCACCTATTGGCAGGCACAAGAAAAATCAAAAATACATGGCGCGGAAATTTAAAATGATCCAAATTTAGTATTGGATAATTCAGGACGGTGAGAAATGAAGAGGCATGGATACTAATGAATCTAAATTGAGTATCTGCAACCGCAACGTCTTACAACTACTAGAGTTATCCAAAACATCGTGGAATCACTGAGATGAAGAAGAGGATTAAAACCAAAGCTAGGCTATTCTATTGGAATTGTTAGAAATTGTGGTGGGTAGCGGACTCAAACTGAAGTTTCCTAACTGAACTAAAAATGGCAGTTGCGCTGAAACCAATGAAACAATTGTTATTCCTTGACTTGGAATGCCCAAGAAAACACTACATGTATATGACACCACTCACAGGAAAGCAACACTTTCCATCTTGAATCAGGAGCCAACTCCTTGTTGGCACCATGAAGATATCTCTCAACTCTGAGCGATGTCTGGCCCTCCTGAGTGACATTTCCATAGAAATTTACCACGCACGGATGACACCTTTGGGCCATTTAAACGAGCAGATTAAAAAAGCCAAACTGGAAAGAAGTCAATGAACCTCCTTTTGAGAGCAGAGAACAGGAAGCATGTGAGAGGGCAAAAACGAAGAGGAGAGGGCTAACCGAGAGGATGAGGATGTTCTCATTGTCGCCATTGGCGACATCCGCTCGAGCCAATGTCCCCGGAATTCGCGCAAAAGCCGACACCAAATTAAAGACTGAGTCTCCACAGAGAAACAACTAATGTGAACCCGAGACTGTTTAGAACAATTAGGATGAAGTCGCATGCTAATGATGTATCAACATAAATAATTACTTAACAATGACCAAATGGGCAGTATCTATCAGGAAGTTTTGAAGTACATCGAAATTTTTAAGCTACTAAGGTATAGATAAGCTCACAGAAAAAATAGAAAAGATTATGGATTCGTGAATGTCCACAAAGTAGTAATTGAAATTTCCAACATAGGAATTATTGTTGTACACAGATTAGAGATATAGACACGAACAACCATGTAAAATGTACGATTAATTAAAGAGATTAACGACAGATTCAGGCCGAGAAAGACAACCCTATACTACATCTTAATTAGCTAACCAATGACAGTACTGAATGGAAGATGAAGTGTACCTTCCCTTTGCTAAGAATGAAAATAACAAACATGTGGCAGGGAATTCACTACCGGAATCGACCCCCTATGTGGTGCGGCCACGGCCCGAGACGTCGGCATAGCCCTGAAAAACGTCGGATAGGCCATGCCGACGGTAGGGCCGTCGGCATATTATACGTCGCGTAGCCCGGGAAGCAGTCGTCGGGCATAGAAAGGTGACGTCGGCATTAGGTTCTATGCCAGATTTGGTGTGTTTTTTCCGACATCTATGCCGGTGGCCCGGGCCGGCGGAAACGTTCCCGCCTAACGGCGACCGACGTCAAACGGCAACCAAGGGCTGCTCGCAGTGGCAGGGCTATGCCACGGCATGGCAGTAGGCATAGTTTCAAAAACTATGCCGACGGCCCGGCCGTAGGCTAGCCTGCCACGTGGCGTGAGTAGCCCTTGTCTCGTGGGACAGGGCTAGACTACGGCCTAGCCGTCGGCATAGTTTGAAACTATGCCGACGGCTAGCGTAGGCATAGCCCTGCAACGTGATCGCAGCTGGGCTATCATGGGGCAGGCCCGCGCCGCTATGCTACGGCCTAGCCGTCGACATAGTTGAAACTGATGTCGACGGCTTAGGCCGTAGGCATATCGGCCAGTGTCAGCAACTGGGTGCCAGGCCAGGGCCCTATGCCTTTTAACGGTTAGGCCGTCGGGCATAGATTTATATTTGATTTTTTTTCTGTTCCTGTGTTTCTATCAATTCAATTCAAATAATATACAGCAGCTATATATGATGAATATACACATTAGAGAAAAACATCTAAGGATCATCGGCCACCGTCCACAAACAATTAGATGCGATAAGCATCATCACAATCAAACATAAATATAAGATAAGCATATATATAATGAAGCACACACAGTCATAAAGGAACCAATCAAAGACCACAAGTTTATGTCATCATCATGACACACACAAGTCATCTAAAAAGACAGAGCATAAGCACACAAGTAACCCACAAAGTCTAAGCGGCAGGAGGGGATGTCGAGCACCGCGGGAGGTCGTCAACGCCAGATCCGCTGAAAGCCCAGTCGTTCACAGGCAGCGCTACCACCAAGGACTGCCTCCACCTCCCACCTCCGTGGATCGGAGGGTCTGCCGTGACTCGGAGTGTGCGACGACCATCCGCCAACGGTTGAGTTTCCACCGGTTCCCTGGATGTTGAAAAACATATTAACGGGATATATGACTGTGTTGAAAGGCATGATATGCTTTCGGCGAATAGTTTAGGGATGTACATACCGGTGAGAGGGCCATAGTGTGCTGTGTTGCACAACTCTCAAAGGTAAGCAGCGGTTGGTTGTTGTTGTGAGGAGGTGGTGCTGATTGCATTATTGAGGAACCCGTCCGGGCCGCATCTCCTCAAGGAGCTCGCTGTGTTGTTGTATCCTGGCATTGTTATGCTCATGGTTTGGCATGATAGTCTCGTGTGCCACGCCCATGGTCTCCTGGGAGTGGTTGTACTCCATTGTAGGGCCTACGGTTATGACATGATGGAACTCATAAACATCTCAATGCGGAAAATAAAGTGAGCAGTGAGCAATGTAGATAAGAGAAAAATACTTACAGATTGCCGCTCCTGAAAGAGGGGCCTTGTGACTGCTCACTGGTTCATGGGCGGTGCGATGCTCAGGTAGGGGCGATAGCTCGGACGCTGCGTTGTAGGAGGATAGTAGGGATTGATAAACAGCATCGAGAAACCGGTGCGGACCGTGCTACGGGCCCATGCCCACCACCACCCTCTCGTCCAGATCTGCACTCATGGGGTCAGAGATGTGCCAGGATGTGTAACCTGAGATACTCCTGGAGTAGACAACCGCTTCTTCTCCGCCGGTGTGTTGGCACGTAGGTAATTGGACTCGCAGGTTGGGGCTCCTCACGTATGGGCGACTCCCACGCCTCATGTGTGAGAGCGAACGCTTCAGGTTCTCCTCCTGACACACCAAAAAGAGGTTAGATCATACATAAGAAAGTAAAGAGAAGAAGAATGTTTCGATGAGTTAGTCATACATGAAGGGCCTTGGGAGAAAGGTGGCTCGGTTCCCTGAGCATTGTACCCCTCCGTCCCCTCGGATTCGTCCGTGTTTTTGATGCTACGTAGTCCCCCCATCTCCATCCTATCACCACCAACACATCACCAATGCCGCCCAGACTCGTCTTTCCATAACACCATTGGACACACCTAATAATGAAAGCATTAAGGGCATGTCAACACGAAACGGTAAAATGTACCATCAAACATCGGAATGAAAATCTTTTTATACTTACCCGCGCCAAGTACTGGTCCCTCTCCAACGGTTTAAGTGCCGTCTCCGCGCTTCTTCCTTGTTCATCTTCCACCAAGAGTCGTAAGTGATGATAGGGGTATGTCGAGGATGGCCACATTAGCGACCTCGTATATATGCATCTGGCGGGCCTTCTCTTGCCAATTGGCGCCAGCACGATCTGGTCGGATATGGGCCTTGTGCTCCGGAAGAACTCGATTAAAATTTACCAAATATGCATGAAACCACAAGAATGGAAGAAGCCAGAGTTCATCATTCATGAAACTTAGAATGGACTTGTGCTTGTGCTTCTGAAGAGAACTCACCAGAAAGTAGTTGATCCGGCCGGGCATGGGTATCATTGCTCCGCGTGGTTGGAGGGCGCTACCCAGTGGTCCAAAGCTCGTGGCCAAAACCCGATGGCCGGGTGCCTGACTGGATCAGGACAATTACAACCCGGCCAATATAACTTCAGCAAGACGGGATGAGACCGTTGGGAATACAGACCCCTTTAGAATTATCAGTTGCTGCAAAAGAATGAACTATTAGCATGGACAAGCAAAATAAAATAACAACCGGAATGAGCATGTGACAAGCAAACTAATGAAATTATATAAAGTGACACTTACTCTTTACCCGCGGGCTCAATGAGCCCACTTCTGTCTCCCCAGTGCCAGGAACATGCTTTGGTAGCTTTGCGGTGTGACCACGCAGACACCCCTTGCTGTTGCAACCCCTCTCCCGCCAGATACATAATCCCCCACACCACCATTCCTCCTCGCCTGCTCCTCCTTCCTATTCCTCGGCCCCCCTCCTAGAACCTACCTCGCTCCTCCTTCCTCCTCCTCGGCCCCATCTCGAACCTCCGCCTCCTCCGCCTCTCTCTCCTGAACATCGTCGTCCTCCTCCTCCTCTCGTAAGAGGGTACCTCATAGAGGAGCGGGTTACTCACTAGAGGAGGGCCTACGAATGACAACACCCTAAGTCGGTTGAGGGCCCGTGCGTTGTTTCTGGCCGCGACCCCCTCGCCCTCTATTGGCTATCCCACCGCACCCATCCTCCTATAGGGGCACATCTCCCTCGATTTTTCCCTCTCCCCCCCCCCCCTGGAGGAGTCATTCCTAAGGAGTCGGGGGGTAGGATTACGTGCTCGACCACTCCGACTAGGCATGCCTACAACCTTGCGTAGGAAACCCACTGCCGTCGGCCCTTCCCCTTGCCATGTTCCACGAAACCGTATTGAAAAGCAGAATAAAACAATTAGTTACATATAATGAAGAAACAAGCATTATGAAACGCCTTCCAGTAATGAAGGAATAAAATGCATAGAATAAATAATCATGAAATAACGGCAACATCTAAAACCCATAGAAAAAAAGTCTTGAAATGTACATCTGCGTTAGAACCCCATACGAATCATCAACTGTTTGTAACCTTATTCTCGGCGGTTTCATTCATCACCAGCACTCAATCATATCATCTTCGTGTTCTGACGGAGTGGAGGCTCTTCCTCGTTCCCCGTCAGCATCTCGTTTAACTTTTGTTAGCACTAAGTATGCACTTTCAATTGACAAGGTCTCACCATCATTCCCGTGAATTCGTACTTGTTGGATCCAAAATCATATCAGCCAATGGCTAGAGTCAGAGTTTTCTAACCAATCATATCAGTCCTCTTGATTGAACACTCCCTCGATGTCACGGGGGGGGGTTAATGGGTAGTAATCGTCTTCATTCGGGCGGAAGCTTACATGTGGCGACACCTTGAACACAACTTCCCAACCCTTTAGGTACTCTCCCTCTGGCACGGCGTCTTAAGGCAGATAAAACTGGAGTAGCTTTGTGGGTCAGCGCAATGAAGAGAGAGAGCGGCTCCTACATAACGGTTTTTTGATGGTTTAACTTCGACCAAAACCAAATAGAATTTGCGTTATGTCTCTGGCCCTCCAGCGGATCGAACACGGCATTTGAACAAGTGCAGACTTAGGTTTTGCGCCGCCTTTGCTGATTTAATCTCGTATAATTTGCTACCCTTCCGTAGTAGTCTATCTTATTGAATTATTGACCGAGGGGGTACACTCCGCGTATTTATTATGTTTTGGGATCAGTGACGGCTGTTCTGGTGCTCCTCTGTATGAAGCGATTACCCATTCACATCAGACTTTTACCTTGTCAGACAGCAGGTAGTACAAAACCCCATGCGTAAACCCATCTCAATTCGTCATTCCATAGATTATGTTCGGATTATTTCCCTACAAGTATAAATTGAAAGTGTTGGGTGCATAGTTCGTTAACCTAATATAAATGTTGTTGAACTAGGAGTTAATAGGGGAATGTAGAAATTACTTTCTCCATGACACCAAGCAACAAATTTCACCGTTTCCAGGGTTTCCATGATGGAGAAATAGTACAAGGCCTCCGCTCCCTAGTAGGAGGATAATTCTTCCATTACTCTGAAGGGACAATCACTAAAAGAAGAAAAGAGTTGTTATAGACGGGATAAGTTGAACATAGACAGATGATGTGGAGGCCAGAACATAAAGGATTGTGCAGTGGTATTACCTCATCCACACTTCCAACTTCTTATGTTGTGGCAAGATATAGAAGGAACATGAGGTCCTCCACTCTTGTCGTGGAATGTTATAGAAGATTCGGCTGGCCCAGCCCTCCACCCTTGGCACGTTGAATAGATGGAGCCTGGGTTGATTACTTGGGCTCTTTCTATATGTACGAGGCCACCTGTTATGCAGATGGGAGACGGGTCTGGATAGTATGATTTGTCCTGATTGTTCGACGGTCTTGACACCTCCTCTAGGATAACTGCCCAGATATGGAAGACTTCAATCTTTAGCTTTGTTTCCACATTTCTGCGGAGATGCTTGTGTTCTGTCTCTCAGGGCCGTACTGCCAACGATTTGCAAAGGCCACCCCTTCCCCAACATACCTCGTTCGCGGGTGCAGAATGAGATGGTCATCTGGACGTAAAAAAGCCTCGGCGGAAAAGATTTCTCTAGCTTGCATATATCAACTCGGTGCCTTCTTATGCCAATTGGTCAATCACAATCTTTAGTTACTTCTTAGCACAGAGGTGCGGAAGAAATGACCTTAGCTAGGCAAGCAACTCCCAGACATGCTCGGGGACATAGCCTAAAACCATCACTGGCATTATTCCGCTCAATCCAGACCATGATACTCATAGACTCTTGAGCAGTCATTGCGTTAAAGATTGACTCCTACTTATATTGATGCATTAACCATAAAAGTGAACTTCACTATGTGTTTGAGCACTTCTAGTACCTCTGTCTTTTCAGGCTTTTTTAAGAACGAAGTCAGCATCTGGCTGGAACAGTTATTCGGGGGACGCCGGTGGGAGGCTTCTGTTTAGTCGTGGTCTATCAAAAATTTTGTTGTGACCGCGCTCAGCTTTAACGTTATTCCTTCGTGCTTTATTCAGGATTGTGGAGATCGTGTTGGAAAAGAGAGACTTGCGACATTCTTTTCTGTTGTTGCACATCACATCAATGTTGTAACGAAGTTGAGATTTCATTGAAATAGGGATAGGCTGCGCGACGGGGGTAATGTGAGTTCAGTGTGCGTCTCACATATCCTCGAACCTTGGCTTTGAATTTGCCTTTGCCTTTGCCTTGCCTTTTAGGTGATAGAGAGACTTTTAGCTGGCAATAAATCTGACCCCTGGAAAACATTGGAATCTCGGTTCCTTCAGGAAAACCCGGGCTTTCGTGATGTTCTTCTTGTATTCCCTGTCTGGCATGGTCTGGAGGGAGCGAATGTACGATGCAGGTCAAAAGGTACATACCTTCACACCCTTACTCAGCAAATCATTGCAGGAGCCGCTATGCCACACTGGGCATGCATTGTCCCCACTGGTACACCCCTATCCGCAGAATTAGAGTCAAAGCCGTGGGAAAAGTCATGCATTGCAACATAGTGCAACCAAAACTGCTCATCAAGAGAAATTTCTCTGACCAGAATCTCCCGGTCGTATGTGAAACCTCGGAAAGTACAAGACATGGAGTGGAGCAAATATGATCGCACCAGCGGCTGCACTAAACACACCCAATTGCTTCCTCGGGGTATTCAGGATTCCCGGCTAATGACTGACGTCTGACAAGACACATGGTCTCCGTTGCATTTAGCGGCACGGGAGCGGAGCATTTGCGCGGGAATTACAAACACGGCGCAGCAGCTGTAGGGTGGATTGGGACGACATCCCATATGGATTTAACCCATCACATGATATGCCAATTCTAAACATTTTCCCAGCCAGGCTGCTCCTCGGGGTTTATTTTCATCGAACGCATTCCATGCTTCTGCTTCCGATGGATGTACGATTTTAGGCGGATGTACCTATACCTTGCTTGGCCACTTCATCATTTTGCAGTCTCCTCCATGAGGAAAAGGCGCGAAGTCTTTCAATGAAATGGAGATGAACGAAGCACCTTTGGGGGATGTAGCTGCCTCTTCTCACCATCCTCCCAACAGACCACCTGCAATGGTACCGAGACGAACCGCACTTCCACCCGTACTTGTCATCCGCATACTCTTGCCTAAAAAAAATGGAATCTTCGGACAAACATGTATTTTCTCATAATCCATTAGAGAGGAGTGCCTTTGAGTGTTCTTGAGCGTACATGCTTTTCGGCAGTTAAGACCCTCAGGGCAGGCTGTCTAGCCCCCATACTCCCAGAGGACCGCTTCGGAAGCATTTATTGGCTAGACCAATCAGCCTGTGACTGCGATCAGTTGTCGAGATGGCATCCAGCGGATGATTATTTTCGCACCCGCAGAAAGAGGTTTCTTCGAAGAGGCCAAGACTCCAAGAAGCCTTCGCGGTTGCCTCCAGGCTCCTCCGGTTCATTCTCTGAAGGGGCGCATTTGCCGTTCTGCAGTGATGACATCATCTAGCAATGTCCCTGACCCAGTCATCTCATAACCATCGATGCGTTGTCGCATCACCTCCTCTCTACCCACGATCCTGCTCGGCTAAGTTTATATCGACGGCATGTCAAAGTTTGGCATATATCCGTGATGCGCAGGTGGTCAGTCATGTCCTTCTGATTTCTACGGTGAACGTATGCGCACATCTCGCACAGGGGCATGGTGGGATATTTCATTGGCCTACGGAATATCTCCTTCAAATACACATCGGTTTTCGCGATCCACTCTGGGTGGTACTCGAGGTCCGACGGATTAAAGCCACTGTACAGCCACTGATTATCTGCCATGCTCTGCTTTGTTGCAAGCCACAACAACTAATTAAGGAATTCACTTAAATTAATCCATCAAATTTTCAGTTTCTACCGCGTGAATCCACCTACATATTAATAGGTAAGATGGGTCATAATCCCAACCGAGGATGTGTAGATTGAGTTTTACGGGGGTTCCCAGTCTACCCCGTTCCGAGGACAAAAATTCGCAGCACCTCCCCCTGTTCTCCAGATACCACGTCTCGGCTAATAGCTGACAGAGAATGGGCTCCGGAGAGAGAAACAAACGGGGGGCGCCGCCGAAATTTGTCTCGAAACGGGGTAGGGTAGAGCATGGAGAACGTTACCCAATCTACACATCCCGGGTGTCGTGAAAACGCTGGACAATCCGAAAAAGCTGCGGTGATAAATATGCATTGCATATTTATCGATGCAACCATTTCGGGACGGAAGACGCCTAGGTTAACGGACTTGACGAGAAGAAAAAAAAAAGAAAAGAAAATCTAGTTGACATGCATCAAAGAGGGGTACAAGGTTAAGGGGATTCGTAGTTCACCCTCGGCTTTGTTAGAGGAAGTAGTTCAAACAGCCGACGAGATCACGACCAATGCCTTCGACGACGAGGACTCCAAAGAAAGCAACCCCACAAAGCCTGTAAATTATACGAACAAAAAAACTTGTCATCAAGTGTCAAAAACTTAGATCACGGACCAATGCCAATGAACAAGTTTACCATTTTTGCCTCAAAATTACACTAATGTTTTAGCAAGACCATGAAGTGTCAAAAAAATATGTCATCATTATTTTGTAGCAAGACCATCATGAACAAAAAAACCACTCATCACGGAGATGGCCGGACACCACAAAGAATGCTAATCCACGTGCGGAAAAGTATATAATCATCTATCACCCGGGAAGTATATTATATTAATATAAGTAATCTTACATGCGTAAACAAAACTCTGTACATTTGTACATGGAGAAGCCAGAATGAAAACTCCAAGCAAGTAAACTACTCGGGACTAATAGGAAGGTCAAAAATCTGCATTAGGAAGAACAGGACTAACAGTAGGATATATATCAAAAGTGACTTATTATCCCAGCACTAATAGAGGGTAAAAAGCTAAAAAAAATCAGCAGACAGCGGAGGATGACGGACCGCAGGAGCGGTTGCTGACCAGCAGTAGAGTTAGAGGGCCGGCAAGGGGGCGCAGGGACCGTCGGAGCCAACGCGGCCCGAGGCCAGCTCACAGCAGCTGCGGGGCGGGAAGGGACGCGGGGACGACGGGGGACGGGAATTAAGGAGTAGGGTGCGGGAAGAAAAGGACAACGCCGGTGACTGAGGTGGTGAGGGAGCTCAACGGGGAATGCGAAGGACACGGGAGAGGAAGTTTCCCACGGAGGGGAAAGGAAGGATACGGAGGTGACGGAGACAGACCGTATCTCGGGGAAGGAATTACTTTGCCCGGAAGTGAGGGCTTGAGGGGCCACTGGACAGGGGACGGCAGGAGGAGGTGAGGAGAGGGTAAGGGAGGGGACCGGGGAAGAGCGGTGCGGGCGGGGACCCGGGGCGGGGCGGCGGCCGAAGAAGGGGACGGGGGGCGGCGGAGGGGGAAGGCGCGGGGGGAGAGGAGAGCGAGCGGGCGGCTGCGGTGTGAATCGAAGCGGGCGGGAGCGCGTGAACGAGTGGTCGGGATGAGTGGGATGGGCCGGCCGATCCAGTGGATAAGGTGTGAGGTATGCGACGGCAGTGTAACCGTCGGCATAGATTTTATTTTTTTTTTTTTTAATATTCAGCTTCGTCACTTTGTAATTTCGTGATCTAAATAATTCTTATTTTATTGAACAAATAGTATCATGCTTAGCTTCAGAGTGCCAAGAGAAGAAGAAAAAACATTAAAGATTTGTGAGTTGTTCTCAGGTGTTGGGTGGTGGATGTTGACTTCTTGAAAAATATTAACGAAAGGAGAGCGCGGGGTACATGTATATACCTTTTTTGGGTGAAAACCGGCAGACTGGAAAAAACGTTTGCGATGTTCGGTTGGGCATAGCTACACCCGGAAGCCCCACCACGACCCCAGATAACCTAGCACCGTTGACCGGCGATCACGGCCTTGACTTTCGCCGGACGGGCTTGAACAGTGACCGCGGCGACAGCGGCTGAGGGGGTCACACCAAGCACCGTGCGGGTGCTTGCACCCGCCACCGCACTTCCGAACATGTAGGAGGCCCAATAAACAACTGGCGGAATAGCTACCCCCAAACTACACCGTCACGTCTAACCCTGGCATCCGTTGACCGGGCGGTCTACGCCTTTGACTTTCGCGGACGGAGTTGACCGAGGGACATTTTCACATGGGTTGTGATAGCCCAGCAAATAGGTACACACTTCGGATCAAGGTCCGGGGCAACAACCACCGCAAAGATTCCCTATCGTTACTGCCCGCCCAGCCTGGAGCCTTACCCACCCCTCGGGCGACCCCCCCCCGGCCCCACCCCCCCCCCCCCCCCCCCCCCCCCCCCCCCCTACCCCCCCCCCGCCCCCCCCCCCCCCCCCCCCCCCCACGCCCCCGGCCCCCCCCGCACCCGCGGAGGCTGAGGGGGGTCACACCACTAGCACCGTGCCGGGTGTTTGCACCTGCCACCGCACTTCGGGACATGTAGGAGGGCCAGATTAAACACCTGGAAGCATAGCTACCCCCAAACTACACCGTCCCGTCTAACCCCCTGGCCACCGTTTGACCGGGCGGTCTTAAGCCTTTTTGACTTGTTCGCCGGACGAGGTTTGGAACGAATGGACTTTTTTTTTTTTTTTGTTTTTTCACATGGGTGTGATAGCCCAGCACATAGGTTACACTTTGTATACAAGTCGGGGGCAAGAACCCACCGCAAGATCCCTCCGGTACTGCCCAGACGTGCCGAGTCCCACATCATTGCCGACGGCGGCGGTGACGTCGGTGATGGGGGTACACCACTGAGCCACCGTGCCGGGTGCTTTGCACCCGCCACCGCACTTTCAGACTGGAGGAGGGCAAGCGAAAGACCTGCGGCATAGCTACCCCCCCCCAAAACTACCAGTCCCGTCTAACCATACGAGAGTGGACAGGGCATAGCTACGCCTTGACTTTCGCAGGACGGGGTCCACCCCCCACCTTGACGATTTGGACATTTTCACCTGGGTGTGATAGCCCAGCACATAGTAACACTTTGTCATCAAGGTCCCCCGGGCACAAACCACACATGCAAGAATACCTCGTTACTCCCCACGCACGAGCCGTGGCCGTTCCACCCCTCGTGCGACGGCGCGGCGACGGCGTGAGGGAGATCAACCACTGAGCACCGGGTGGGGCTTGCACCTGCCACGCACTTCCGGGACATGTAGGAGCCCAGCTAAACACCTGGCGGCATAGCTAACACCCAAACCTAACACCCACCCCGTACCGTCTAACCACTGGCACCGTTGACCGGCGGTCACGCTTTGACTTTCGCTGGACGAGGTCCTTTGACCGATGGGGACATTTTCACCTGGGTGTGATAGACAGCACATAGGACCTTTGTATCAAGGTTTCCGGGCAGAACCCACCGCAAGATTCCCTCGTTTACGCCCGACGGGCCGTTCCCACCCCTCCGGTCGACAGCCCGCTGGCGGCGACGTCGTGAGGGAGTCAACACCCACGGAGCACCGGCCGGGTGATTGCACCTGCCACCGCAAACTTTTCCGGACATTGTAGGAGGGCACGGCGTAGAACAACTGGCGCAGAGCTACCACCCAAATACACCCGTGACCGTCTAACCCTGGCACCGTTGACGGGCGTCTTACGCCTTTGAATTTCGCCGGACGACCCCCGTTTGACTGAGGGACATTTGCACTGGGTGTGAAGACCCAGCCAAGGCACTTGGTGATCAAGGTCCGGGCAGAACCCACCACAAGATTCAATCCGTTACTGCCCGACGTGCAGTTCCCCCCTCCGTGCGACTGGTGGCTCCGGCGCCCTGGTGGACGTCCGATGCCATGGGGGTCACCACACACCCTGAGCCACCGTGCCGGGTGCTTGCACCCGCCCACCGCAATTTCAGA
>CM022303.1:599734591-599751303 GCA_011799875.1 Thinopyrum elongatum | reverse complement strand
TGTGTCGGGGGTGTGGTGTGGGGTTGTGGTCTGTTTGGTGTCGGGTCGTGGGTTCCCTCCTACACGTCTTGTGTAATGTGGCGGTGGCGGTGCAAGCATCCCAGACACGGTGCTCAGTCTTGGGGACCCCTCCCTCCCATCACCGACTCACCGGCCTGCTCGCACGGAGGGGGAACGCGCATCGGGCAGTACGGAAGGGAATCTTGGGATTTGTGGTTCTGCTCGGAGCCTTGATACAAGTGTACCTTGTGTGGGCTATCACACCCAGGTGAAAATGTTCATCGGTTCAACACTCGCCGGCGAAAGTCAAAGGCGTAGACCGCCCGGTCACCGGTGCCAGGGTAGACGGGAGGGATGTAGTTTGGGGGGTAGCTATGCCGCCAGGTGTTTACGCTCGGCCCTCCTAACATTGTCCCAGTGCGGTGGCAGGTGCAAGCACCCGGCACGTGGCTCTGGTGTGACCTCCCTCATCGACGTCGCTCGACGCCGTTCGAACTGAGGGGTGGATGCGGCCACGTCGGGCGTACAGAGGAATCTTGGGGTGGGTTACTGCCCGGACCTTGATACAAAACCATTGTACCTATGTTGCTGGGCTATCACACCCGGTGAAATGTCCATCGGTACAAACCTCGATCCGGCGAAAGTCAAAGGCCGTAGACGCCTCGCCGTACAACGTGCAGGGTTTAGACAGGGACGGGTGTAGTTTGGGGTGGGTACTAATGCGCAGGGTTTAGCTGGGCCCTCCTACAGTCCGGAAGTGCGGTGTGCAGGGCAAGCACCGACGGTGCTCAGCTTTGTGTGACCCTCGCCCACCGACGTCGCCGCCGCCGTCGCACGGAGGGGTGGAACGGCCACGCGGGCGTAAGGAGGAATCTTCTTGGGGGTTGTGCCCGGACCTTGATTTACAAAGTGTACCTATGTGCATGTGCTTTATCACACCTCAGGATGAAAAATGTCCATGCGTCAAAACCCCGTCCGCGAAGTCAAGGGTAGTATGCCCGGTCAACCTCGTATGGGTTAGACGGGAAACGGGTGTAGTTTGGGGTGGGGGTAGCTATGACGCGCCAGGTCTTTGCTCCTGGCCCTCCTACAAGCTGATCCTGAGAGTGCGGTGGCGGGTGCAAAGCAACCCGGCACGGTGCTCAGTGGTGTGGACCCCATCATCGAGTCACCAGCGCCACCGTCGCACGGAGGGGGGGGAACGCCCACGTTCGGGCAGTAACGGAGGGGAAATACTTGGGTGGGTTTGCCCGGGACCTTGATACAAGTGTACTATGTGCTGGCTTCACACCCAGGTGTAAATGTCCATGCAGTCAGAACCTGCGTTCCGGCGAAAATCAAAAGGCCGATAGACCGCCGGTCAACTGTTGTGCCAGGGTTAGACGGGACGGGTGTATTTGGGGGGTAGCTATTGACGCCAGGTTTTAGCCGGGCCCTCCTACAGTGTCCGGAAGTGCGGGTTTAGCGTGCAAGAAGCAACCACACGGCCACCCCGGTGCTCAGTGGTGTGTGACCCGCTTCCTCATCAGGTACGGTCGCTCGCCGCCTGGTGACGGGAGGGGGTCCGGACACGAGGTGCCACGTCGGGCGGTAAGGCAGGGAATCTTGGCGGTGGGTCTGCCCGGACCTTGATACAAAGTTGTACCTATGTCTGGGCTATCACACCCAGGGTGAAATGTCCATCGGTCAAACCGTCGTCCAGCGAACGAATCCAAAGGCGTAGACCGCCCGGTCACGGTGCCAGGGTTAGACGGGACGGGTTGTAGTTTGGGGGGTAGCTATGCCGCCAGGTGTTTAGTGGGCCCCTAATGTCCGGAAGTGCGGGGCAGGTGCAAGCACCCGAGCACGGTGTCTCAGTGGGTTGGACGATCTCGCTCACCGCCGTCTGCCGCCGCCGTCGCACTGAGATGGGTGGGAACGGCCACGGCGGAGGGTGGGTAACGCGAGGAATCTTGCGTGTGGGTTTTGCCGGAACCTTGATACACAATGACCTATGTGCTGGGCTATCACACCACAGGTGAGAAAGTGTTCCATTTCGTCCAAACCCGTCGCCGCGAAAGTCAAAGGCGTTAGCTGATGCCGGTACAACTCTCGTAGGTTGTTAGCCGGGAGGGTGTTGTGTCTTGGTTTGGTGGGGTAGCTATGCCGCCAGTGTCTTTCGCTGGCCCTCCTACACACAAACCACCGCAAGATTCCCTCCGTTACCGCCCGACGTGGCCGTTCCACCCCTCCGTGCGGCGGCGGCGGCGACGTCGGTGAGGGAGGTCACACCACTGAGCACCGTGCCGGGTGCTTGCACCTGCCACCGCACTTCCGGACATGTAGGAGGGCCCAGCTAAACACCTGGCAGCATAGCTACCCCCCAAACTACACCCGTCCCGTCTAACCCTGGCACCGTTGACCGGGCGGTCTACGCCTTTGACTTTCGCGGGACGAGGTTTGACCGATGGACATTTTTACCTGGGTGTGATAGCCCAGCACATAGGTACACTTTGTATCAAGGTCCGGGCAGAACCCACCGCAAGATTCCCTCTGTTACCGCCCGACGTGGCCGTTCCACCCCTTCGTGAGACGGCGGCGGCGACGTCGATGAGGGAGGTCACACCACTGAGCACTGTGCCGGGTGCTTGCACCTGCCACCGCACTTCCGGACATGTAGGAGGGCCCAGCTAAACACCTGGCGGCATAGCTACCCCCCAAACTACACCCGTCCCATCTAACCCTGGCACCGTTGACCGGGCGGTCTACGCCTTTGACTTTCGCCGGACGAGGTTTGACCGATGGACATTTTCACCTGGGTGGGATAGCCCAGCACATAGGTACACTTTGTACCAAGGTCCGGGCAGAACCCACCGCAAGATTCCCTCCGTTACTGCCCGACGTGGCCGTTCCCCCCTCCGTGCGACGGCGGCGGTGACGTCGGTGATGGGGGTCACACCACTGAGCACCGTGCCGGGTGCTTGCACCCGCCACCGCACTTTCAGACGTGTAGGAGGGCCAGCGAAAGACCTGGCGGCATAGCTACCCCCCCAAACTACACCCGTCCCGTCTAACCCTACGAGAGTTTATATTTGACCGGGCATATCTCCCCTTTGACTTTCACCGGACGGGGTTTGACCGATGGACATTTTCACCCTGCTGTGATAGAACAGCACATGGTACACTTGTATCAAGGTCCGGGCCAACCCACCGCAAGATTTTCCTCCGTTACCGCCCGACGTGGCCGTTCCACCCCTCAGTGCGACGGCGTCGCTCCCCGTCGTGAAGGGAGGTCACACCACTGATCAACCGTTGCCGGGTGCTTGCACCGCCACCACGTCCGGACATGTAGGAGGGCCCAGCTAAACACTGGCGGCATTGTACCCACCCATACCCCCAAAGCTTACAACCCTCCCGTCGACCCTGGCAACCGTTGTACCGGGCGGTCTAACGGCCTTTGACTTCGCCGGATGAGGTTTGGACCGATGGACATTTTCACACTTTCACCTGGGTGTGATAGCCCGCCATAGGTTACACTTCTGTATCAAGGTCCGGGCAGAACCCACCGCAAGATTCCCTCGTTAACCGCCCGACGTGCCGTCCACCCCGCGTGCGACGGCGGTGCGACGTCGGTGAGAGGTTCACACCACTGAGCCCCGTGCCGGTGCTTGCCACCTGCCACCGCACTTCCGGACATGTAGGAGGGCCCAGCTACCAAACTCGGGCGATAGCTACCCACCCATTAACCCCAAACCGCATCCCGTCCTAACCTGGCATACCCGTTGACCGGCGGTCTACGCCTTTTGACTTTCGCCGGAACGAGGTTTGCCGAATGGTCATTAATTTTACCTGTGTGTGATAGCCAGCCACATAGGTAACCTTTGTAATCAAGGTCCGGGCAGAACCCACCACAAGATCCCCTACCGTTACTGCCCGAGTGGCCCGTTCGCCGCCCCCCCCCCTCCGTGCGACGCGCGGTGACGTCGGTGAGGGGGTCACACCACTGAGCACCGTGACGGTGTGCTTGCACCCTCCACGCACTTTCAGACTGTAGTAGGTGGTCCAAGCGAAAGACCCTGGAGGCATAGCTCCCCCCCGCAAACTACCCCGTCCCGTCCTAAACCCTACGGAGTTGACCGTGCATACTACGCCTTTGACTTTCACGCCGGACGGTGGTTTGACCGATGGAACATTTTTCACCTGGGTGTGATAGCCCAGCACCTAGGTAACTTTGTACAAGGTCCGGGCCACCCACCGCCAGATTCCCTCCTCGTTACCACCGCCCAACTGGCCGTTCCACCCCCTTTCGTGGCGCGCGGGCTCGACGTCGGTGAGGGAGTCACACACAACCTGGCACCGGCCGGTGCTTGCACCTGCCACCACCTGCACTTCGGACTTAGATGGCCCAGCTAAAACCCTGCGGCATAGCTACCCCCCAACTACACCCGTCCGTCTAACCCTGGCACCGTTGACCCGGGCGGTCTAACGCCTTTGACTTCGCCGAACGGGTTTTAATGACATACGATGACATTTTCACGCTGGGTGTGATAGCCCCACTATAGGTACACTTTGTAATCAAGGTCCGGCAGACCCACCACCAAGATTCCCTGTTATACCCCTCCGCGTTGGCCGTTCCACCCCTCCGTGCGCGCGGCGACGTCCGAGTTAGGGATAGGTCACACCACACCACTGAGCACTGTGCGGGTGCTTGCACCTGCCACCTGCACTTCCGGACTGTAGTAGGGCCCAGCTAAACACCTGGCTGGCATACTAACCCCCCAACTACATCACCTGCCCTCTAACCCTGGCACCTTGCCGGGCGGTCTAAACGCCTTTTTTGACTTCGCCGACGATGTTGACCGATGGACTGTTTCACCTGGGTGTGATAGCCCAGAGCGACATAGTACCTTTGTATCAGGAGGTCCGGGCAGAACCCACGCAAGATTCCCTCCTGTTCTTACTGCCCGACTGGCCGTTCCCCCCCTCCCGTGCGACGGCGGGCGTGACGCCGTTGATGGGGGTCACACCACTGAGTGTCCACCCTGCGGGTGGCTTGCACCCCACCGCACTTTCAGACGTGTGCGAGGGCAGCGACAATACCGGCGGTATAGGCTACCCCCGCCCGCCCAAACTAAACAAACCGTCCCCGTCTAACCTACGAGAGTTTACCGGGCATAGTCTACGCCTTGACTTTCTGCCCGGACTGGGTTTGACCGATGGACTTGATTTCACCCTGCGTTGATTGATAGCCCCAAGTCCCACTTATTAGCACTTGTTCAAGGCCGGCACAACCCACCCACCGCAAGATTCCCTCCTTTTACCCCGCCCCTACTTGGCCGTTACAACCCCTCCGTGTCTGACGGCGTCGGCACGTCGGTGATGGGGATCACACCACTGAAGCACCGTGCCGGGTGCTTGCACCTGCCACACAGCACTTCCCGGCATGTAGGAGGGCCCAGCTAAACACCTCTTGCGGCCATTAGCTAACCACCAAACCCCCCAACTACAACCCGCCCGTCTACACCTAGCACCGTTGACGGCGGTCCTAAACCCTTTTACTTCCCGGATGAGTTGACGATGGACATTTTCACTCCTTGTGTGATAGCCCCGGACTATAGGTACAGCTTTTTGATCAAGGTCGGGCAGCAACCCACCGCAGATTCCTCTGTTCATACCGCGACCCGACCGTGCCCGTCCACCCTCTGCGCCGGCGCGCTAACGTCGTGAGGGATAGTCACACCACTGAGCACCGTGCCGGTTGCTTGCACACTGCCACCATCGCCTTCCGGACATGTAGGAGGGCCAGCTAATACTTGCGCATAGCTACCCCCCCAAACTACAAAACCCTTCCCGTCTAACCTTCGGCACCGTTGACCGGGCGGTCTAGCCTTGCTTTCGCCGGACGAGTTGTCCGATACATTGTTCACCTGGGTGTTGATACCCAGCCATCGGTACAACTTTGTATCAAGGTCCCCGGCATAACCACCCGCAAGATTCCCTCTATTACTGCCCGACTGGGCCGTTCCCCCCATCCTGGCGACGCGGGGTGACTTCGGTATGGGTCACAACACTGAGCACCTGTCGGTGCCTTGCCCCTCCACCGCACTTTCAGACTGTAGGAGGTCCACAGCGAAAGACCTGAGCGGCATAGCTACCCCCCCCAACTACAAACCCCGTCCCGTCTAACCCTACGGAGTTGACCGGCATAGCTAACGCCTTTGACTTTCACACGGACTGGGGTTTTTGACTGATGGACAATTTTCACAAATGGGTGTGATAGAGCCCAACACTATAGGTACACTTTGTATCAGGTCCGGGCACAACCACCGCAAGATTCCCTCCGTTCCAGCCCGACGTGGCCGTTCCATCCCCCTCCTCCGTTGCGACGGCGGCGGCGCGTCGGTGAGGGAGTTCCACACCCACTGACATCCGTCCGGGGTGCTGCAAACCTTCCACCGCACGCTTCCGGACATGTAGGAGGGGCCATCTAAACCCTGGCCATAGCTACCCCCCACAACTACACCCTTCCCGTCTAACCCCCCTTGCACCGTTTGACCGGTGCGGTCTAAACGCCTTTGACTTTCGCCGGACGATCCGGTTTGCCGATGGACATTTACCTGGTGTGTATGCCCACACTAAGGTAACCTTTTGTATCAAGTCCGTGCAGAAACCCATCCGCAAATTCCCTCTGTTACCTGCCCGACGGCCTTCACCCCTCCGTGAGACGGCGCGGGACGCCGATGACTGGGGTCACACCCTCGCTGACCTGCCGGTGCTTTGCAAGCTACCACCACCGCCTTCCCGAGACAGTGTAGAGGAGGCCCTACAAGACACTAGTCGGCATAGCTCCAACCCCCCCCAAACCTACACCCCGTCCGTCTAACCTCACCGTTTAACCTTCGGCTCAGCATGCTAACGCCTTTGACTTTTTCGCCGGACTAGGTTTTACCGAGGTACATTTTCACCTGTGGTGGTGATAGCCCAGCACATAGGTACACTTTTGTATCAAGGTCCGGCAGAACCCACCGTCAAGATTCCTCCGTTACCCCGCCCGACGTGGCCGTTCCCTGCCCTCCGTTGCGACGGCGGCGGGACGTCGGGAGGGGGGTAAAAACACCATAGCACCGTGCCGGGTCCTGCAACCCTCCGGCCCACCCCTCAGTGTTTTTCCCCACATCGAAGGAGCCCGCGTCCGTTGCATACTAAACCCTCCCCCAAAACAAACCCGTCCGTCTAACCCTAGGCGTTGACCGCTATCTGTCGCTTGCTCCGACGGTTTCCTTTGACTTTCGTCCGGACGGGTTTGACTGATGGACATTTTCACCATGCGTGTGATAGCCAGCATATAGGTACCTTTGTATCAAGGTCCGGGCACAACCCCGCAAGATTCCCTCCGGTACCCTACCCGCCCGGACGTTGTCCGTTCCATCCCCTCCGTGTCGACGCGGCGTTGCTGACGTCGGTGACGGGAGGTCACACCACTGACACCGTGCCGGTGCTTGCACCTTCACACTGCTTCCGGACATGTAGGAGGGCCAGCAAACACCTGGCGGCATTAGCTACCCCCCCCCAACTAACCTCCGTCCCTGCTAACCCTGCCACCGTGACCGGGCGGTCCCTACGCCTTTGACTTCGCGTGTAGGGTTTTGACCGATGGACATTTCACCTGGGTGTGATATCCCACCACATGTACACTTTGTATGCAAGGTCCGGGCAGAACCCACCGCAAGATTCCCCGTTACCTGCCCCGACGCGGCCGTTCCACCCCTCCGTGGCGAACGGCGCGTCGACGCGTGAGGGGGTCACATCCACTGAGCACCGTGCGAGGTGGCCTTGCACGCTCGCTCACCGCATCTTCCGACCATGTAGGAGGGTCCCAAGCAAAACCTCCGGCGCATAGCTAAACCTACACCCCCAACACTACAACCCGTCCCGTCTACCTGGGAGTGTTGACCGGGCGGATCTACGCCTTTGACTTTCCGCCTGACGGGGTTTTACTGATGACATTTACACCTGGGGTGATAGCCCAGCAGCATAGGTCACTTTGTATCAGGTCCGGGCAAACCCCCGCAAGATTTCCCCTCTCGTTACCCCACGCCCGACCGTGGCAGTTTTCCACCCCTCCGTGCGACGGCCGGCGGCTACGTCGGAGGGAGTCAACCACTGAGCACCGATGCCGGTGGTCTTGGTCCACCTGCACACCGGCAACTTCCGGACATTTGGAGGCCCAGCCTAAACACTGGCGGCTAGCTACCGCCCCAAACTACAACACCGCCCCGTCTTAACCCTGCACCGTGTACCGGGCGTTCCTACCGCCTTTGACTTTCGCGGACGAGGTTTGACCGCTGGCATTTTCACCTGGGTTGATATGCCCCGCACATAGGTACCTTTGTATCAGGTCCGCGGCGACACCCACCACGCAAGATTCCCCTCCGTTACTGCCTCACGTTGGGTTCCGTCTCCCCCCTCCGTGCGACGGCGTCGGGACGTCGGTGATGGGGTCACCAACCCACTGAGCACCGTGTCCGGGTGCTTGCCCGCCACCCCGCACTTCCGACGATGAGGAGGGCCAGCTGAAACACCTGGGCATAGCTACCTCACCCCCCCCAACTACATACCCCGTCCCGTCAAACCCTAGCCGAAGTTTTTGACGCGGTCATATACGCTTTGACTTTCCGCCGGACGGTGACCGATGACATTTTATTCACCTGGGTTGTATGCCCGCACATAAGTACACTTGTATCACAGGTCCGGGCAGAACCCTCCGCAGATTCCCTCTCGTACGACACCTCCCCCTTACGCCTCCTACCCCGGCCCCTACGTGCCCGCACCTCAGTGCGGCGGCGGCGACGTGAGAGGTAGGTCACACCATGCAGCACCGTTCCGCGGTGCTTGCACCGCCCCGACAGCACTCCTGACAGGTATGGAGGGCCCATCTAAAATTCTGGCGGCATAGCTACCCCCCAAACTAACCACCCCGATCCCGCTACCTTGGCAACCGTTGACCGGGCGGTCTACCCTTTGACTTTCGCGCCGGACAGGTTTTGACCGATGGACATTTTTTACACCTGGGTGTGATAGACAATCATAGGTACACTTTTGGTATCAAGGTCCGGGCAGAACCCACACACAAATTCCTTCCGTTACTTCTCCGACGTTGCCGTTCCCCCCCCCCTCCGTACGACGTGCGGAGGGCGGTGAACGTTCGTGATGGGGGTCACACACACTAGCATCCAGTTCCGGGGTTGCACCCGCCACTGCACTTTCAGACTGTGTAGTGGCCAAGCGAAGACCTGAGCGGCATAGCTATTACCCCCCCAAACTACAACCCGTCCCGTCTACCCTACAGAGTTGTACGGGCATAGCTACGTCCTTTTACTTTCAACGCGGACGGGGTTTGACCGATGGACATTTCGCACCTGGGTGTGATGCCCAGCACTAGGTCACTTATGTATCAAGGCCGGCACAACCCCCCGCAAGATTCCCTCGTTACCGCTACCGACGTCGGCCGTTCCACACCCCTTCTGCGGACGGCGGCGAGCGACGTCGGTGAGGGAGTTCACCACACGCTGGCACCGTGCCGGGTGTGCTTGCCACCTGCCACCCGTCACTTTCCGGACCATGTGGAGGCCCGCTAAACACCTGCCCAAGGCATACTTACCAGACCCCCACAACTACACCCGTCCGCTTCTAACTAACCCTGGCAACCCGTTCCGGGCGGTCTACGCCTTTGGACTTCGCCGACTAGGTTTGACGATGGACATTTTCATCACTGGGGTGTGATGCCCAGCATCTAGGTAACACTTATGGTATAAGAGTCCGGCCAAGCCCCCGTAAACAAGATTCCTCTCCTACCGTACCGCCCGCGTGCCGTGTCCACCCCTCCGTCCGGCGTCGGCAGCGATTCCGGTGAGGGAGGTCACCCACTGAGCACCGTGCCGGTGCTTTGCACCTGCACCACCACTACAGCACTCCGGACATGCGGATTGGCCCAGTCTTATAACACCTGGCGGTAGCTAACCCCCCAAACTCCACCTCCCGTTCTAACCCTGGCGCCATTGACCGTGCGTCCTAACGCTTTTGAACTTTTCGTTCCGGACTGAGGTTTGACCGATGGGACATTTTCACACCTGGGTGTGTTATAGCCCCGCACATAGTGCCCTTTGTATCAATGGTCCGGGCAGAACCCAACCGCAAGATTCCCTCGTACTGCTTACTGCCCGCCGTGTGCCTGTCCCCCCCTCCGTGCGACGGCGCGGTGAACGTCCGGTGATGTGGGCACACCACTGAGACCTGCGGGTGCTTGCAACCCGCCAACCGGCACTCTTCAACGTGTAGTGAGGGCCAGCGAAAGACCTAGGCGCCTATAGGGCTAAAGCTACTACCCACCCCCCCCCAAACCCTACACACCCGTCCCTGTCTAACCGCTACGAGAGTGACCGGGTCATCCTACGCCTTTTGAGTTTCGCCGGACGGGTGTTTGACCGACTGACATTTTTCACCTGGGTGATAGACCACCACCTAGGTACACTTTGTATAAGTCCGTGGCACACCCCCCGCAGAGATTCCCTTCCTTTACCCTCGCCCGACGTGGCCGTTCCCCCATCACCCTCCGGAGGCGACGGCGCGGCGACGTTCGGTGAGGGAGGTATCACACCACCGGAGCACCGTGCCGTGTGCTTGCACCTCCACCCCCCTCTCACTCTAATTGTAGGAGGGCGCCCCTAAACACCCTGGCGGCATGCTACCCACCCCCAAACTACACCCTCCTCTAACCCTTCAACCGTTGACCGAGCGGCTTCTACGCCTTTGACTTTCGCCGGACAGTTTTGCTGATGGACATTTTCTACCTTGGGTGGATACCCAGCACATATGGTCACTTGTATCAAGGTCCGGGCAGAACCCAACGACACGATTCCTCTGTTAACCGCCACGACTGGCCGTTCCATCCACACATCGCCTCGGAGACGGCGGTACGGTCGAGTGAGGGAGGTCACACCACTGAAGCACCGTGCCGGGTGCTTGCACCCTGCCACCCGCAACTTCCGGTACATGTAGTGGAGGGCAGCTCAAACCCTGGCGTGGCAAAGGCTACCACCACCAACTCCAACTACAACCCTCCCGTCTCACCTGGTCCACCGTTGAACGGGCGGTCTAACGCTTTGCTTTCGCCGTACGAGGTTTGACCGATTTGGACATTTTTCAACCTGGGTGTGATGCCCACACATAGGAGTACACTTTGTATCAATCAAGGTCCGGGCAGAACCCCACAGAGTTCCCTCTTCTGTATACGCCCGACGTGGCCTTCCCCCCCTCCGTGCGACGGCGGCGGTGACGTCTGTGATGGGGTCAACCACCACTGAGCACCCTGTCGTGCTTGTCACCCCCACACCGCACGTTTCAGACGTGTAGAGGCCAGCGAAAGACCGAGGCGGCTAGGTAGCCCCACCACCCCCCCAAACTACAACCCGTCCCGTCTACCCTAACAGATAGTGACCGGGCATAGCTACGACCCTTTGACTTTCGCCGTACGGGTTTGACCGTGGACATTTTCACCTTTGGGTGTGACTAGCCCACAGCACATAGGTTACACTTTGTATCAAGGTCCGGGCACAACCCACCCCGCAAGATTCCCTCTCGTTAAACCCGAATGGCCGCGTGCGGCGCGTGCCGTTCCACCCCTACCGGCGACGGCTGTGCGCGAACGACGTCGGTGAAGGGAGTCACACCCTGAGTCACCGTGCCGGGTGCTTGCAACACCGCCCCACACGCACTTCCCGGACATGTAAGAGGGCCCCTCTAAACACCTGGCGTCCTAGCTACCGCGCCCCCAACCTCACCCGTCCCGTCTACCCTGGCAACCGTTTACCGGCGCCATACGCCTTTGACTTCGCCGGACGAGGTTTGACCCGATGGACCATTTTCACACTGGGTTGATAGCCCCAGCACATAGGTCACTTTGTATCAAGGTCCGGGCAGAACCCACCGCAAGATTCCCTCCGTTACACGCCCGGGCCTGGCGTTCCCCCTCCGTGAGCGACGGCGGCGGCGACGTCGATGAGGAGGTCACACCACTGAGCACGTGCCGGGTGCTTGCCTAGCCATCCCCGCCTTCCGGACATCGATGGAGCCCAGCTAAACCCCTGGCGGCATAGCTACCACCCCCAAACAAACAAACGCCGTCCCGTCTAACCTGTGCCACGTTGACCGGCGGTCTAACACGCCTTTGCTTTCGCCGGACGGGTTTTGACCGATGGACCATTTTCATCCTGGGTGTGATACCCAGCACATAGGTACACTTTGTAATCAAGGTCCGGCATAAACCCACCGCAAGATTCCCACGTTACTGCCCGACTGTGTCTTCCCCCCCTCCGATGCGACGTCGGCGTGTGACAGCTGCTGATGGGGGTCCACACACCACTGAGCACCGTGCCGGTGCTTGCCACCGCCACCGTCACTTCAGACGTAGTAGGAAGCCAGCAAAGACCTTGCGTGCATAAGCTACACCCCCCACCAACTAACCCCGTCCGCTAACCCTACAGAGTTGACGGGCAATCATAGCTACGCCTTTGACTTTCGCCGGACGGGTGGTTTGACGATGGCCTTTTCACCTCACTGGTGTGATAGCCCCATCATAGGTACAACCTTTGTATCAGGTCCGGGACAAATCCCCCGCAAGATTCCCTCGTTCCCGCCCGACGTGCCGTTCCACACCCCTCCGTGCGACGGCGGCGGCGCCTCGGTGTATGGAGGTCACACCACTGAGCACGTGCCGGGTGCTTGCACTGCCACCGCACCAAACAGCATTCCGGACAGTAAGGAGGGCCAGCAAACACCTGTGCATCTCTTCAACCCCCCAACTACCCCCCCGTTCAACCCTAGCCCACCGTTGACCGGGCGGTCCTAACGCTTTTGACTTCTTCGCCGCGGAACGAGTTTTGAACCGCGACATTTTCACCTGGGTGTGGATAGCCAGCACACTAGGTACACTTTAATTCAAGGTCCCGTGGCAGAACCCACCGCAAGATTCCCCCTCTGTTCCCCCCCGCGACTGCCGTTCCAACCCCCCTGCGACTGCGCGGCGACGTCGAGTGAGGTATGTCAATCCCACTGAGCACCGTGGCCGGGTGCTTGCAAGACCCCTGCCAAACGCACTTCCCGTGACTGTAGGAGGGCCCAGCTAAATACACCTGGCGGATGCATAACTACGCCCCCAAACTACAACCCCGTCCCGTCTAACAACCCTGGCAACAACCGTTGACCTGGGTCTACGCCTTTGACTTTCGCCGGACGACGGTTTTTCGATTGAACATTTTTTCACCTGGGTGTGATAGCCCAGCCACATACGTTACCCTTTGTATCAAGGCCGGGCAGAACCCACCGCAAGATTCCCTCGTTACTCCCGCCCGAGCGTTGCGTCCAGTATCCACCCCCTCCGTGCGGACGGTCGGCGGCTGACGTCGGAGTGAGTGGGTCACACCAACTGAGCACCGTGCCGGGTGCTTGCCAACCTGCCACCCCGAGGCAACTTCGACAGACTGTAGGAGGGCCCAGCTAAAACCTGGCGGCATAGCTAAACCCCCCCAAACTACACCCGTCCCGTCTAACCCACGAGACCGTTGACCGGGCGCCTACTCGCATTTGACTTTCCCTGACGATGGTTTGACCGTGACAATTTTCACCTGGCGTGTTGATAGCGCTCAGCACATAGGACCACTTTGTATCAAGGTCCGGTAGAAACCCCCAAGATCCTCTCCCTCCGTTAACTCGCCCGACGTGGCCGTTCCTCCCCCCTCCGTGCGACGGCGGCGGCGACGTCGGTGATGGGGGTCCCCCCTGAGCACCCGTTGCGGGTGCTTGCCCCGCCACCGCGGGGGAGTCACTTCAAGCCATGTAGGGGGCCAGCTAAAACCTGGGCATAGCTACCCCCACCGCACTACATACACCCGATCCCGTCTAAAACCCTACAGCGTTGACAACGGGCATGTCTCCGCCTTTGACTTCGCCGACCGGGTTTTGACCGATGACTTTTCACCTGGAGTGTGATACCCCAGCACATAGTAACACTTTGTTCAGTCCGGGCAAACCCACCGCAAGAATTCCCTCCGTTACCACCCCCGCGACGTGCCGTTCCACCCCTCCGTGCGACCGTGCGGCGGCGACTGGGGCTCGGTGAGGGAGTCACAACCACTCGAGCACCCTGTCCGGGTGCTTGCCTGCCAAACCGCCTTCCCGGACCTGTAGTAGGGCCGCTAAATCCCCTGGCAGGCATAGCTACCCCCAAACTACACCCGTTCCCATCTAACCCTGGCACACGTTGGCCGGGCGGTCTAACGCCTTTGTGATTTCGCACGGACTAGTTTGTTGACCAGTTGGACATTTTTACCTGGGTGTGAAGCCCCATCACATAGTACCTTTGTAGCAAGTTCCGGGCAGAACCCACCCCGCAAGATTCCCTCCGTACCCCTGCCCGACATGGTCCCGTTCCCCCCTCTCCGTGACGACGTACGGGGGACGTCGGATGATGGAGTGGTCACAACACTGACCCTCGTGCCGGGTGCTTGCACCGCCACCGGAAACCCATTCAGAGACGAGAGGAACGGAGGAAGCACCTGTCGGACATGTCTATGCCACCCACTAAACAACCTGCAAGCACCCTTCGCAACCCCCTAACACAAGTCTCACCCTGGCACTTGCCGCGGTCTCGCACTTTTCCCGGCCGGACGGGTTTTGAACCGATGGACATTTTCACTGGGTGTGTAGCCCACACATATGGTACAACTTTGTGACAATGGTCCGGGCGATAACCCACCGCAAGATTTCCCTCCGTTACGCACCCCGCCCGACTTGGCCGTTCTCCACCCCTCCGGCACGGCGGCGTGCGACGTCGGTGAGGGAGGTTCACAACACACTGACACCGTGCCGGGTGCTTGCACCGCCACCCCAAAGCACTTTCACAGACGTGTAGAGGGCCAGCTAAAGACCTGGTGGCTAAGCTACCCCCCAAACTACACCCGTCCCGTCTACTACGAACTGGATCTTGACCGGCATAGTCTACGCCTTTGACTTTCGCCGGACGGGAGTTTGACCGATGGACATTTCCTTCCCTGGTGTGGATACGCCCACTGGTACACTTTGTGCTATCAGTCCCGGGACAACCCTACCGCAGATTCCCGTCCTGTGAACTACGCCCACGTGCCGTTCACCCCCTCCGTAGCGACCGGCGGCGGCGACGTCGGTGAGGGTAGGTACACACCACTGAGCACCGTGCCGGTGTGCACTGGCCAACCGAACCACCGCACTTCCGACATGTCGGAGGGCCACTAACACCACTGGCGGCATAGCTACCCCCACCCCAAACTACACAACCCTGTCCGTCTAACCCTTGGCCCGCTTATTTTTTTGACCACGTGGCGTCTACGCCTTTATTTCGCCGGATTAGGTTTGCGATACTTTTAACTGCGGTGTGATGCCAGCACATGGTACACTTTGTATCAGTCCGGCAGAACCCCACGCGCAATTCCTCGTTACCACCCGAACTGCGCCTACGATGTCCTTCCACCCCTTCCCGTGCGACGGCGGCGCGACGTCGATGAAGGGATGGTCCACCCACTGAGCACCGTGCCGGGTTGCTGCAACCTGCCCCGCACTGTCCGGACATGTAGGAGGGCCCAGCTCAAACCTGGCGAAGTAATAGCTCACCCCCAAACTACACCCTCCCGTCCGTAACCCTGGCACCGTTGACCTGGCGGTCTACGCCTTTTGACTTTGCGCCGACGAGGTTTGACCGTGGACATTTTCTCACCTGGGTGTGATAGCCCAGCACATAGGTACACCTTTGTATCAAGGTCCTTGGCATGAACCCACCGAAAGATTCCTCCGTTACGGCACCGACGTGGCCTTCCCCCCTCCGTGCGCGGCGGCGGTGAACGTCGGTGATGGTCGGTCACATCCACTGATGACCGATGCCGGTGCTTGCCCCCCCACCCCCGCACCGCACTTTCAGACGTGTAGGAGCCAGCGAAAGACCTTGGGGCATAGCTACCCCCCGCCAAACTACACCCGTTCCCGTTAACATATCGAAGTTTGACCGGCATAGCTACCCTTCGAACTTTTCGCCGGCCGGGTTTTTGAACCCGTTGGAACATTTTTCACCGGGTTGTAACCCAGCACATCGGTAACACTTTGTATCAAGGGTCCGGGCACAACCCACGCCACGCAAGATTCCCTCGTTTAACCGGCCCGACTTGGCCGTTCCACCCCTCCGTGCACGGCGGCGGCGACGTCGGTGAGGGAGGTCACAACCCTGAGCACCGTCGCCGTTGTCTTGCACCTCCGCCACCGCGCACTCCCGTACATGTAGGAGTGCCCAGCTAACACCTGGCGGCATAGTCTACCCCCAACTACACAACCATCCCGTCTAAACCTCCTGCACGTTGACCGGCCCGGTCACGCTCTTGACTTTCCGACGGACGAGGTTTACCGATGACATTTGTCACCTGGTGTGATAGCCCGCCACATAGGTATACCTTTGTTATCAAGCGCGGCATACCACCGCAAGAATTCCCGTCCCGTTACTTGACCGCGACCGTGGCGTTCCCCCCTCCGTGCACGCGGCGGTGACGTTCGGTGTGAGGGGCTCACACCACTGAGCCCTGCCGGGTGCTTTGCACCCTCCACCCCCCGCACTTTATTCAAAATTTTAGGAGGCCAGCGAAAGACCTGGCGTCATA
>CM022303.1:599711584-599724199 GCA_011799875.1 Thinopyrum elongatum | reverse complement strand
ACGCCTTTGACTTTCCGCGGACGAGGTTTGACCGATGGCCATTTTCACCTGGGTGTGATCCCAGCACATAGGTACACTTTGTATCAGGTCCGGGCAGAACCCACCGCAATTCCCTCCGTTACGCCCAACGTGGCCGTTCCACCCCTCCGTGCGACGGCGGCGGCGACGTCGGTGAGGGGGTCACAACACACAACAACTGAGCACCGTGTCCGGTGCTTGCACCTGCCACCGCACTTCCGGACATGTAGGAGGGCCCAGCTAAACACCTGGCGGCATAGCTACCCCCCAAACTACACCTGTCCCGTCTAACCCTGGCACCGTTGACTGGGCGGTCTACGCCTTTGACTTTCGCCGGACGAGGTTTGACCGATGGACATTTTTCACCTGGGTGTGATAGCCCAGCACATAGGTACACTTTGTATCAAGGTCCGGGCCGAACCCACCACAAGATTCCCTCCGTTACTGCCCGACGTGGCCGTTCCCCCCTCCGTGCGACGGCGGCGGTGACGTCGGTGATGGGGGTCACACCACTGAGCACCGTGTCGGGTGCTTGCACCCGCCACCGCACTTTCAGATGTGTAGGAGGGCCAGCGATAGACCTGGAGGCATAGCTACACCCCCAAACTACACCCGTCCCGTCTAACCCTACGAGAGTTGACCGGGCATAGCTACGCCTTTGACTTTCGCCGGACGGGGTTTGACCGATGAACATTTTCACCTGGGTGTGATAGCCCAGCACATAGGTACACTTTGTATCAAGGTCCGGGCACAACCCACCGCAAGATTCCCTCCGTTACCGCCCGACGTGACCGTTCCACCCCTCCGTGCGACGGCGGCGGCGACGTCGGTGAGGGAGGTCACACCACTGAGCACCGTGCCGGGTGCTTGCACCTGCCACCGCACTTCCGGACATGTAGGAGGGCCCAGCTAAACACCTGGCGGCATTGCTACCCCCCAAACTACACCCGTCCCGTCTAACCCTGCCACCGTTGACCGGGCGGTCTACGCCTTTGACTTTCGCCGGATGAGGTTTGACCGATGGACATTTTCACCTGGGTGTGATAGCCCAGCACATAGGTACACTTTGTATCAAGGTCCGGGCAGAACCCACCGCAAGATTCCCTCTGTTACCGCCCGACGTGGCCGTTCCACCCCTCCGTGCGACGGCGGCGGCGACGTCGATGAGGGAGGTCACACCACTGAGCACCGTGCCGGGTGCTTGCACCGTGCCGGGTGCTTGCACCTGCCACCGCACTTCCGGACATGTAGGAGGGCCCAGCTAAACACCTGGCGGCATAGCTACCCCCCAAACTACACCCGTCCCGTCTAACCCTGGCACCGTTGACCGGGCGGTCTACGCCTTTGACTTTCGCCGGACGAGGTTTGACCGATGGACATTTTTCACCTGGGTGTGATAGCCCAGCACATAGGTACACTTTGTATCAAGGTCCGGGCAGAACCCACCACAAGATTCCCTCCGTTACTGCCCGACGTGGCCGTTCCCCCCTCCGTGCGACGGCTGCGGTGACGTCGGTGATTGGGGTCACAACCACTGAGCACCGTGTCGGTGCTTTGCACCCGCCACCCTGCACTTTCCGACGTGTAGGAGGGCCCGAAGCCCTGCGGCATAGCTACCCCCCACCCCCCCAACTACACCCGTCCCGTCTACCCCTAACGTGAGCTGCCGGTCTACTAGCCTTTGATTTCGCCGGACTGGGTTTGAACCGATGGACATTTTCACCTGGGTGTGATCCCAGCACTATAGTAACATTTGTATCAAGGTCCGGGCAAACCCACCGCAAGATTCCCTCCGTTACCTACCGCCCGACGTGGCCGTTCCCCCACCTCCGTGCGCGGCGGCGGCGACGTCGGTGAGGGAGGTCACACCACTGAGCACCGTGCCGGGTGCTTGCACCTGCCACCCTGCACTTCCGACTGTAGGAGGGCCCAGCTAACACCTGGCGGCATAGCTACCCCCCAAACTACACCCGTCCCGTCTAACCCTGCACCGTTGACCGGGCGGTCTACGCCTTTGACCTTTCGCGGACGAGGTTTGACCGATGGACATTTTCACCTGGGTGTGATAGCCCAGCACATAGGTACACTTTGTATCAAGGTCCGGGCAAACCACACGCAAGATTCCCTCCGTTACCCGCCCGACGTGCCGTCGTTCCCCCCCACACCCTCCGTGCGACGGCGCGGCGACGTCGGTGGGGAGGTCACACCACTGAGCACGTGCCGGTGCTTGCACTGCCGCCGCACTTCCGGACATGTAGGAGGGCCCAGCTAACACCTGCGGCATAGCTACCCACCCCCCAACTACAAACACCCGTCCCGTCTAACCCGGCACCGTTGACCGGGCGGTCCTACGCCTTTGACTTTCGCCGGACGGTTTGACCGATGGACATTTTCACCTGGGTGTGATAGCCCAGCACATAGGTACCACTTGTATCAAGGTCCGGGCAGAACCCACCACAGATTCCCTCCGTTACTGCCCGACTTGGCCGTTCCCCCCTCCGTGCGACGGCGGCGGTACGTCGGTGATGGGGGTCACACCACTCACTGAGCACCGTGCGGGTGCTTGCACCCGCCCCCGCCACTTTCAGACGTGTAGGAGGGCCAGCGAAAGACCTGGCGGCATAGCTACCCCCCCAAACTACACCCGTCCCGTCTAACCCTCGAGAGTTGACCGGGCATGCTAGCCTTTGATTTTCGCCGGACGGGGTTTGACCGATGGACATTTTCACCTGGGTGTGATAGCCCAGCACATAGGTACACTTTGTATCAAGGTCGGGCACAACCCACCGCAAGATTCCCTCCGTTACCGCCCGCACGTGGCCGTTCCACCCCTCCGTGCGACGGCGGCGGCGACGTCGGTGAGGGAGGGTCAACCACTGAGCACCGTGCCGGGTGCTTGCACCTGCCACCGCACTTCCGGACATGTAGGAGGGCCCAGCTACACCTGGCGGCATAGCTAACCCCCCAAACTACACCGTCCCGTCTACCCCTGACAACCGTTGACCGGGCGGTCTACGCCTTTGACTTTCGCCACGAGGTTTGACCGATGACATTTTCACCTGGGTGTGATAGCCCAGCACATAGGTACACTTTGTATCAAGGTCCGGGCAGAACCACACAAGATTCCCTCCGTTACCGCCCGACGTGGCCGTTCCACCCCTCCGTGCGAGCGGCGGCGACGTCGTGGGAGGTCACACCACTGAGCACTCCGGGTGCTTGCACCTGCCGCACCGCACTTCCGACATGTAGGAGGGCCCAGCTAACACCTGCGGCATAGCTAACCCCCAACTACACCCGTCCCGTCTACCCCTGGCACCGTTGACCGGCGGTCTACGCCTTTGACTTTCGCCGGACGAGGTTTTGACCATGGACATTTTCACCTGGTTGTGATAGCCCGCACATAGGTACACTTTGTATCAAGGTCCGGGCAGAACCCACCGCAAGATTCCCTCCGTTACTGCCCGACGTGGCCGTTCCCCCCTCCGTCGACGGGCGCGACGTCGGTGATGGGGGTCACACCACTGACACCGTGCCGGGTGCTTGCACCGCCCCCCGCACTTCAGACGTGTAGGAGGGCCCGCGAAAACCTGGCGGCATAGCTACCCCCCCAACCTACAACCCGTCCCGTCTAACCCTACGAGAGTTGACCGGGCATAGCTACGCCTTTGACTTTCGCCGGACGGGTTTGACCGATGGACATTTTCACCTGGGTGTGATAGCCCAGCACATAGTACACTTTGTATCAGGTCCGGGCACAACCCACCGCAAGATTCCCTCCGTTACCGCCCGACGTGGCCGTTCCACCCCTCCGTGCGACGGCGGCGGCGATCCGGTAGAGGTCACACCCTGAGGCCGACCGTGCCGGGTGTCTTGCACCTGCCACCGCACTTCCGGACATGTAGGAGGGCCCAGCTAAAACCTGGCGGCATAGCTACCCCCCCAAACTACACCCGTCCCGTCTAACCCTGGCACCGTTGACCGGGCGGTCTAACGCCTTGACTTTCGTCGCCGGACGGGTTTGACCGTGGACATTTTCACCTGGGTGTGATAGCCCGCACATAGGTACACTTTGTATCAAGGTCCGGGGAACCCACCGCAAGATTCCTCTGTACACGCCCGACGTGGCCGTTCCACCCCTCCGTGCGACGCGTGCGCGAGTCGATGAGGGGTTCACACCACTAGAGCACGTGCCGGTGCTTGCACCCTGCCACCGCACTTCCGGACATGTAGGAGGGCCCGCTAAAACTTGGCGGCATAGCTACCCCCCAAACTACACCCGTCCCGTCTAAACTGGCACCGTTGACCGGCGTTCTAGCCTTGACTTTCGCCGACGGGGTTTGACCGATGGACATTTTACCTGGGTGTGATAGCCCAGCACATAGTACACTTTGTATCAAGGTCCGGGCACAACCACCGCAAGATTCCCTCCGTTACCGCCCGACGTGGCCGTTCCACCCCTCCGTGCGACGGCGGCGGCGACGTCGGTGAGGGAGGTCACCCCACTGAGCACCGTGCCGGTGCTTGCACCTGCCACCGCACTTCCGGACATGTGGGCCCAGCTAAACACCTGGCGGCATAGCTAACCCCCCCCCCAAACTACACACCCGTCCCGTCTAACCCTGGCACCGTTGACCGGGCGGTCTAGCCTTTGACTTTCGCCGGACGAGGTTTGACCGATGGACATTTTCACCTGGGTGTGATAGCCCAGCACATAGTACACTTTGTATCAAGGTCCGGGCAGAACCCACCACAAGATTCCCTCCGTTACTGCCCGACGTGGCCGTTCCCCCCCCTCCTTGCGACGGGGGACCGTCGGTGATGGGGGTCACACCACTGAGCCACCGTGCCGGGTGCTTGCACCTGCCACCGCGCACTTCCGACTGTAGGAGGGCCAGCGAAAAACCTGGCGGCATAGCTACCCCCCCAAACTACACCCGTCCCTCTAACCCTGAGGTTGACCGGGCATAGCTACCCTTTGACTTTCGCCGGACGGGGTTGACCGATGGACATTTCACCTGGGTGATAGCCCAGCACTGTTATACACTTTGTATCAAGGTCCGGGCACAACCCACCGCAAGATTCCCTCCGTTACTCCGCCCGCTTGGCCGTTTCCACCCCTCCGTGCTACGTACGGCGGGACGTCGATGAGGTGAGGTCACACCACTGAGCACCGTGCCGGGTGCTTGCACCCCCACACAGCCTTCCGACAGTGTAGGAGGGCCCAGCTAAACACCTGGCGGCATAGCTACCCCCCAACCACCCTACACCCGTCCCGTCTACCTGGCACCGTTGACCGGGCGGTCTCATGCCTTTGACTTTCGTTTCCGGACGAGGTTTGACCGATGGACATTTTTTCACCTGGGTGTGATAGCCCAGCACATAGGTACACTTTGTATCAAGGTCCGGGCCAGAACCCACCACAAGATTCCTCCGTTACTTCCCGACGTGTCCGTTCCCCCCTCCGTGCGACGGTGGGGCGGTGACGTCGGTGATGGGGGTCACACCACTGAGCACCGTCGCCGGTGCTTGCACCCGCCACCTGCACTTTCAGACGTGTAGGAGGCCAGCTAAAGACCTGGGGCTAGCTAGCTACCCCCCCAAAAAACTACAACCCGTCCCGTCTAACCTACGAGAGTTGACCGGGCATAGCTACGCCTTTGACTTTCGCCGGACGGGGTTTGACCGATGGACATTTCCACCTGGTGTGATAGCCCAGCACATAGGTACACTTTGTATCAAGGTCCGGGCACAACCCCACCGCAAGATTCCCTCTGTTACCGCCCGACGTGGCCGTTCCACACCCTCCGTGCGACGGCGGCGTCGACGTCGGTGGAGGAGTCACACCACTGAGCACCGTGCCGGGGTGCTTGCACCTGCCACCCGCACTTCCGGACATGTGGAGGGCCCAGCTAAACACCTGCGGCATAGCTCACCCCCCCCACAACTACACCCGTCCCGTCTAACCCTGCACCGTTGACCGGGCGGTCTACGCCTTTGACTTTCGCCGGACGAGGTTTGACCGATGGACATTTTCACCTGGGTGTGATAGCCCAGCACATAGGTACACTTTGTATCAAGGTCCGGGCAGAACCCACCGCAAGATTCCCTCCTGTTACCGCCCGACGTGGCCGTTCCCACCCCTCCGTCGCGACGTCGGCGACGATCCGGTGAGGGAGGTCACACCACTGAGCACCGTGCCGTTGCTTGCACCTGCCACCCGCACTCCGGACATGTGAGGCCCAGCTAAACACCTGGCGGCATAGCTACCCCCCAAACTACACCCTCCCGTCTAACCCTGGCACCGTTGACCGGCGTCCTACGCCTTTGACTTTCGCCGGCAGGTTTGACCGATGGACATTTTCAACCTGGGTGTGATAGCCCCGCACATAGGTACCCTTTGTATCAAGGTCCGGGCAGAACCCACCGCAAGATTCCCTCCGTTACGCTACTGCCCGCGTGGCCGTTCCCCCCCTCCGTGCGACGGCGGCGGTGACGTCGGTGATGGGGTCACACCACTGAGCACCGTGCTCGGGTGCTTGCACCCGCCACCGCACTTCGACGTGTAGGAGGGCCACGAAAGACCTGGCGGCAGCTACTCCCACCCAAACTACACACCGTCCCGTCTAACCCTACGAGAGTTGACCGGGCATACTAGCTACGCCTTTGACTTTCCCGGACGGGTTTTTGACCGATGGACATTTTCACCTGGTGTGATAGCGCACATGGTACACTTTGTATCAAGGTCCGGGCACAACCCACCGCAAGATTCCCTCCGTTACCCGCCCGACGTGGCCGTTCCCCACCCCTCCGTGCGACGGCGGCGGCGACGTCGGTGAGGAGGTCACACCACTGAGCACCGTGCCGGTGCTTGCACCTCCACCCCCACTTCCACATTGTAGGAGGGCCCCAGCTAAACACCTGGCGGCATAGCTACCCACCCCCAAACTACACCCGTCCCGTCTAACCCTGCACCGTTGACCGGGCGTCTACGCCTTTGACTTTCGCCGGACGAGTTTTGACCGATGGACATTTTCACCTGGGTGTGATAGCCCAGCACATAGGTACACTTTGTATCAAGGTCCGGGCAGAACCCACGCAAGATTCCCTCCGTTCCGCCCGACGTGGCCGTTCCACCCTCCGTGCGCACGCGGGGCGGACGTCGGTGAGGAGGTCACACCACTGAGCACCGTGCCGGGTGCTTGCACCTGCCACCCGCACTTCCGGACATGTAGGAGGGCAGCTAAACCCTGGCGGCATAGCTACCCCCCACACAATACACCCGTCCCGTCTAACCCTGGCACCGTTGACCGGCGGTCTAACGCTTTGACTTTCGCCGGACGAGGTTTGACCGATGGACATTTTCACCTGGGTGTGATAGCCCAGCACATAGGTACACTTTGTATCAAGGTCCGGGCAGAACCCACCACAAGATTCCCTCCGTTAACTGCCCGACGTGGCGTTCCCCCCTCCGTGCGACGGCGGCGGTGACGTCGGTGATGGGGGTCACCCACTGAGCACCGTGCCGGGTGCTTGCACCCGCCACCCGCACTTCAGACGTGTAGAGGGCCAGCAAAGACCGGGCATAGTACCCACCCCCCCCCAAACTACACCCGTCCCGTCTAACCCTACGAGATGTTGACCGGGCATTAGCTACGCCCTTTGACTTCTCGCGGACGGGGTTTGACCGATGGACATTTTCACCTGGGTGTGATAGCCCCAGCACATAGGTACCACTTTGTATCAAGGTCCGGGCACAACCCACCGCAAGATTCCCTCCGTTACCCTCCCCGACGTGGCCGTTCCACCCCTACGTGCGCGGCGGCGCGCGACGTCGGTGAGGGAGGTCACACCACTGAGTCACCGTGCCGGGTGCTTGCAACCCTCCACCAGCACTTCCGGACATGTAGAGGGCCCCAGCTAAACACCTGGCGCATAGCTACCGCGCCCCCCAAACTACACCCGTCCCGTCTAACCCTGGCACCGTTGACCGGCGTCACATACGCCTTTGACTTTCGCCGGACGAGGTTTGACCGATGACATTTTCACCTGGGTGTGATAGCCCCAGCACATAGGTACACTTTGTATCAAGGTCCGGGCAGAACCCACCGCAAGATTCCCTCCGTTACCCGCCCGAGGCCGGCGTTCCACCCTCCTGAGACGCGGCGGCGACGTCGTGAGGAGGTCACACCACTGAGCACGTGCCGGGTGCTTGCCTACCACCCCGGCACTTCCGGACATTGAGGGCCCAGCTAACACCTGGCGGCATAGCTACCACCCCCAACTACACACCCGTCCCGTCTAACCCTGGCACCGTTGACCGGGGTCTACCCTTTGACTTTCGCCGGACGAGGTTTGACCGATGGACATTTTCACCTGGGTGTGATAGCCCAGCACATAGGTACACTTTGTATCAAGGTCCGGGCAGAACCCACCGCAAGATTCCCTCCGTTACTGCCCGACGTGGCCGTTCCCCCCCTCCTGCGACGTCGGCGGTGACGTCGGTGATGGGGGTCACACACCACTGAGCACCGTGCCGGTGCTTGCACCCGCCACCGCACTTCAGACTGTAGAGGGCAGCGAAAGACCTGGCGGCATAGCTACCACCCCCAAACTACACCCGTCCCGTCTAACCCTACGAGAGTTGACCGGCCAGCTACGCCTTTGACTTTCGCCGGACGGGGTTTGACCGATGGACATTTTCACCTACCTGGGTGTGATAGCCCCAGCACATAGGTACACTTTGTATCAAGGTCCGGGCACAACCCACCGCAAGATTCCCTCCGTTACCGCCCGACGTGGCCGTTCCACCACCCCTCCGTGCGACGGCGGCGGCGACGTCGGTGAGGAGGTCACACCACTGAGCACCGTGCCGGGTGCTTGCACCTGCCACCCACTTCCGGACATGTAGGAGGGCCCAGCTAAACACCTGGCTGGCATAGCTACCCCCCAAACTACCCCGTCCCGTCTAACCCTGCCACCGTTGACCGGGCGGTCTAAACGCCTTTGACTTTCGCCCGGACGAGTTTGACCGTGGACATTTTCACCTGGGTGTGGATAGCCAGCACATAGGTACACTTGTATCAAGGTCCGTGGCAGAACCCACCGCAAGATTCCCCTCTGTTCCCTGCCCGACGTGGCCGTTCCACCCCTCCTGTGCGACGCGCGCGACGTCGGTGAGGGAGGTCACACCACTGAGCACCGTGCCGGGTGCTTGCACCTCGCCAAACGCACTTCCGGACATGTAGGAGGGCCCAGCTAACACCTGGCGGCATGCTACCCCCCAACACTACACCCCGTCCCGTTCTAACCCTGGCACCGTTGACCGGCGGTCTACGCCTTTGACTTTCGCCGGACGGGTTTGACCGATGGACATTTTCACCTGGGTGTGATAGCCCAGCACATAGGTACACTTTGTATCAAGGTCCGGGCAGAACCCACCGCAAGATTCCCTCGTTACCCTGCCCGACGTGGCCGTTCCCCCCTCCGTGCGACGGCGGCGGGACGTCGTGAGGGAGGGGTCACACCACTGAGCACCGTGCCGGGTGCTTGCAACCTGCCACCGCACTTCCGACATGTAGGAGGGCCCAGCAAAACCTGGCGGCATAGCTACCCCCCAAACTACACCCGTCCCGTCTAACCCTGGACCGTTGACCGGGCGTAGCTACGCTTTGACTTTCGCCGACGAGGTTTGACCGATGGACATTTTTTCACCTGGGTGTGATAGCCCAGCACATAGGTACACTTTGTATCAAGGTCCGGGCAAACCCCACCAAGATTCTCCCTCCGTTATACCGCCCGACGTGGCCGTTCCACCCCTCCGTGCGACGGCGGCGGACGTCGGTGAGGGGTCACACCACTGAGCACGTCGGGTGCTTGCACCCGCCACCGCACTTCCGGCATGTAGGGGGCCAGCGAAACACCTGGCGGCATAGCTACCCCCCCCCCACTACAATACACCCGTCCCGTCAACCCTGGACGTTGACCGGGCTGCTCTCGCCTTTGACTTTCGCCGGACGGAGGTTTGACCGATGGACATTTTCACCTGGTTGTGATAGCCCAGCACATAGGTACACTTTGTATCAAGGTCCGGGCAAACCCACCGCAAGAATTCCCTCCGTTACCCGCCGCGACGTGGCCGTTCCCTCCCCTCCGTGCGCCGTGCGCGGCGACTGTCGGTGAGGGAGGTCACACCACTGAGCACCGTGCCGGGTGCTTGCACCCTGCCACCAGCCCTTCCGGACATGTAGAGGCCAGCTAAACCTGGCGGCATAGCTACCCCCCAAACTACACCCGTCCCGTCTAACCCTGGCACACCGTTGACCCGGCGGTCTACGCCTTTGACTTTCGCGCGGACGAGTTTGACCATGGACATTTTCACCTGGGTGTGATAGCCCAGCACATAGGTACACTTTGTATCAAGTGTCCGGGCAGAACCCACCGCAAGATTCCCTCCGTTACCGCCCCGACGTGGCCGTTCCCCCCTCCGTGCGACGGCGGGGTGACGTCGGGTGGAGTTCACACCACTGACCCGGCGGGTGCTTGCACCGCCACCGTCATGCCGGCTTCGGACATGTGTAGGCCACCCACTAAACCTGCTGCATAGCTACCCTACCACCCCCAAACTACAAACCCGTCCCGTCTAACCCCTGGCACCGTTGACCGCGGTCTACGCCTTTGCCTTCGCCGGACGGGTTTTACCGATGGACATTTTCACTGGGTGTGATAGCCCAGCACATAGGTACACTTTGTATCAAGGTCCGGGCAACCCACCGCAAGATTCCCTCCGTTACTGCCCCCGACTTGGCCGTTCCCCCACCCTCCGGCGACGGCGCGTGCACGTCGTGATGGGGGTTCACACACACTGGACACCGTGCCGGGTGCTTGCACCCGCCACCCGCACTTTCCGACATGTAGGAGGGCCAGCGAAAACCTGGCGGCAAGCTACCCCCCCCAAACTACACCCGTCCCGTCTAACCTACGAAGTTGACCGGCTATCTACGCCTTTGACTTTCGCCGGACGGGTTTGACCGATGGACATTTTCACCTGGTGTGATACCCGCACATGGTACACTTTGTATCAAGTCCGGGACAACCCACCGCAAGATTCCCTCCGTTACTCCGCCCGACGTGGCCGTTCCACCCCTCCGTGCGACGGCGGCGGCGCGTCGGTGAGGGAGGTCACACCACTGAGCACCGTGCCGGTGTTGCACCTGCCACCGCCACCGCACTTCGGACATGTAGGAGGGCCCAGCTAACAACCTGGCGGCATAGCTACCCCCACCCCCCAAACTACACCCGTCCCTCTAACCCTGCCACCTTGACCACGTGGGTCTACGCCTTTGACTTTCGCCGGATAGGTTTGACCGATGGACATTTTACCTGGGTGTGATAGCCCCCACATAGGTACACTTTGTATCAAGGTCCGGGCAGAACCCACCGCAAGATTCCCTCGTTACTACCGACCGCCGACGTGGCCGTTCCACCCCTCCCCGTGCGACGGCGGCGCGACGTCGGTGAGGGAGGTCCACCACTGAGCACCGTGCCGGGTGCTTGCACCTGCCACCCCCGGCACTTCCGGACATGTAGGAGGGCCCAGCTAAACCTGGCGGCATAGCTACCCCCCCCAAACTACACCCGTCCCGTCTAACCCTGGCACCGTTGACCGGGCGGTCTACGCCTTTGACTTTCGCCGGACGAGGTTTGACCGATGGACATTTTCACCTGGGTGTGATACCCAGCACATGGTACACACTTTGATCAGGTCCGGGCAAACCCACCGCAAGATTCCCTCCGTTACTGCCGCCGACGTGGCCGTTCCCCCCTCCGTGCCGGCGGCGGGACCGTCGTGATGGGGGTCACACCACTGAGCACCGTGCGGGTGCTTGCCCCGCCACCCCCTGCACGCACTTTCAGAGTGTAGGAGGCCCGCGAAAACCTGGGGCATAGCTACCCCCCAAACTACACCCGTCCCGTCTAACCTATGAGACCGTTGACCGGGCAAGCTACGCCTTTGACTTTCTCCGACTGGGTTTGACCGATGGACATTTTCACCTGGGTGTGATAGCCCAGCACATAGGTAACACTTTGTATCAAGGTCCGGGCACAACCCACCCAGCAAGATTCCCTCCGTTACCGCCCGCCGTGGCCGTTCCACCCCTCCGTGACGGCGGCGGCGACGTCGGTGAGGAGGTCACACCACTGAGCACCGTGCCGGTGCTTGCACCTCCAGCCACCGGCACTCCCGTACATGTAGGAGGCCCAGCTAACACCTGCGGCATAGCTACCCCCCAAACTACACCCTCCCGTCTAACCCTGGCACCGTTGACCGGCGGTCTACGCTTTGACTTTCGCCGGACGAGGTTTGACCGATGGACATTTTCACCTGGGTGTGATAGCCCAGCACATAGGTAACTTTGTATCAAGTCCGGCAACCCACCGCAAGATTCCCTCCGTTACCCGCGACCGTTGGCCGTTCCCCCCTCCGTGCCGCGGCGGGACGTCGGTGGAGGGGTCACACCACTGAGCACCGTGCCGGGTGCTTGCACCCTCCACCCGCACTTTACATTGTAGGAGGCCCAGCTAACACCTGGCGTCATA
>CM022303.1:599699905-599711559 GCA_011799875.1 Thinopyrum elongatum | reverse complement strand
AAGACCTGGAGGCATAGCTACCCCCCCAAACTACACCCGTCCCGTCTAACCCTACGAGAGTTGACCGGGCATAGCTACGCCTTTGACTTTCGCCGGACGGGGTTTGACCGATGGACATTTTCACCTGGGTGTGATAGCCCAGCACATAGGTAAACTTTGTATCAAGGTCCGGGCACAACCCACAGCAAGATTCCCTCCGTTACCGCCCGACGTGGCCGTTCCACCCCTCCGTGCGACGGCGGCGGCGACGTCAGTGAGGGAGGTCACACCACTGAGCACCGTGCCGGGTGCTTGCACCTGCCACCGCACTTCCGGACATGTAGGAGGGCCCAGCTAAACACCTGGCGGCATAGCTACCCCCCAAACTACACCCGTCCCGTCTAACCCTGGCACCGTTGACCGGGCGGTCTACGCCTTTGACTTTCGCCGGACGAGGTTTGACCGATGACATTTTCACCTGGTGTGATAGCCCCAGCACATAGTGTACACTTTGTATCAAGGTCCGGGCACGAACCCACCGCAAGATTCCCTCCTGTTACCGCCCGACGTGCCGTTCCCCCCTCCGTGCGACGGCGGCGGCGACGTCGGTGAGGGGGTCACACCACTGAGCACCGTGCCGGTGCTTGCACCTGCCACCGCCACTTCCGGACATGTAGGAGGGCCCAGCTAAACACCTGGCGGCATAGCTACCCCCCCACTCACCCTCCCGTCTAACCTGGCAACCGTTGACCGGGCGGTCTACGCCTTTGACTTTCGCCGGACGAGGTTTGACCGATGGACATTTTTCACCTGGTGTGATAGCCCAGCACATAGGTACACTTTGTATCAATGGTCCGGGCAGAACCCACCGCAAGATTCCCTCCGTTATCTTGCCCGACGGTCCGTTCCCCCCTCCTGCGACGGCGGTGGACGTCGGTGATGGGGGTCCACCCTGAGCACCGTGCGGGTGCTTTGCACCGCCACCGCACTTTCAGACTGTAGGAGGGCCAGCGAAAGACCTGGCGGCATAGCTACCCCCCCCCAACTACACCCGTCCCGTCTAACCCTCGAGAGTTGACCGGGCATAGCTACGCCTTTGACTTTCGCCGACGGGGTTTGACCGATGGACATTTTCACCTGGGTGTGATAGCCCAGCACATAGGTACACTTTGTATCAAGGTCCGGGCAACAACCCACCGCAGATTCCTCCGTTACCGCCCGACGTGGCCGTTCCACCCTCCGTGCGCGGACGGCGCTGACGTCGGTGAGGGGGTCACACCACTGAGCACCGTGCCCGGGTGCTTGCACCTGCCACCCGCACTTCCGACATGTAGGAGGGCCAGCTAAACACCTGGCGGCATAGCTACCCCCCAAACTACAACCCGTCCCGTCTAACCCTGGCACCGTTGACCGGCGGTCTACGCCTTTGACTTTCGCCGGACGAGGTTTGACCGATGGACATTTTCACCTGGGTGTGATAGCCCAGCACATAGGTACACTTTGTATCAAGGTCCGGCAGAACCCACCGCAAGATTCCCTCCGTTACCGCCCGACTGGCCGTTCCACCCTCCGTGCGACGGCGGCGGCGACGTCGGTAGGGAGGTCACACCACTGAGCAACCGTGCCGGGTGCTTGCACCTGCCCCCCGCACTTCCGGACATGTAGGAGGGCCCGCTAAACACCTGGCGGCATAGAGCTAACCCCCCAAACTACACCCTGTCCCGTCTAACCCTGGCACCGTTGACCGTGGCGGTCTAACGCCTTGACTTTCCCGTACGAGGTTTGACTATGGACATTTTCACCTGGGTGTGATAGCCCACGCACATAGGTACTACTTTGTTTCAAGGTCCGGGCAGAACCCACCGCAAGATCCTCCGCTTACTGTCCCGACCGTGCCGTGTCCCCCCCTCCGTGCGACGGCGTGCGGTCCCGTCGGTGAGGGGCGTCCACACTGAGCACCTGCCTCGGGTGCTTTGCACCCCCACCGCACTTCACGACGTGTAGGAGGGCCAGCTGAAGAACCTTGGCGGCATAGCTACCCCCCAAACTACACCCTCCCGTCTAACCTCACAGGATTGTCACCGGGCTTGTCTACGCCTTGCTTTCGCCGCGGGGTGTTTGACCGATGGACATTTTTCACCTGGGTGTGATAGCCCAGCACATAGTAACTTTGTATCAAGGTCCGGGCACAACCCACCGCAAGATTCCCTCCGTTACCGCCCGACGTGGCCGTTCCACCCCTCCGTGCGACGGCGGCGGTCGACGTCGGTGGGGGGTCACACCACTGAGCACCGTGCCGGGTGCTTGCACCGCCACCGCACTTCCTTACATGTAGAGGGCCAGCTAAAGACCTGGCGGCATAGCTACCCCAAACTACACCCGTCCCGTCTAACACTGGCCCCGTTGACCGGGGTCTAACGCCTTTGACTTTCGCCGACGAGGTTTGACCGATGGACATTTTCACCTGGGTTGATAGCCCGCACATAGGTACACTTTGTATCAAGGTCCGGCAAACCCACCGCAAGATTCCCTCTCGTTACCCCGACTGCCGTTCCACCCCTCCGTTGCGACGGCGCGCGACCCTGTCGATAGGGAGTCACACCACTGAGCACCGTGCCGGTGCTTGCACCTGCCACCGCCTTCCGGACAGTAGGAGGGCCCGCTAAACCCTGGCGCATAGCTACCCCCCAAACTACAACCCGTCCCGTCTAACCCTGGCACCGTTGACCGGGCGTCTACGCCTTTGACTTTCGCCGGACGAGGTTTGACCGATGGACATTTTTTCACCTGGGTTGATAGCCCAGCACAATCAGTACACTTTATCAAGTTCCGGGCAGACCACCACCAGATTCCCTCCGTTTGCCCGACTGGCCGTTCCCCCCTCCGTGCGACGCGGCGGTGACGTCGGTGATGGGGGTCCACCACTGAGTCACCTGTCGGGTCTTGCACCCGCCCCGCACTTTCAGACTGTAGGAGGGACCAGCGAAAGACCTGGCGTGCATAGCTCACCCCCAAACTACACCCTCCCGTCTACCCCTATCGAGAGTTGACCGGGCATAGCTACGCCTTGACTTTCGCCGGACGGGTTTGACCGATGGACATTTTCACCTGGTGTGATAGCCCAGCACATAGGTACACTTTGTATCAAGGTCCGGGCACAACCCACCGCAAGATTCCCTCCGTTACCGCCCGACGTGGCCGTTCCACCCCTCCCGTGCGACGCGGCGGCGACGTCGGTGAGGGGGTCACACCACTGAGCACCGTGCCGGGTGCTTGCACCGCCACCCGCACTTCCGACATGTAGGAGGGCCCAGCTAAACCCTGGCGGCATAGCTACCCCCCAAACTACACCGTCCCGTCTAACCCCTGAGCACCGTTGACCGGGCGGTCTAACGCCCTTTGACTTTCGCCGACGAGTTTGACCGTTGGACATTTTCAACCTGGGTGTGATAGCCCAGCACATAGGTACACTTTGTATCAAGGTCCGGGCAGAACCCACCGCAAGATTCCCTCCGTTACCCCCGACGTGGCCGTTCCACCCCTCCGTGCGACGGCGCTGCGACGTCGGTGAGGGGGAGGTCACACCACTGAGCACCCGTGCCGGGTGCTTGCACCTGCCACCCGCACTTCCGGACATGTAGGAGGGCCCAGCTAAACCACTGGCGGCATAGCTACCCCCCAAACTACACCCGTCCCGTCTAACCCTGGCACCGTTGACCGGCTGTCTACGCCTTTGACTTTCGGCCGGACGAGGTTTGACCGATGACATTTTCACCTGGGTGTGATAGCCCAGCACATAGGTACACTTTGTATCAAGGTCCGGGCAGAACCACCCAAGATTCCCTCCTTTACTGCCGACGTGGCCGTTCCCCCCCCCCGTGCGACGGCGGCGGTCGACGTCGGTGAGGGAGTCACACCACTGAGCACCGTGCCGGGTGCTTGCCACCGCCACGCACTTTCGAGTGTAGGAGGGCCGCGAAAACCTGGCGGCATAGCTACCCCCCAAACTACACCCTCCCGTCTAACCCTACGAGACGTTGACCGGGCATCTACGCCTTTGACTTTCGCCGGACGGGGTTTGACCGATGGACATTTTCACCTGGGTGTGATAGCCACACATAGGTACACTTTGTATCAAGGTCCGGGCACAACCCACCGCAAGATTCCCTCCGTTCCTGCCCGACTGGCCGTTCCACCCCTCCGTGCGACGGCGGCGGCGATGACGTCGGTGAGGGAGGTCACACCACTGAGCACCGTGCCGTGTGCTTGCCCTCCACCGCACTTCCAGACATGTAGAGGGCCCAGAAACACCTGGCGGCATAGCTACCCCCCAAACTACACCCTCCCGTCTAACCCTGGCACCGTTGACCGGCGGTCTACGCCTTTGACTTTCGCGACGGATGTTTGACCGATGGACATTTTCACCTGGGTGTGATAGCCCAGCACATAGTACACTTTGTATCAAGGTCCGGCAGAACCCACCGCAAGATTCCCTCTTTACTGCCCGACGTGGCCGTTCCACCCTCCGTGCGACGGGCGGCGAGTGATGAGGGAGGTCACACCACTGAGCACCGTGCCGGGTGCTTGCACCTGCTCCCGCACTTCGGACATGTAGGAGGGCCAGCTAAACCTGGCGGCATAGCTACCCCCCAAACTACACCCGTCCCGTCTAACCCTGGCACCGTTGACCGCGCGGTCTACGCCTTTGACTTTCGCCGGACGGGTTTTGACCGATGGACATTTTCACCTGGTGTGATAGCCCAGCACATAGTTACACTTTGTATCAAGGTCCGGGCAGAACCCACCGCAATTCCCTCCGTTACTGCCCGACGTGGCCGTTCCCCCCTCCGTGCGACGGCGGTGGTGACGTGGTGATGGGGGTCACACCACTGAGCACCGTGCGGGTGCTTGCACCCTGCACCCGCACTTCAGACGTGTAGGAGGGCCAGCGAAAACCTGGCGGCATAGCTACCCCCCCAAACTACACCCATCCCGTCTACCCTACAGATTTGACCGGCCATAGCTACGCCTTTGACTTCCCGGACGGGGTTGACCGTGGACATTTTCACTGGTGTGATAGCCCCACATAGGTACACTTTGTATCAAGGTCCCGGGCACAACCCACCGCAAGATTCCCTCCGTTACCGCCCTACGTGGCCGTTCCACCCCTCCGTGCGACGGCGGCGGCACGTCGGTGAGGAGGTCACCACACTGAGCACCGTGCCGGTGCTTGCACTGCCACCGCACTTCCGGCATGTAGGAGGGCCCGCTAAACACCTGCGGCATAGCTACCCCCCCAAACTACACCCGTCCCGTCTAAAACCCTGCACCGTTGACGCGGCGGTCTACGCCTTTGACTTTCCGCCGGACGAGGTTTGACCGATGGACATTTTCACCTGGTGTGATAGCCCAGCCACATAGGTACACATTTGTATCAAGGTCCGGGCAAACCACCGCAAGATTCCCTCCGTTACCGCCCGACGTGGCCGTTCCACCCCTCGTGCGACGGCGGCGCGACGTCGGTGAGGGAGTCCACACTGAGCCACCGTGCCGGGTGCTTGCACCTGCCACCGCACTTCCGGACTGTAGCGAGGCCCCCGCTAAACACTGGCGGCATAGCTACCCCCCAAACTACACCCTCCCGTCCTAACCCTGGCACCGTTGACCGGGCGGTCTACGCCTTTGACTTTCGCCGGACGAGGTTTGACCGATGGACATTTTCACCTGGGTGTGATAGCCCACACATAGGTACACTTTGTATCAAGGTCCGGGCAAGAACCCACCACAAGATTCCCTCCGTTATGCCCGACGTGGCCGTTTCCCCCCTCCTGCGACGCGGCGGTGACGTCGGTGATGGGGGTCACACCACTGAGCACCGTGCCGGGTGCTTGCACCGCCACCCGCACTTTCAGCGTGTAGGAGGCCAGCGAAACCTGGCGGCATAGCTACCCCCCCAACCTACACCCCGTCCCGTCTAACCCTACGAGATTGACCGGGCATAGCTACGCCTTTGACTTTCGCCGGACGGGGTTTGACCGATGGACATTTTCACCTGGGTGTGATAGCCCAGCACATAGGTACACTTTGTATCAAGGTCCGGGCACAACCCCCCGCAAGATTCCCTCCGTTACCTGCCCGACGATGGCCGTTCACCCCCTCCTGCGACGGCGGCGGCGACGTCGGTGATGGAGGTCCACACACTGAGCACCCGTGCCCGGGTGCTTGCCCCTGCCACCGGACTTCCGGACCTGTAAGGAGGGCCCCGCTAAACACCTGCGCATAGCTACCCCCCAAACTACACCTCCCGTCCTAACCCTGGCACCGTTGACCGGCGTGCACGCCTTTGACTTCGCCGGACGAGGTTTGACCGATGGACATTTTCACCTGGGTGTGATAGCCCAGCACATAGGTACACTTTGTATCAAGGTCCGGGCAACCCACCGCAAGATTCCCTCCGTTACCTGCCCGACGTGGCCGTTCCACCCCTCCGTGCGCGGCGGCGCCGTCGGTTGAGGGAGGTCACACCACGAGCACCGTGCGGGTGCTTGCACCTGCCACCGCACTTCCGCGACATGTAGGAGGGCCCACTCTACCCCCCCTGCCAGATACCCCCCCCCCCCCCCAAACTCTCACACCACACCCGTCCCGTCTAACCCGGCACCGTTGACGGCTGCGGTCTAACGCCTTTGACTTTCGCCGGACGAGGTTTGACCGATGGACATTTTCACCTGGGTGTGTATAGCCCAGCACCTAGGTACTTTGTATCAAGGTCCGGGCAACAAGATTACCGATTACTTCCACCCCCCACGACGGGCAGACCCCACTCCCCACCCTCCCCGCAGCCCCCACCCATCTCACCGGTTTCCCGTACGACCGACGTGGCCGTTCCCCCACCTACGACGCCGGTGACGCTGGCACACCACGACACTGCGGCTGACCGCACGCACTTCGATGGAGGGCCACGACTGCGCTAGGCTACCCCCCAAACTACACCCCCCGTCTAACCCTACGAGAGTTGACCGGGCATAGCTACGCCTTTTGACTTTGCCGGACGGGGTTTGACCGATGGATGCATTTTCACCTGGGTGTGATAGCCAGCACATAGGTACTTTGTATCAAGGTCCGGGCACAACCCACCGCAAGATTCCCTCCGTTACGCCCTACGTGGCCGTTCCACCCCTCCGTTGCGACGGCGGCGGCGATGTCGGTGAGGGAGGTCACACCACTGAGCACCGTGCCGGTGGCTTGCCACCTCCACCGACTCCGGACATGTAGAGGGCCGCTTAAACACCTGGCGGCATTAGCTACCCCCCCAAACTACACCCCGTCCCGTCTAACCTGGCACCGTTGACCGGGCGGTCTACGCCTTTGACTTCGCCGGACGAGGTTTGACCGATGGACATTTTCACCTGGTGTGATAGCCCAGCACATAGGTACACTTTGTATCAAGTCCGGGCAGAACCCACCGCAAGATTCCCTCTGTTAGCCGACGTGGCCGTTCCACCCCTCCGTGCGACGGCGGCGGCGACGTCGTGAGGGAGGTCACACCACTAGCACCGTGCCGGGTGCTTGCACCTGCCACCGCACTTCCGGACATGTAGAGGGCCCAGCTAAAACACCTGGCGGCATAGCTACCCCCAAACTACACCCGTCCCTCTACCCTGGCACCGTTGACCGGGCGTGTCTACGCCTTTGCTTTCGCCGACGAGGTTTTGACCGATGGACATTTTTCACCTGGGGTGATAGCCCAGCACATAGGTACACTTTGTATCAAGGTCCGGGCAGAACCCCCACCGATTCCCTCCGTTACTGCCCGACGTGGCCGTTCCCCCCTCCGTGCGACGGCGGGTGACGTCGTGATGGGGTCACACCACTGAGCACCGTGCCGGGTGCTTGCACCCGCCACCGCACTTTCAGACGTGTAGGAGGCCAGCTAAAGACCTGGCGGCATATCTACCCCCCCCCAAACTACAACCCGTCCCGTCTAACCCTACGAGAGTTTGACCGGGCATAGCTACGCCTTTGACTTTCGCCGGACGGGGTTGACCGATGGACTTTTCACCTGGGTGTGATAGCCCAGCACATAGGTACACTTTGTATCAAGGTCCGGGCACGAACCCACCCAAGATTCCCTCCGTTACCTGCCCGACGTGCCGTTCCCCCCTCCGTGCGACGGCGGCGGTGACGTCGGTGATGGGAGGTCACACCACTGAGCACCGTGCCGGGTGCTTGCACCGCCACCGCACTTTCCGGACATGTAGGAGGGCCCAGCTGAAACCTGGCGGCATAGCATACCCCCAACTACACCCGTCCCGTCTAACCCTGCACGTTGACGCGGTCTACGCCTTTGACTTTCGCCGGACGGGTTTGACCGATGGCATTTTTCACCTGGTGTGATAGCCCCGCACATAGGTACACTTTGTATCAAGGTCCGGGCAGAACCCACCGCAAGATTCCCTCCGTTAACCGCCCGACGTGGCCGTTCCACCCTCCGTGCGACGGCGGCGGCGACGTCGGTGAGGGAGGTCACACCACTGAGCACCGTGCGGGTGCTTGCACCTGCCACCGCACTTCCGGACATGTAGGAGGGCCCGCTAAACCCTGGCGGCATAGCTACCCCCCAAACTACACACCGTCCCGTCTAACCTGGCACCGTTGACCGGCGGTCTACGCCTTTGACTTTCGCCGGACGAGGTTTTACCGATGGACATTTTCACCTGGGTGTGATAGCCAGCACATAGGTACACTTTGTATCAAGGGTCCGGGCATAACCCACCGCAAGATTCCTCCCGTTACTGCCCGACGTTGGCCGTTCCCCCCCCCTCCGTCGACGGTGGCGGTGACGTCGTGATGGGGGTCACACCACTGAGCACCGTGCCGGTGCTTGCACCCGCCACGCACTTTCAGATGTGTAGAGGGCCAGCGAAAGACCTGCGGCATAGCTACCCCCCCAAACTACACCCGTCCCGTCTACCCTCAGAGTTGACCGGGCATAGCTACGCCTTTGACTTTCCCGGACGGGGTTTGACCGATGGACATTTTCACCTGGGTGTATAGCCCAGCACATAGTACCTTTGTATCAAGGTCCGGGCACAACCCACCGCAAGATTCCCTCCGTTACCGCCCGACGTGGCCGTTCCACACCCTCCGTGCGACGGCGGCGCGACGTCGGTGAGGGAGGTCACACCACTGAGCACCGTGCCGGGTGCTTGCACCTGCCACCCCGCACTTCCGGACATGTAGGAGGGCCCAGCACACCTGGCGGCATAGCTACCCCCCAAACTACCCCGTCCCGTCTAACCCTGAGCACCGTTGACCGGGCGTCTACGCCTTTGACTTTCGCCGACGAGGTTTGACCGATGGACATTTTCACCTGGGTGTGATAGCCCAGCCATAGGTACACTTTGTATCAAGGTCCGGGCAGAACCCACCGCAAGATTCCCTCGTTACCGCCCGACGTGGCCGTTCCACCCCCCCGTGCGACGCGGCGGCAGTCGTGATGGAGGTCACACCACTGAGCACCGTGCCGGGTGCTTGCACCTGCCACCGCACTTCCGGACATGTAGGAGGGCCCAGCTAAACACCTGGCGGCATAGCTACCCCCCAAACTACACCCGTCCCGTCTAACCCTGGCACCGTTGACCGGGGCGGTCCTACGCCTTTGACTTTCGCCGACGAGGTTTGACCGAGGACATTTTCACCGGGTGTGTAGCCCAGCACATAGGTACACTTTGTATCAAGGTCCGGGCAGAACCCACCGCAAGATTCCCTCCGTTACTGCCCCGATGGCCGTTCCCCCCCTCCGTGCGACGGCGGCGGTGACGTCGGTGATGGGGTCCACCCACTGAGCACCGTGCCGGGTGCTTGCACCCGCCACCGCACTTTCAGACATGTAGGAGGGCCAGCGAAAGAACCTGGCGGCATAGCTAACCCCCCCCAAACTACACCCGTCCCGTCTAACCCTACGAGAGTTGACCGGGCGCTACGCCTTTGACTTTCGCCGGACGGGTTTGACCGATGGACATTTTCACCTGGTGTGATAGCCCACACATAGGTACACTTTGTATCAGGTCCGGGCACAACCCACCGCAAGATTCCCTCCGTTACCGCCCGACGTGGCTTTCCACCCCTCCGTGCGACGGCGCGGCGACGTCGGTGAGGAGGTCACACCACTGAGACCGTGCCGGGTGCTTGCACTGCCACCGCCCTTCCGACATTGTAGGAGGGCCCACTAAACACCTGCGGCATAGCTACCCCCCAAACTACACCCGTCCCGTCTAACCCTGCACCGTTGACCGGGCTGTCTACGCTTTGACTTTCGCCGGACTAGGTTTTACCGATGGACATTTTCACCTGGGTGTGATAGCCCAGCACATAGGTACACTTTGTATCAAGGTCCGGGCAGAACCCACCGCAAGATTCCCTCCGTTTACCGCCCGACGTGGCCGTTCCACCCCTCCGTGCGACGCGGCGCGACGGCGGTGAGGGATCACACCACTGAGCACCGTGCCGGGTGCTTGCACCTCCACCCGCACTTCCGGACATGTAGGAGGGCCCAGCTAAACCCTGGCGGCATAGCTACCCCCAAACTACACCCGTCCCGTCTAACCCTGGCACCGTTGACCGGCGGTCTACGCCTTTGCTTTCGCCGGACGAGGTTTGACCGTTGGACATTTTCACCTGGTGTGATAGCCCAGCACATAGGTACACTTTGTATCAAAGGTCCGGGCAGAACCCACCGCAAGATTCCCTCCGTTACTGCCCACATGGCCGTTCCCCCCTCCGTCACGGCTGGGCGGTGACGTCGGTGATGGGGTGTCACACCACTGAGCACCGTGCCGGGTGCTTGCACCCGCCACCGCACTTTCAGACGTGTAGGGGCCAGCGAAAGACTTGGCGGCATAGCTACCCCCCCAAACTACACCCGTCCCGTCTAACCCTACGAGAGTTGACCGGGCATAGCTACGCTTTGACTTTCGCCGGACGGGTTTTGACCGATGGACATTTTCACCTGGTGTGATAGCCCAGCACATAGGTACACTTTGTAATCAAGGTCCGGGCACAACCCACCGCAAGATTCCCTCCGTTACCGCCCGACGTGCCGTTCCACCCCTCCGGTGCGACGGCGGTGCGGCGACGTCGGTGAGGAGGTCACACACTGAGCACCGTGCCCGGGTGCTTGCACCTTCCACCGCACCTTCCGGACATGTAGGAGGCAGCTAAACACCTGGTGGCATAGCTACCCCCCAAACACACCCGTCCCGTCTAACCCTGGCACCGTTGACCGGCGGTCTACGCCTTTGAACTTTCGCACGACGAGGTTTGACCGATGGACATTTTCACCTGGGTGTGATAGCCCACTACATAGGTACACTTTGTATCAAGGTCCGGGCAGAACCCACCGCAAGATTCCCTCCGTTACCTGCCCGACGTGGCCGTTCATCCCCTCCGTGCGAGGCGGTGGCGACGTCGGTGAGGGAGGTCACACCACTGAGCACCGTGCCGGGTGCTTGCACCTGCCCCCGCACTTCCGGACATGTAGGAGGCCCAGCTAAACACCTGGCGGCATAGCTAACCCCCCCAAACTACACCCGTCCCGTCTACCTGGCACCGTTGACCGGGCTGCCTACGCCTTTGACTTTCGCCGGACGAGGTTTTGACCTGATGGGACATGT
>CM022303.1:599686626-599697403 GCA_011799875.1 Thinopyrum elongatum | reverse complement strand
GTGCGACGGCGGCGGCGACGTCGGTGAGGGAGGTCACACCACTGAGCACCGTGCCGGGTGCTTGCACCTTCCACCGCACTTCCGGACATGTAGGAGGGCCCAGCTAAACACCTGGCGGCATAGCTACCCCCCAAACTACACCCGTCCCGTCTAACCCTGGCACCGTTGACCGGGCGGTCTACGCCTTTGACTTTCGCCGAACGAGGTTTGACCGATGGACATTTTCACCTGGGTGTGATAGCCCAGCACATAGGTACACTTTGTATCAAGGTCCGGGCAGAACCCACCACAAGATTCCCTCCGTTACTGCCCGACGTGGCCGTTCCCCCCTCCGTGCGACGGCGGCGGTGACGTCGGTGATGGGGGTCACACCACTGAGCACCGTGCCGGCCACACCTCCGGCGACGGCGGCGGCGACGTCGGTGAGGGAGGTCACACCACTGAGCACCGTGCGGGTGCTTTTGCACCTGCCACGCAGCACTTCCGGACATGTAGGAGGGCCAGCTAACACCTGGCGGCAAAGCTCCCCCCCAAACTACACCCGTCCGTCTAACCCTGGACACCGTTGACCGGGCGGTTACGCCTTTGACTTTGCCGGACGAGGTTTGACGATGGACATTTCACCTGGGTGTGATAGCCCAGCACATAGGTACACTTTGTATCAAGGTCCGGGCAGAACCCACCGACAAGATTCCTCCGTACTGCCGACGTGGGCCGTTTCCCCCCCGTGCGACGGCGGCGGTGAACGTCGGTGATGGGGTCACACCACTGAGCACCGTGCGGGTGCTTGCACCCGCCACCGCACTTCAGAGTGTAGGAGGGCCAGCAAAGACCTGGCGGCATAGCTACCCCCCCAAACTACACCCGTCCCGTCACCTACGAGAGTTGACGGGCATAGCTACGCCTTTGACTTCGCCGGCGGGGTTTGACCGATGGACATTTTCACCTGGGTGTGATAGCCAGCACATAGTCACTTTGTATCGTAGGTCAGGCAAACCACCGCAAGATTCCCTCCTTACGCCCGACGTGGCCGTTCACCCCTCCGTGCGACGGCGCGGGGACGTCGGTGGAGGGGGTCACACCACTGAGCACCGTGCGGGTGCTTGCACGCCACCGCACTTCCGGACATGTAGGAGGGCCCAGCTAAAACACCGCGGCATAGCTACCCCCCAAACTACACCCGTCCCGTCTAACCCAGGCACCGTTGACGGGCGGCTCTACGCCTTTGACTTTCGCCGGACGAGGTTTGACCGATGGACATTTTCACCTGGGTGTGGATAGCCCAGCACATAGGTACACTTGTATCAAGGTCCGGCAGAACCCACCACAAGATTCCTCTGTTACCGCCGACGTGGCCGTTCCACCCCTCGTGCGACGGCGCGGGGGACGTCGTGAGGGAGGTCACACATTGAGCACCGTGCCGGGTGCTTGCACTGCCACCGCACTTCCGACAATGTAGGAGGGCCAGCTAAAACCTGGCGGCATAGCTACCCCACAAACTACACGATCCGTCTAACCCTGGACCGTTGACCCGGGGCGTCACGCCTTTGACTTTCGTCGGACGAGGTGTTGACCGATGGACATTTTCACCTGGGTGTGATAGCCCAGCACATAGGTACACTTTGTATCAAGGTTCCGGGCAAACCCACCACAAGATTCCTCGTTATGCCCGACGTGGCCGTTCCCCCTCACGTGCGACAGGCGGCGGTGACGTCGGTGATGGGGGTCACACCACTGAGCACCGTGGGTGCTGTGCACCCGCCACCGCACTTTCAGACGTGTAGGAGGGCCAGCGAAAGACCTGGCGGCATAGCTACCCCCCCAAACACCACCCGTCCCGTCTAACCCTACGAGAGTGACCGGGCAGAGCTCTACGCCTTTGACTTTCGCCGGACGGGGTTTGACACGATGGACATTTTCACCTGGGTGTGATAGCCAGCACATAAGGTACACTTTGTATCAAGGTCCGGGCACAACCCACCGCAAGATTCCCTCCGTTACCGCCCGACGTGGCCGTTCACCCTCCGGCGAGGGCGGCGGCGACGCGGTGAGGGAGGTCACACCACTGAGCACGTGCCGGTGCTTGCACCTGCCACCGCACTTCAGGACATGTAGGAGGGCCCATAAACACCTGGCGGCATAGCTACCCCCCAAACTACACCCGTCCCGTCTAACCCTGCACGTTGACCGGGCGGTCTACGCCTTTGACTTTCGCCGGACGAGGTTTGACGATGGGACATTTTCACCTGGGTGTGATAGCCAAGCACATAGGTACACTTTGTATCAAGGTCCGGGCAGAACCACAGCAAGATTCCCTCCGTTACCGCCCGACGTGGCCGTTCCACCCCTCCGTGCGACGGCGGCGGCGACGTCGGTGGGATGAGGTCACACCACTGAGCACGTGCCGGGTGCTGCACCTGCCCCGCACTTCGGACATGTAGGAGGGCCCAGCCTAAACACCTGCGGCATAGCTACCCCCAAACACACCCGTCGTCTAACCCTGGCACCGTTGACCGGGCGGTCCACGCCTTGACTTTGCGCGGACGGTTTGACGATGGACATTTTTACCTGGGTGTGATAGCCCAGCACATAGGTACACTTTGTATCAAGGTCCGGGCAGAACCCACCACAAGATTCCCTCGTTAAGCCCGAAGTGGCCGTTCCCCTCCGTGCGACGGCGGCGGGGTGACGTCGGTGATGGGGGTCACACCAACTAGCACGTGTCGGGTGCTTGCACCCGCCACCGCACATTCAGACGTGTAGGAGGGCCAGCGAAAGACCTGGCGGCCATAGCTACCCCCCCAAACTACACCCGTCCCGTCATAACCACGAGAGCTGACCGGGGGCATAGCTAGCCTTTGATTCGCGGACCGGGGTTGACCGATGGACATTTCACCTGGGTGTGATAGCCCAGCACATAGGTAAATTTGTATCAGTCCGGGCACAACCCACCGCAAGATTCCCTCCGTTACCGCCCGACGTGGCCGTTCCACCCTCCGTGCGACGGCGGCGGCGACGTCGGTGAGGGAGGTCACACCACTGAGCACCGTGCCGGGTGCTTGACATGCACCGCACTTCCGACATGTAGGAGGGCCCAGCTAACACCTGGCGGCATAGCTACCCCCCAAAAACACCCGTTCCGTCTAACCCTGACACGTTGACCGGGCGGTCTACGCCTTGACTTTCGCGGACGAGGTTTGACGATGGACATTTCATGGTGTGATAGCCAGCACATAGGTACACTTTGTATCAAGGGCCGGGAGAACACAGCAAGATTCCCTCCGTTACCGCCCGACGTGGCCGTTCCACCCCTCTGCGACGCGCGGCGGCGGACGTCGGTGAGGGAGGGTCACACCCCTGAGCACCGTGCCGGGTGTTGCACCTGCCACCGCACTTCCGGACATGTAGGAGGGCCCAGCTAAACACCTGACGGCATAGCTACCCCCAAACTACACCCGTCCCGTCAACCCTGGCACGTTGACCGGGCGGTCTACGCCTTTGACTTTCGCGGACGGGTTTGACGATGGACTTTTCACCTGGGTGTGAAGCCCAGCACATAGGTACACTTTGTTCATGGTCGGCGAGGAAACCCACCGCAAGATTCCCTCCGTTACTGCCCGACGTGGCCGTTCCCCCTCCGTGCGACGGCGGCGGGTGACGTCGGTGATGGGGGTCACACCAATGAGCACCGTGCCGGGTCTTGCACCCGCACCGCACTTCAGATGTGTAGGAGGGCCAGCGGAAAGACCTGGCGGCAAGCTACCCCCCCAAAACACCCGTCCCGTCTAAACCACGAGAGTTGACCGGGAATAGCTACGCCTTTGACTTTCGCCGGACGGGGTTTGACCGATGGACATTTTCACTGGGTGTGATAGCCAGCACATAGGTACACTTTGTATCAAGGTCGGGCACAACCCACCGCAAGATTCCCTCCGTTAACGCCCGAAGTGGCCGTTCCACCCTCCGTTGCGACGGCCGGCGAGTCGGTGAGGGAGGTCACACCATGAGCACCGTGCGGGGTGCTTGCACCTGCCACCGCACTTCCGGACATGTAGGAGGCCCAGCTAAACACCTGGCGGCATGCTACCCCCCAAACTACACCCTCCCGTCTAACCCTGCACGGTTGACCGGGCGGTCTACGCCTTTGACTTCGCCGGACGAGGTTTGACCGATGGACATTTTCACCTGGGTGTGATAGCCCAGCACATAGGTACACTTGTACAGGTCCGGGCAGAACCCACCGCAAGATTCCCTCCGTTACAGCCCGACGTGGCCGTTCACCCTAGTGCGACGGCGTCGGCGATTTGTGAGGGATGGGTCACACCACTAGCACGTGCCCGGTGCTTGCACCTGCCACCAGCACTTCCGGACATGTAGGAGGGCCCAGCTAAACAAACTGGCGGCATAGCAACCCCCAAACTACACCGTCCCGTCTAAACGTGGCACCGTTTGACGGGCGGTCTGCCCCTTGACTTTCGCCGGACGGGGTTTGACCGATGGAATTTACCGGTGTTGTGATAGCCCGCACATAGGTACACTTTGTATCAAGGTCCGGGCACAAACCCACCGCAAGATTCCCTCCGTTACCGCCCGACGTGGCCGTTAACCCTCGTGCGACGGCGGCGGCGACGTCGGTGAGGGAGGGTCACACCACTGAGCACCGTGCCGGTGCTTGCACCTGCCACCGCACTTCCGGACATGTAGGAGGGCCAGCTAAACACTGGCGGCATAGCATACCCCCCCAAATACACCCGTCCCGTCAACCCTGGCACCGTTGACCGGGCGTCACGCCTTGACTTTCGCCGGACGAGGTTTGACCGATGGACATTTTTCACCTGGGTGTGATAGCCCAGCACATAGGTTACACTTTGTATCAAGGTCCGGGCAGAACCCACCACAAGATTCCTCCGTTACTGCCCGACGTGGCCGTTTACCCCCGTGCGACGGTGGGGGTGACGTCGGTGAGGGGGTCACACCACTGAGCACCGGTCGGGTCTTGCACCCCGCCCCGCACTTTCAGACGTGTAGGAGGGCCAGCGAAAGAATGGCGGCATAGTACACCCCCACAAACTACACCCGTCCCTCTAAACCCTTCGAGGAGTTGCCGGGCATAGTACGCCTTTGACTTTGCCGGACGGTTGGGACCGATGGACATTTTCACCTGGGTTGATAGCCCAGCACATAGGTACACTTTGTATCAAGGTCCGGGCACAACCCCCCGCAAGATTCCCTCCGTTACCGCCCGGACGTGGCCGTTCCCACCATCCGTGCGACGGCGCGGACGTCGGTGAGGGAGGTCCACCAATGAGCACCGTGCCCGGTGCTTGCACCTGCCACGCACTTCCGGCATGTAGGAGGGGCCCAGTAAACACCTCGGGGCATAGCTACCCCCCAAACTAACCCGTCCCGTCTAACCTGGCACGTTGACCGGGCGGTCTACGCTTGACTTTCGCGCCGGACGAGGTTGACCGATGGACATTTTCACCTGGGTGTGATAGCCCAGCACATAGGTACACTTTGTATCAAGGCGGGCAGAACCCACCGCAAGATTCCCTCCGTTACCGCCCGACGTGGCCTTCCACCCCTCCGTGCGACGGCGGGCGGCGACATCGGTGAGGGAGGTCACACATGAGACCCTGCCGGGTGCTTGCACCTGCCCCGCACTTCCGACATGTAGGAGGCCAGCTAAAACCACCTGCGCATAGCTACCCCCCAAACTACACCCGTCCGTCTAACCCTGGCACCGTTGACCGGGCGGTCTACGCCTTGACTTTCGCGGGACGAGGTTTGACCGATGGACATTTTCACCTGGTGTGATATAGCCCAGCACATAGGTACACTTGTATCAAGGTCCGGGGCAAACCCACCGCAAGATTCCCTCCGTTACTGCCCGACGTGGCCGTTCACCATCGTGCGACGGCGGCGGTGACGTCGGTGAGGGGGTCACACCACTGAGCACCGTGGTGGCTTGCACCCGCCACGCACTTTCAGACCGTGTAGGAGGGCCAGCGAAAGACCTGGCGGCATAGCTACCCCCCAAATACACCCGTCCGTCTAACCTACGAGAGTTGACCGGGGCATAGTACGCCTTTGACTTTCGCCGGACGGGGTTTGACCGATGGACATTTTCACCTGGGTGTGAAGCCCAGCTCATAGGTACACTTTGTATCAAGGTCCGGGACAACCACCGCAAAGTTCCTCGTTACCGCCGAGTGGCCCGTTCCACGCTCCCGACGGAGGCGGCGAGTCGGTGAGGGAGGTCACACCATGAGCACCGTGCGGGTGCTTGACCCTGCCACCGCACTTCCGACATGTAGGAGGGGCCCAGCTAACACCTGGCGGCATTGCTACCCAAACTCACCCGTGCGTAACCCTGGCCACGTTGACCGGGCGGTTAGCCTTGACTTTCGCGACGAGAGGTTTGACCGATGGACATTTTCACCTGGGTGTGATAGCCCAGCACATAGGTACACTTTGTATCAAGGTCCGGGCAGAACCCACGCAAGATTCCCTCGTTACAGCCCGACGTGGCGTTCCACCCCTCCGTGCGACGGCGGCGGCAGCGATGTCGATGAGGGAGGTCACACCACTGAGCACCGTGCCGGGTGCTTGCACCTGCCACCGCACTTCCGGACATGTAGGAGGGCCAGCAAACACCTGGCGGCATAGCTACCCCCCCAACTACACCCGTCCCGTCTAACCCTAGCACCGTTGACCGGGCGGTCTAGCCTTTGACTTTCGCGGACGAGGTTTGACCGATGGACATTTTCACCTGGGTGTGATAGCCCAGCACATAGGTACACTTTGTATCAAGGTCCGGGAAGAACCACCACAAGATTCCCTCCGTTATGCCCGACGTGGCCGTTCACCCACTCCGTGCGACGGCGGCGGTGACGTCGGTGATGGGGGTCACACACTGAGCACCGTGCGGGGTACTGCACACGCCCCCGACTTTCAGACGTGTAGGAGGGCAGGCGAAAGACCTGGCGGCATAGCTACCCCCCCAAAACTACACCCGTCCCGTCTAACCATACGAGGGTGACCGGGCATGAGCTACGCCTTTGACTTTGCCGGACGGGGTTTGACCGATGGACATTTCACCTGGGTGTGATAGCCCAGCACATAGGTACACTTTGTATCAAGGTCCGGGCACAACCACGCAAGATTCCCTCGTTACCGCCGACGTGGCCGTTCCACCCTCCGTGCGACGGCGGCGGCGACGTCGGTGAGGGAGGCAACACAATGAGCACCGTGCCGGGTGCTTGCACCTGCCACCGCACTTCCGGACATGTAGGAGGGGCCCAGCTAAACACCTGCGGGCATAGCTACCCCCCAAAACTACCCCGTCCCGTCTAACCGTGGCACGTTGACCGGGCGGGTCTACGCCTTTGACTTTCGCCGGACGAGGTTTGACCGATGGACATTTTCACCTGGTGTGATAGCCCAGCACATAGGTACACTTTGTATCAAGGTCGGGCAGAACCCCCGCAAGATTCCCTCCGTTACCCCCGACGTGGCCGTTCCACCCTCCGTGCGTCGGCGGCGCACGTCGGTGAGGGAGGTCACACACTGAGCACACGTGCCGGGTGCTGCACCTGCCACGCCACTTCCGGACATGTAGGAGGGCCCAGCTAAACATCTGGCGGCATAGCTACCCCCAAACTACACCCGTCCCGTCTAACCTGGCACCATTGACCGGGCGGTCTACGCTTTGACTTTGCCGGACGAGGTTTGACCGATGACATATTTCACCTGGGTGTGATATCCCAGCACATAGGTACACTTTGTATCAAGGTCCGGGCAGACCACACGCAAGATTCCCTCCGTTTGACCGACGTGGCCGTTCCCCACCTACGACGGGCGGCGGTGAAGTCGGTGATGGGGGTTACACCACTGAGCACCGGGCCGGGTGCTTGCACCCGCCACGGCACTTTCAGATGTGTAGTAGGGCCAGCGGAAAACCTGGCGGCATAGCTACCCCCCCAAACTACACCGTCCCGTCTAACCCTACGAGAGTGACGGATGCTACGCCTTGACTTTCGCCAGACGGGGTTTGACCGATGGACATTTTCACCTGGGTGTGATAGCCAGCATAGGTACACTTTGTATCAAGGTCCGGGCACCACCACCGCAGATTCCCTCCGTTACCGCCCGACGTGGCGTTCCACCCCTCGTGCGACGGCGGCGGCGAGTCGGTGAGGGGGTCACACACTGAGCACCGTGCGTGGTGCTTGCACCTCGCCACCGCACTTCCAGACATGTAGGAGGGCCCAGCTAAACACTGGCGGCATTGCTACCCCCCAAACTACACCCGTCCCGTTAACCCTGGCACCGTTGAACGGGCGGTCTACGCCTTTGACTTTCGCCGGACGAGGTTTGACCGATGGACATTTTCACCTGGGTGTGATAGCCCAGCAATAGGTACACTTTGTATCAAGGTCCGGCAGAACCCACCGCACAAGATTCCCTCTGTTACAGCCGACGTGCCTTCCACCCCTCCGTGCGACGGCGGCGGCGAGTCGTGAGGGAGGTCACACCACTAGCAACCGTGCCGGGTGCTTGCACCTGCCACCGCACTTCCGGACATGTAGGAGGGCCCAGCTAAAAAACCTGGCGGCATAGCTACCCCCCAAACTACACCCGTTCCCGTCAACCCTGGACCGTTGACCGGCGGTCTACGCCTTTGACTTTCGCCGGACGAGGTTTGACGATGGACATTTTCACCTGGTGTGATAGCCCAGCACATAGGTACACTTTGTATCAAGGTCGGGCAGAACCCACCACAAGATTCCCTCGTTACTGCCCGACGTGGCCGTTCCCCCTCCGTGCACGGCGGGGACGTCGGTGAGGGGGTCACACCACTGAGCACCGTGCGGGTGCTTGCACCCGCCACCGCACTTTCAGACGTGTAGGAGGGCCAGCGAAAGACCTGGGGCGGCATAGCTACCCCCCCAAACTACACCCTCCGTCTAACCCACGAGAGTTGACCGGGCATAGCTACGCCTTTGACTTCGCCGGACGGGGGTTTGACCGATGGACATTTTCACCTGGGTGTGATAGCCCAGCACATAGGTACATTGTATCAAGGTTCGGGCACAACCACCGCAAGATTCCCTCCGTTAAGCCGACGTGGCCGTTCCACCCCTCCGTGCGACGCGGCGGCAGGCGACGTCGGTGAGGGAGGTCACACCACTGAGCACCGTGCCGGGTGCTTGCACCTGCCACCGCACTTCCGGACATGTAGGAGGGCCCAGCTAAACACCTGCGGCATAGCTACCCCCCAAACTACCACCGTCCGTCTAACCCTGGCACCGTTGACGGGCGGTTACGCCTTTGACTTTCGCCGGACGGGTTTGACCGATGGACATTTCACCTGGTGTGATAGCCCAGCACATAGGGACACTTTGTATCAGGTCCGGGCAGAACCACCGCAAGATTCCCCCGTAGGACGTGGGGTATCCGTGCGACGGGGGGGGGGGAGGGGTGAGGGGGTCACCACGAGCACCGTGCCGGGTGCTCGCACCTGCCAACGCACTTCCGGACATGTAGAGGGCCCGTGCAAAACACTGGCGGCATAGCTACCCCCTAAACTACACCCGTCCCGCCTAAAGTTGGAACCGCGTTGACCGGGCGGTCTACGCCTTTGACTTCGCCGGACGAGGTTTGACCGATGGACATTTTCACCTGGGTGTGATAGCCCAGCACAATAGGTACACTTTGTATCAAGGCCGGGCAGAACCCCACCACAAGTTCCCTCCGTTTTGCCCGACGTGGGTTCCCCCCTCCGTGCGACGGCGGCGGTGACGTCGGTGATGGGGGTCACACCACTGAGCACCGTGTGGGTCTTGCACCCGCCCCAGCACTTCAGAGGGTAGGAGGGCCAGCGAAAGACCTGGCGGCATAGCTACCCCCCCAAACTACACCCGTCCCGTCTAACCCTACGGAGTTGACCGGGCATAGTACGCCTTTGACTTTCGCCGGACGGGGTTTGACCGATGGACATTTCACCTGGGTGTGATAGCCCAGCCATAGGTACACTTTGTATCAAGGTCCGGCACAACCCACCGCAAGATTCCTCCTGTTACCGCCCGACGTGGCCGTTCCACCCTCGTGCGACGGCGGGCGACGTCGGTGAGGGAGGTCACACACTGAGCACGTGCCGGGTGCTTGCACCTGCCACCGCACTTCCGGACTGTAGGAGGGCCCAGCTAAACACCTAGGGCACATAGCTACCCCCAAAACTACACCCGTCCCGTCTAACCTGGCACCGTTGAACGGGCGGTCTACGCCTTTGACTTCGCCGGACGAGGTTTGAACGATGGACATTTTCACCTGGGTGTGATAGCCAGCACATAGGTACACTTTGTATCAAGGTCCGGGCAGAACCCACCGCAAGATTCCTCCGTTACCACCCGACGTGGCCGTTCCCTCCGTGCGCGGCGGCTGCACGTCGGTGAGGGGGTCACACCACTGAGCACGTGCGGGTGCTTGCACCTGCCACCGCACTTCCGGACATGTAGGGGGCCAGCAAGACACTGGCGCATAGCTACCCCCCAAACTACACCCGTCCCGTCTAACCCTGGCACCATTGACCGGGCGGTCTACGCCTTTGACTTTCGCCGGACCGGGTTTGACCGATGGACATTTTTTCACTGGGTGTGATAGCCCAGCACCATAGGTACACTTTGTATCAAGTCCGGGCAGAAACCACCGCAAGATTCCCTCCGTTATGACCGACGTGGCCGTTCCCCCCACCGACGACGGCGGACGGTGAGCG
>CM022303.1:599645727-599678012 GCA_011799875.1 Thinopyrum elongatum | reverse complement strand
AGACAAATACAAAAGGTTACCAAAGAGAACGTGCTGCGAGGATGGCGTAGGGAGGGGCAAGTTCTAGCGCAGGGGCGACGACTAATGCAGACAGACCGGGCCTTGGATCCAAGGCTTATCCATGCATGGTAAAGTGAGGCACTTAAAATAAAGCAGGCATCCCTAAGATTTCAGGGCTCGGTCGTTTTCATTTCTGTGTATTGGACTTTATTGGTTGATCATAAGGTCACTTGTGGACTTCCAACCCACCGGGTTAGCTTTCATAACCTCTTGACCCGGCATGATGCCAAATTACGGTTCCATCCTGCCTGTTTGCAAAACTTGCTCCTCCGCCAGGTGACCCGCCGACTCTTGGCAGAGTCCATCTTCTTAAAGACCCTGAACTTGCCAAGGTTACACGACGGTTTTGTGTCACGTGAGGGCCCGGCTATAGTGAGCTAAGGATGAACAACGACTATTGCGGCCATTGAAAGCAAACTGAGGCCTGTGAGCCGGCTATTGCGGCCATTGGAAAGGCACCATTGAGGCATTTTGACGCCAACCGTCCTCATTGGTGCCGATTGAAAGCAAACATGAGCCCTGTGGAGCCAACGGCTATTGCAGCCATTGAAAGCAAACCATAAGGCATGTAGCCAACGCTATTGCGGCCTTGAAAGGCAAACATGCGGCCTATGATCCAATACGGCTATTGCGGCCATTGACAGCAAACATGAGGCCTGTGAGCAACGGCTATTGCGGCCATTGCAAGCAAAATGAGGCCCTGTGAGCCAACCGCTATTGTGTCAATTGAAAAGCAAACATGAGGCATGTGAGCTGGCTATTGCGCGCGCCATTGACAAGCACAAAACGCACAGCTAGGCATCGATGCAGCCAGGTGGACAGGAGACATATTTAGACTCGACCCGCGCAGGAGAGGCCTTCGAAAAGTCGAAACATTAGACTGTGTAGCCCAACTTTTGTCAATGTCGTGAAAAGGGAGAAGGAGCCTCAGTTTATGTGTGTGTTAAAAAAACAAAAAAAAAGCCCCCCCGGCTTAGCAAATGTTTGAAGGATTTGCATATGTTTTTGTTTGGGTTTTTCAGTGTCTTAATGCTTTCAATTTTTGATTTTTTTTTGGGCAAATTAGCTCCCCGGGTTGCGGCGTCCGGTTTATGCGGCTTCATGATTGAGTATTTTCGTGTTGCCCCCGCCTAATCGTGTTACTTTAAGGTCGCCAGGTGTGACCCTGCCCCCGCTCAATCGTGCACTATCATACACGCAATGCACACATCAAGCCTAAGGATCCCTGGAAGATACACAACCCACACGTCCAATAAAATAAATAAAGTCATACAACTTTATATTACAAGCCAGGGGCCGTCGAGGGCTCGAATACATCAGCTTGCTCAATCGCCGCCGTAAGCATAGATCTCTGAGTACAGATATAACATAAAGTACAGAAAAGGCCTCTAGAAAGGCGTGCAAAATAACCCTACGATCGAAAGGCTAGGCCTCCCGCCTGGGACCCTCTATCCTACTCCTGGTCGTAGCACCACTCGTAGTAGTATCCAACCTCGTGTTGTAGTAGAAGTCGAATCGGGAACTGGGCAGCTGTCTCAAGGGGCTCCGTCCTCTGTCCACACAAACTTCTATGGGGATGAAAGGAAAACAAAGTCACCGTGAGTACTCAAAGTACTCAGCAAGCAGTCTTCTAACACTACATATTCAACATTTTCAAAGAGAGGCTGTATATGTGGACTGGGCCTGCAGAAAATGCCAGAATACGAGAAGGGCCTATTCCTATCGAAGACTAGCACTCTTCAGCGTCTTGGCAGCAATAGAAAGGCAGAACAGATCAATATAATGTAGCAGTATCATTTAAGTCTCAACTCACCCAGAGATCCTTTGCTCGACGCCCTGCGAGAAAGCAATCCCAGAAGCCACTACAGTCATCACCTCGTCCTAGTCCCTTCTCGCTCCCTGTTAGAAAGCAATCCCAGAGCAATCTCTCCAAGTATCCAGTTCTAATTGTATCCATCAGATACACCTCCGAGTGTCCGTTACCGAGGGATACCGCTTATCCATAGATTAAGTTCTTCCCTTCCCTGCAGGGGTGCACCAACTTACCCACCATACTCGATTAACTCCGCCGGACACACTTTTCGGGTCATGCCCTGCCTCGGCCAAACGACACACCGCAGCCCTACCTAGAGCTCAGCAGATAGGTCCCCGCCGGTCTACATCCTAAGCAAGTCACAAGGGGGTCTGGCCATCGCCCCTCGCCCTCCGTGTCATTGCGCACATGGCTCGATCCAAGCACCACCTCGGTCATGGAATGGCACCAATCACTCCATGCCTCCTGCTTGACTGGACGCTGACAGAGCTTTCGGCTGATGCATACGATGCAGACGCATACAATTGCCCACTTGTATTAGTGCTATCGTGCAAGAATGCCCACTCTCGAATCAAATATCCAATCGTTGTACTTGGGGGGTGCGGTTAACGAGCATAGACTCATGATCGATGTGACCCCCGTCGCCCCGTCTCTGAGGACTTGGTGCAAGGGCTAAGAATGCCCGGCCCACGCTCGTATTCACCACTCGGCACCATCCAGCACCCTCTTTCACAACCTCGCCCTTAGCGCCCTCGGTACCCCTCCAGGCATCGACCCGCTATATCCAGTAACATGTAAGGGTCCAAGTATCCGTGTGTTCCATAATATCAGGGAATCCGGGTATCACCACGTTGGATTCCTACTCGATGTATCCGTCAGGTGATCTCGGAGGAATCACCCCGTTGGTTTCCACGTGTGTGTTTGTACGACGGCGTCGTGTTGTCGTGCGTGTGAAGCGGTGAAGGAGAATCACCCTCGATCCACGACCGAACCTTCTTCTACAAGAGTTAACATCACAAGTTGCATACAAAGAGGTTTTCACATCGGCACTTGATAGTAACGCTGCAGTGTCGTTACAACTAAAGGGGGGGGGGGGTGATGTGCGTGTGCCGGGGCCTGGTCTTCAATCCCGTTGTCGGTCTTCAGATAATCCAGCGGGGCAGTCCGGGATAAGTGGGGTCACTGATAGGTCTCAACCCATCCTGACTGACATTTTAGTGTGACAGGTAGGTTTTAATATGCCTGTTACAAATAAACAGGCATGCATCGAATAGGTAAAGCAGTAGCAGCATCAATTCTAATGCAATCATGAGAAAAATGATGGGGCGATCTCGGATGATCAAAGGGGGGGGGGATTGGCCTGGTTTCTTGCGGCAAAGGTAGGTCGTCAACGTGGCCACGTGCCCCGGGCTGCGCTGTACCGGGACTGGCTTCGGGGTCTCGATAGAGAAGAGGGGGAGGAAACCGAATATAAGGCAAACAGAGCATGACATGTACAAACGCAGTGCCGTGTGTTCCTTAACGTATGGTTGCACCGACAACGGGAAGGGGGAATCCATCCAGGAATGTTTTTCTCGTTCTGGACAGTTGTCAGACAGATACCGGAGGGGAACGGTTCCATGTTCGGTAGTTGAGAGACGGTGAGTGGTGACGGGTGAACCGGGTGCCGTGTCTTCGGATCGTGGGATTTTTCATCAACTTTCATAGAAATTATTTTACATCGGAGTTACGTTAAACGATATGAATTTTTTCTAAAGATTTTATTAATTTCTGGAATTTATTTAATTATTTAAAATCAACAATTACCCGAACATGCACAGGGTGACGTCATCGTGCATAAAGCTGACTGTCCCACAAGTCAAGCGGTCGGGCCTGACCAGGGTCAAATCTGACCTGTGGACCCACCTGATCATAGACAGTGGGCTAACTAACTAATTACATGGTTAATTATTTAGGTGGGCCCCTATGTCCAGTGAGCTAATTAACTTAATTAACATTTTAATTATTTCCAAAATTAGTTAACTTAGTGCGGGGCCCACCTTCAGTGGCCACGCTCCCAGTCAGCAGGGTTGACCTAGCAACCCTGTCTGGTGGACCCGCTGGGCCCACGGCAGTGTCACAAGGGGCGGGGCCCGCCTGTGCCACGTCGGCGCCGTCGCCGGAACGACGCCCGGGCGACCAGAAAACTCGCGGCGACGCCACGGGAACCCGTGGAATTCGCCTACGGGCTCGGGATCGAGCGCGCTGGGCCCGCGTCGAAAGGCCCGTTCGCGCCTGCGTCGAATGGAGGCGGTGGCCGTACTGGGATGGCCGAATGCTCGCCGCCGGCGACGAGATTGGCGGAAGTTCGAACCACGGGGCGAGCTAAAACGGGATCCTCGCTAGGGGCCGACAACGCTGCTTTCTTCTGGGCTTATTCAACGAGAGTATGCACTGCTTCGTCGATCTAGGGGCGCTAGCGTGAGTTGGTTGCGCCCGGAGCTGAGCGCAACGACTACCGCGGCAGCGCCGTAGTCTGGCCTCGGGGAAAATGGGCCATGGAGTCACAGACAGGTGACGCGTGGGCGGTGGCATTGGACTCGCATGAGCTCCAGGAGCTCGGCTGTCTGCCTCGGCGCACGTGGCAGTGACGTAGACCCACGGGCGGCGCGCTCAACCGGACTGCATCCGTTCGGTTTAGTGTAGCGTAGCAGCTGCTAGCGATCGTGTGCGCCCACTAGGAGAGGAAATGGAGGTGGAGAGCTCACGTGAAAGAAGGCGCACGGGAGGCCCGTTGGCGGGTTTGTAGCAGTAAACAGCGGGGATCGTCGTAGGGCGCCGTGACCGAAGCTACGTGGGGCCGGAGAAGATCGACGCCTTGGGGCTCCCAGCTCCACCAAGGGCATCAGACACGCAGTCTACCACGTCGGATGACGAGGGAACTCTTCGACGAGGCGGGCGGGGCCGGTGCCGAGAGCTTCAGTGGAGGGCGATCATGGGCGGCGTCGGGCGAGGGGGAACGAGGGAGGAAGGGGGGGAATGAGGCTAGGGTTCATCAGGAGAGCGGGGAGCTGCTCTTATCCCCAGCTGCGGCGCGGGCCCGGGCGCTGTCGACGCATACGAGGGGGGGGGGGCCTGGCTCGCGCTCGCGAGTTTGTTGTACACCGAGGCAGGGGAAGGTGAGGCATACGAGGTGGGAGGATGCGCGGGGTGGCTGGGCCGCCTGCTGTAGCGAGCAGGCCCGATGCACAGTAGTTTCTTTTAGTCTTTTTTCATTTTCATTTCGGTTCTTTCCCTTTTTCCTTTGCGCTTTTGGCTAATGTGTGGGCCCAAGAGTGTGGTAAAATATAAGAGCTGGCGCCACAAATCACAGCACATTAGTACTCCTAGCCACCAAAACTAGTTTGGGGGCAAACATAATTTTCCATACTTTGGTTTAGAATAATTAAAAAGGTATTCAAATATTACTTTCAGCCACTCTGTGGATGTTTGAGTTGTACCTAATTAATTTATTAAATGTTGGTTAGCAATTTTTGAACTGTCCTCTTAATATTTGTTATTTATGAAAATTTAGTATTCTAGTTTGGACAACTTTTATTTTCATTTTAGTTTTTGAATTCCATTTGAATTTTGAATTTGAAAATGAGATTGATCCAATAAATAATTTTAGGCACGTTGATCATGATGACATGGCATAATCAAAAAGGTGATTACTGTGGCAAACCCTGGGTGTTTACAATCTCCTCCACTAATCGATTCTCGTCCCGAGAATTACGAAGGTAGACGGGAAAAGGATCGGGGTTTCGCCCGAGATATCCTCGCGTTCCCAATGGCTTCATCTTCAGTATGGAATTTGACCACTGCACTTGGAGGAACTTTGTAAACCTCTGACGGGCTCCGACGTTCCGCTTCATCGAGAATGCATCGGTAGCTCCGTATAGAAAGGTCTCTTGCAATTCTAGCATTTCGGGATCCTTGCGGCGGTGCGGAGATTCCTTGAAGCATTTAACGAAGTTGCGACACATTGAAGCCGTCGTGGATATGGGAGCGTTGCGAATCTGTTCAAACCTGGAACCGCAAGTGCCAAGGTTTATATCAGTACGTGTCCTTCAACACGGAATTTTCCTGCTTGCGATGTCAGTGTCGACGTCATCCGCAGCATAGCGGGATATTCAGAATTTCCTCTGATATTCCTCCAAGTCATTTTGCCCTGTGATAGTTTGCGGAACTCCTTTCTTCGTTTGGTCATCATACCTTGGGAATGTCCGTACACGAAAAGCTGACTGGAATTCCGCCAAGTGGTTATTGACTTCAGCAGCAACATCCTTTGTGGCTTTCCCACCAGTGAAGCCGCTTATCCCCTCAGGTGATACGTTGCATAGGTGACGATAACTCTCATGGATAACATTGGCCAACTCTCTCTGTAAGGCAATGTCACGGAGCCATCATCAGCATCCATTGGATCAGTCGAGCTGCGAAAAGTAGACCGGATTGGGCACACTAATTCTGGCAGGTTATTGGTGTAGTGTCTGTTGATGAGCATTCTGGTTTGGGATTTGACCAATATCCGGTCATAACCTGACGTTCATTTCAATTGCTGCTCATTGCGGCAATATAAGGAGGGAGTGCGAGGATCGTCCAGCCATCCTGCCAAATCAACAAGGGGTCATTTTACAATAAGAACTGCAGGTGTAAATGGAATATTCATGCAGTAACAACGCACAACAGAAGGAGGTGCAGGAGCTACTTCATCATATTCGCACCAAACTTCGAATCCCACACACTAGCCCGATTCATCCAGCAATACGACAGCTGTAGGGAAGGCTAGCCAACTAGGCGGCACGCAGGGCACGCGGCATAGGAATTACACAACGAGACATAGCAAAGGCTACATCAATGTCTGAGAACAACTATTGGAGCGAGGAATCTGCAAGGGACAAAACATGGTGCCCTCGTAAGAGGAATCCTGCGAACAGAACTTGCCCGAATCTGAAGGAGGTGAATTTTTCACAGAACACCGGGTGGATGTGATCACTCACGAACCTTAATGTTGAGGTCTCAAAATGTTAACCCGAATAGAAGAGAGAACAGAGTCCCAGAGTAAGGTCGCGAGTAAAAGATCCTAATACCACCCATTTGGCGACGGGGCCCGTAACCCCACACAACCATGTTAGTAAAACAGTTTTGGACCACTAGACTCAACTTCGGCCAATGAAGTTGAAAGGGGTTTCCTACAAGTCAGTCGGCTCTGATCCAACTTGTGACGCGCCTCCCGGCTTCAATCATGCCCTAATCATACCGCAAATGCATAAGTATCAGCCTAAAAAGGAATAAGGGAAGATAATACAAAAAATATAAAAAAAAAAGAAATAAAAGTAATAAAAATTTATTAAAAAAAAGGAAGTGGAATGAGTGCTAGAATACATAAGATTTAGTAAAAAAGAAGTCAGCGGAAGAATAGCATATATGGCTAGTACAGATATAAAAAAGTAACAAAAGGACTATAGAAAGGAGGGGAAAAATAAAAAACACTAGATAGAAAGGCGTGAGGCCTCCTGCTGGACCCTCTGATCCCTACTCCTGGTCGTCCGTCACTCGTAGTAGTATCCACACCTCGGGGTGGTAGGTAGTAGTCGATCGCAATGGGAGCTTGTCTCAGGGGGCTTCCGTCTCTGGTCACGACAACCTGATATGGTGGAGAAAGGAAAAAAGCACCGTAGTACTCAAAGTACTCAGCAAGCTAGGATCCTACACTACATATGCAACATTTTTCAAGAGGGCTGGTATATTGTGTACTGGCTGCAGAATGTCCAGAATATAGAGAAGGCTAGTCCTATCGAAACCTATGACATCTTCAGCGGTCCTTGCAGCATAGAAGAGAGCATAACGATCAATATAGTGATATGAGTATCATGTATCTCACCTCACCCAGAGTCCTTTCTCTCGACTCCCTGCGGAAAGCAACCAAGAGCCACTACAGAGTCAATCAATCTCGTCCCTGAATCCCTTATCTCCGACTCCCTGTGAGAAGGCAATCCCCATGCCATAAGTAATCCCAGTTATCCGTTCTATTGTATCAATCAGGATACAACTCCGAGTGTCCGTTACCGAGGATCTCCGTACTATGCATAGTTAGTTCTTCCCTGCAGGGGTGCACCAACTTACCCACACGCTGATTAACCTCCGGCCGGACACACTTTTCCGGTGTCATGCCCGGCCTCGGCCAACGACAACATACCGCACGCCCTACCGAGAGCTCACGCAGAGAGTCCCCGCCGTCTCCTATCCTACCGCAAGGGCGTCTTGGGCCATCGCCCCTCGCCCTCACAGGGTCGTTGCTCACATGGCCTCAGATCCAAGCACCACCTCTGTCGTGAATGGCGGCCAATCCTCCATTGCCGCACTACTGAACTGGACGTCTGACAGAGCTTCGCTGATGCTACGACTGCAGAAACGCCCATCTATGCCACGTGGTGGTTCGTGCTATCGGGCCAGAGACCACTCAAAACAAATATCAAATCGTTATGTACCTTGGGGTGCGGGTAACACAGCAGAACTCATCGATCGTGTGACCCCGTCGCCCGTTCGAGGACTTGCTTGTCAAGAGGCTAAGAATGGCCCCGCCGCGCCTCGTATTCACCACTTCTGCACCAATCTAGGCACCGTCTTCACAAACACTACGCCACACTTAGCGCACTCGCGGGTACCCCTCAGGGTCCTACCCGCCTATCCAGTACAGTGTAAGGTTCGAAGTATCCGTGTGTCCATACACATCAGGGGAATCCGAGGTATCACCCTCGTTGGATTCCTATCTCGATAATCCGTCAAGGTGAACTCGGAGGAGATCACCCATCGCTGGTCATCACTTGTGGGTTGATACGGCGGCCGTCCGTTATCGGAAGCGGTGAATGAGAATCACCACCTCGATGACCACTACCGAACGCTTCCTCTACGAGTTAACATCCCGAAGTCTACAAATGGTTTCACTCGCACTTGATAGTAACGCTGCCATAGTGTCGTTACAACAAAAGTGGGGATGATTGCGGTGCCGAGGCCTGGTCTTTCAATCCCGTTTGATTTGGTCCTTCAGTAATCCACCGCGGGGCGATCGGGATAGTGGGGTCGCTGATAGGTACTTCTACCCGCCTATAATAGGACAGTTTATGGTGAGCGGTAAGGTGTTCAATACAGGTTTACAAGTAAACAGGGCTATCATCAGATAAGGTACAGCTAACGAGCAGTTCTTAATGCAAGCATGAGAAAATAGAAATTGCGATATCGGGATGATCAAAGGGGGGGCTTGCCGGTTGCGTTGGCGTGCAAAGGCAAGGTCGCAACGTTGCGCCGGGCTTCCGGAGCTTCGTCGGTACCCGGGAACTGGCGTCGGAGTGCTAACGAGAAGAAGAGGTGGGAAGGACAGTAATATAAAGCAAACAGAGAAGCATGACTGACAATCGCAGTGCCGGGTTTGCCTTAACGTATGGTTGCCACGCACACCAGAGAGGGGAATCCATCCGGGAATGTTTTCCTCCTGTTCCGACAGTTTGTCAGACGACTGACCGGAGGCAGAACTTTTCCAATGTTCGCATTGTGTTAAGTACTTTTGATTGGACGAACTCCGCGTATTCGGATTTGTGGGATGTTTTCTGATCAACTTTCATATATAATTATTTTCATTCTGAGTATACGGATAATAGATAGATTTTCTAAGATTTTATTATTTCCTAGAATTTTTTAATTAATTTAAGTATCAACATTCATCCAGAACATGTACAGGGTGACGTCCATCGTGACGAAAGCTGACGTCACCGTCCGTCACGGTCGGCTGACCAGGGTCAAATCTGACCTGGTGGACCCACCTGTCATAGAACAGTGGCCTAACTAACTATTACAGGGTTAATTATTTAGGTGGGGTCCCTATGCTCAGTGAGCATTAACTTAATTAACATTTTAATTATTTCAACAATTAGTTAACATAGCGCGGGGCCCACCTGTCAGTGGCCCCGCTGCCCAGTCACAAGGGTTTACCTCTATCAACACCTTTCTGGTGGGACCCCCGCTGGGCCCACGAGCAGTGTCACAGGGGCGGGGCCGCCTGTGCCTACGTCGGCGCCGTGGTCGCCGGAACGATCCGGCGTGCCCCAGAAAACGCGGTGACGGCCCACGAGACCCGCCGGAATTCGCTTACCCAGTGCTCGCGGAGTCGAGCGCGCTGCTGGGCGCTGTTCGAAAGGCCGTTCACTCCGCCCGTCGATGGAGGGTGGCCGGTTTGGATGACGTAATGCTTCGCCGGCGACAGAATTGTGTCGGAAGCCGAACCCACTGTGACTACGGATCTCGCTAGGGGCGTCGACATACGTGCGCTTCTTCGGTGCGTCTTATTCGAACGAGAGTGATGCGCTGCGTCGTATCTTCGCTGCCAGTTGAGGCGCCGGAGATGAGCGCAACGACGCCCGCGGGCGGCGCCGGAGTTTGGCGCGCAGGAAAAAGGCCTGGGGTAGCACGCGGGGTCGCTTGGGCGGTGGCAGTGGACATCCGCGACGCGCCGCTCCAGGAGGCTCTCGCTGTGCCTCGGCCTCACATGGTAGATGACCGGAGACAATGTGCGGCGACCTCACTGGCGGCACAATTTCGGGCGTAGCGTAGCACTAGCTAGGCGAGGCGTGCGCCGCCACTAGGAGAGGAAAAGGGAGGTGGAGGAGTCACAGTGAAGGCGCACGGAGCCCGTTGTGCGGTTGTATGTAGCAGTAGAACGGCCGGGATCCGTCGGAGAGGCGCCGGTGACCGAAGCAACGGGGGCGAGAAGATCGACGCCTGTGGGGTCCCCAGCTCCACCATAGGAAGGCACTCGACGAGCGGTCCCCACGCGAGACGAGTGGAACACTTCGACGAGTGCATGCGGTGGCCGGTGGGCCGAGCATTTCAGCGTAGGCCGATAGATGGCATCGTCTGCGTGAGGTGTGGAACGAGGGAGGAAGGGGGGAATAGGGCTAGGTGTTCGCCAGGGGAGACGGGTGACTGGCTCTTTATCCCCAGCTTGCGGGCGCGCTGATCGCCGCACGGAGGAAGGGGCCTGGTCTCGCGCCTCGAGTTTTCGACAACGAGGCAGGATGAGCAGTAAGAGGTGGGAGGACCGCTTGGGTGGGCTGTGCGCGCTTGGCTGTAGGCGGCACTCCGTGCACAGTAGTTCTTTAGGTCCTTATTTTCCATTTTTTCATATCATTTCTGTTTCTTTCTTTTCTGCTTTGGCTAATGTTTCGCCACCAAATGAGTTTTTGTAAATATGAGAGCTGGCCCACAAATCACGCACATGTATATCCTACCACCAAACTAGTTTGGGTCAAACTAATTTCATATTTGGTTTAGAATAATTAAAGGTTTTAAATATTACTTTCAGTCCACTGTTTGTGGATGTTGAGTTACCTAACTTAATTTTATTAATGTTGGTTTAACATTTTGACACGTCTCTGTAATATTTTGTTATTTATTGAACATTTTAGTTTCTAGTTTGGAACAACTTTTATTTTCACTTATTTAGTTTGAAATTTTCATTTCATTTGAATTTTAATTTGAAAATGAGATATGATCCACATTAATATTTAAGGCACTTTGATTATGATGACATGGCATAATAAACAAAAAAGAGTGATACATCGGGCAAACCACTGGGTGTTACCAACCAGGATCTATTTTTGGCTCTCAGCCATGTTCATGATTTTTCCAATAGCTGGATAGACCACAAGTATTTGGGTTATCGCCTGTCTTGGCTTTGGGACTTTTAAGTCGCCAGTGTTAATTTTGGGCTATAAACTGCCATTATAATTTTTTCAATGAGTGTTTATGACCATAATTCGCTGGGTTTAACCCGCCCTGGATTCGAGCCTTAAAAGCCGAACTCATGAATTATTGTTGTGCATATCTGTAATTTTTATAACAATCTCTGTTTTTGTTGCAGGGGTTTATCAATTCTTACTTTTTTACAAAGGTAGCCGCCGGGTGTATCATGAGTACAATTGATGCGCATTAATCGCCATCGGCCCAGAGGTCGCTGGGTATTTACTCTGGTTTTACTTGTCACAGAACAAAGTATTCAAAAATCTTAAAATACCAAACCTGGCTGGATTTTCATTATGGTTGTCATAACGTATTGATGTTGTCGGGTTTTCATACGGATTTATATTATTCAAATCTTTAATAGCCAAACTTGGCTTTTTCATTCTGGTTGTCTTACCAGTATTGAAATGATTGAGGTTTTCATACCGGATATATATTGCAAATGCTTAAAGAGCCATATGGCTGGATTTTCTTATGTTATCATAACCAGTATTGGGGATGATTGAGGTTTTTAAAGACAGCATTTCAGAGTAATGGCTATTATTCCATCTCACAAAAATACCACTCACAACAGAGAGCTTGTCATATTGATATTCCAGGCTTTCATCGCAATATCAATCCGGACAATGGATATGCGTTGTTATTTTACAATGAAGGAATAGTCCCTAGTTGCGGTGCTCGCATACGACCTACACTTGGGTGCTACATTATTCAAATCAGATTACTCAGTATGGCAAGTCCTCGATGCGCGCAAGCTGCACAAGGCACCTTGGGGGCTATGCAAAGTCAATTTTAACTCGCCTCATTGAAAGACCCCTGGCCCATCACATGTGATGAGCCGTTCCCTTGAAAGGGCTACTACTCAATTGCTCCTTCAAAGGTTAACCCTGGAAACTTGGGGGCTACATCATATGGGTGTTTTTTCAATGAAGTCATTGTAAGTCCACATCATTATATCTTACTAAGCCGGCCCTTGGGGGCTACCCGTTGCTCCTCAGTCTATAAATTAGATCTGCAAAGTCCCTGCTTATCATTCATAATACCCGGCCCTTGGGGCTACACAATAGAATACAGAATGTTCAGTTTAATGCTTTGCGACTTAGATGAACAACCCGGATTTCTCCAAGGTTGCAGTATTTATATTGAGCCCAATCTTAGTTATCACTTTGTTTACTGCAAAGACTTGGGGGCTACGGTAATATGGATATAAGGAGAGGTACACCTTCCAATTCTCAATATTTGAGCAATCGGGTATCATATTCTTATGGAGAAAATTTGCAAAATTTATCTCTTCCCAGCAATCATTCATAGAAGGGCAAGCGGAAGATCGATTCAAAGATGGAACTGTATTTACAAGCAAGCACCAAGTCGCAACAATCATTACCCGGCTTCTATATAATATGACCCCCGAAATCATCGTTTTTATATAAACCGGCAATTTTGGGCAATCATAGCTTCGGCCCAAGCTCTGACATCTTCAAACAACGACTGAACATCATGATTAATATTTAGAGACGCCATATTTTTGTCAACGTCAGAGCATTGAGGCCGACTCAATGGATTTCTTTTGCACAATATTTTTCCTACATGCATAATGCCTAGAGCTGGCCTATTGACCTGGACTTTTCCAGGAGAAGGAAATGACAAGGACATTAGAATGACATAAGCCGGCTCAGAAGAATGCTTACCCGGCGTAGGAACCTACCAAATTTTGTTCTTGTGTTAATTTGCAGGATCAGTTTAAACATGGCAAATTCCAATTAACTGTGGCTAATGTCGGGGATATATCCCCGCGGTGTACCCGGCCTGATATATTACCCGGCTGAAGCTTGGCTTTGCGACTCACCTGTGACCTGCCCCGGACCGCTGGCGACTCACGGGTCCCCGCCCGAACATTGCGACTCATTAGGACCCGTGCGGAACGGTTCAGATGACGACAAAACCACACCCCTAGCTGTGGCTCGTGGGGAAAGGCCGCTCCCATTATGGTGACCGGTTTGATAAGGAATGCATCAAGAATTTTCCCTTACAATGGTGGAAGCCACAGACTAGGATCCACTTGTCAAGAGTAGTCTATCCTACTAGGACTCTACTGTAAGCCGCCTCTCCAACTTATAATAGATGGGTAGAGCACCCCAGAGGGACAATTTAAGACGGACACGTGCATAGTCTCTCAGGGGAGAGGTAGCGAAGAACACCCTTTGTAACCGTGGCATCACATGATCAATATCAATTGAGCAGGATGTAGCCTTTCACTCCACCGTGAGGGGCCGAACCTTGGTAAAAACCTTGCCTCTCGATCTTCGACCACCCCGTTCAAGCTACTACCTAGTTGCGTTGGGCTCTCACGACTAAGTCCTCAACATTAAGAGATCTGCCATGACAAAACTGACGACAGTACCGAATGCAGATTATTCTAACTTTGCAAACGGCATCGCAACATAAAAAGACTTGTCTCTGCCATCTCATGTGGAAGTAGTTTCATATTATTACTCCAACCCCGTAGGCTATTTAGAACATGATCTCCTGTGCAACTTGTATCGTGAAACCATTGCCAGGGAGCCACAAGTGGCGACTGTAAGGAAGATACTTAATATTTTATTGCTTCACCAGCACAAGGATTAGAGGAGACACACTAGTGTAGCCCATCAACTGGACCATCGTATAAATCGAAGGGAAAGTAGAACCACGTCTCTGAGAAGAATAAAAGTTAAGACATCAATTAACTTTGTCAAATAAAGAACCAAAATTCTATGACACAGCATAGAAAGAACAGATATTTGGGGTTTATTTCATCAACAACTCACTTGTTGGATCATTATCCCCGTCCCTCCAACAATAAGAAACGGCCATGATATTGAAATTTTTGTTCCATGCACCCTTCATGCCACATATTCCAACTTTTCCACTGAATAATAGTTTATTTTTTATTCTTTTTTATTATATAACACAGAGAAAAATGGAATTATATCTAAATACACTGAGGTCTGTTTGCCGGGGCTAGCTATACCGGATCTAAACGATGGCGTTGGAATCCGACACGCAAGCTAACCGATGCAGCGGAAGTCTGTTTGTTGATATTAATCTTTCGCACTTACACACACTAACCTTATGGTAATAACGAATCTACATGCATAAACTATACCATTATGTAGGTAAGTTCAACACAGCTATCTCATACCGGCGAGAATACCATGCAAGTAGTAAGGTAGTAAATGAAGGAGTAAAAATTGTACACCATCACTGTGGATTTCATGACAACAATAGGTCATTCTAGCTGGTTTTAGTATCATGTAGACCGAAACTATGTTATACTTGGCGTAGCTTGGTGCACAACATCAGGAGACATCATATTCTGCGCTGACCCTTGCGATCAAAGGCTGGGGAAACTCTCCGGCAACTGGATCCGATTGTCTCCACGCTAATCATTGAAATTAGAGCAAATTTTGTTTAATAAAATAGTATATTTTTTGTCCATCTCATAGATTATTGTATGACATTGGATAAATGCGCTTGCGATATCGTCTCCCTTCTCTCACACGGTGCAAACCATTCTTCGCTTCCCTTCAGTACCTCGTTGTCCCCCTGCATCCTCACTTTCTGCTTGGCACGGGACCTGTTGTGCTTAGGGTGCTCTACCCATGGTCCATCCCAGTATCACGTGCCATCCATTGCTCCTCCATGTTGCTGACCTCGCCCTCCCTCACCTCCGTTCAAGAATTTTCATCTCTGGCTGCAATCACTGTAGAAAATACCACATGCTCCAGATCACTAACTACTCGTTCGGCACACACTTTGTCCCAAATCTCATACTAGTTCTTGGGCTGTACAAAGCAGCGGAAGAAACCTGGCGAGAGTTCACGACCAAATATATTAGGGAAAACAGTTCTAATTTGGTTGTCCCATGAAGGCTGAAATATGCTGCAGGACATGAGAAGTGGGGCATGGATAAAACGAAGTCTCTGGTATGCGATCATGCGATCCGCCTTCCACGTCAGCCGATCCTCCTCGCATTGCTGCTGCAGGGCTACCCCTAAAATTTTGCTTTGCCAGATATAAAGAACGGGAGGAGGGTTTGGAGGTGGCCAATGTCTGCCTGGCATTGGAACCGACCTCTTCCATCCTCGTGCCCATCATATGCGCATGGAGTATGACACGGAGGAGCATGACCAGATTCAGGCAAGGACTAAGCTGCCTGAGAAGGCTCGCAATTTCTTTTTCTTGCTCTGAACATAATCCGTAATCTTCCATGCTCTACAGAAAGCTGCTGAAGGAGGCTAACAGATCTTTTTTTTAAATCACGCATGACTGCCCTTTTCCTTGGACGTGAAGCTTTGGGTCTCTTGTTCTGTCGTGCCTTGGATTTGGGTTTTTTTTTTCGGGTATGAGTGTGGACATTTTTTGGACGTGGGGTTTGAAGACTCTTACTTGCATGTTTTTTAGGAAAGAAGTCATGTTGTTTTTTTTGTTTTTTTTCAGAACGTAAGACATTTTCGGTTTTTTTCCTTTGTGAAATAACTTGCGTACGTGGCTGCGCTTTTGAGATAAACTTAGACGATGGCATTGGGACTTTTTTGGTCATGTGTGGACTATCCCCAAGCATGTGACGATCTGTGCACGGGAAGCAATCGTTTTTCCTCTCGCTTCCAGGCGGCTGAACCCTAGCCACCGCCAGCCAACTGTCTGCGCCGTCCTCCGGCGGCTCTCCCTCCGCCGGCGACCTCGGTCGTCGGTGGTAGGGGGTTTGCCGATCCACGCCCGGATCTTTTTACCTCTCTTCGTAGTTTATTTATTTTTAGGTTGTTCATCCGTCTTGGTCTTCGGCGGCTACGACTATGCGCTGAATAAAGATTCTTCGGATCCTATCCCTGACGAGGTCATCGGTTCTAGAGTTGGGGATTATTTGGAAATCAAGTCCTGTTCAAAGAAAGGATGGCGTGGCGGCGGCAGCATCCTCTGCTGTGGACTGTGTCCTCGGTGCTCCGCCGTTGCGCGGCTTTTGTCCCACGCGTCGTCGCGAGCTTGGAAGTAGTCCAGGCAGCGGATGCAAGATTGTGGTTTGGCATCGACCGCACTGGAAACGGAACGTGTGCTGGGTTCTGTGTTTCGTGGATGGCAGGTATGGTTTTCCTCCTGCGCGTCTTGGTCTTGGTCGTGGTGCCAGACTGGTTTCGATGGCGTGTTCCGGGTGGTTTTTCCCCGGTCCTGATTCGTTCACGCAAGGCCCTTCAACTTTTGGTGAGCCACCTTGGAGGTCCACAAGCTGCATATCAGCATGGAGCCGCGTCCGACTCCGTCTTAGGTGATCCGTCATTCCTTTTCTTTCGGTGGCTGCTATGTGGGGCCGGGAACAGTACGCCGTTTGGTGTCAAGCTCAGAGATTTATACTATCTTTTCAATTTTTGTCATGTCGGTCCTTACGTACTTTACTTCGATTTTATTAATATGAGAGAAACCGTATTACCATGCAAAATAAAATAAAATAATGAGGCCGACTTGTATTCGATCTTTATAATATGAATGAGAACGTATTACCATCCATTAAAAAAATATGAGGCCCCGCAATCTTCTAGTTTGAATCTTGACCACCAATTTAAAAGAAAGAAGACACTGTTTTTTATTCTTTATTTTTCATGAACCTAGAGCTGTGGCTGTTTTTTTTCCTTGCCAACACTAACTTTAACGGGGGGTTCAGAACTTATCTTTTTGTACATATGGGATTGATCTATTCAAGTACGTACACAGTGTTTCTTCTTTCGCGTTAATTATTTTATTACGGCAGCTTCTTCTACTAATCAGATCTTGCCCATCAAATTTATATCCAATGGCCTAATTGTAATTTTGCTGATGTAGTTTGACTGTAGATCGCTCTTAATGGTGCCTCCAATTATATATATATATAATATATATAATATTATATAATATAAGATTTTTTTTGTCCCGGGCTGTGTTTTGCTCAAACTGAATTGTGGGTTGTGACAAGTACAGGAATTACAAGGGCCGCCACCCGTATGAGCAAATCTCAGTGGAATATCCGTGCTCGTATCTCATCGACTCCCGTGTTCCCACCTAATATAGTGATGCCGGAAAATCAGAATTCAGAGTTAAGGCACATAATCTTCATGAGTTCTTCTAATTTTGGTATGCACATCTCTACTGAACTACACATTGTGCTTTGGATTCTTGTTCAAGAACCTATCTATCTTTCATGTCACGTCAGCCTACTGAGCAGCTCCATAAAGCAGAATGCCAGTCCTAGGGTTAGAAGTCAATGCCTTGGAGCATATCTCCTGATACTCTACACGCAGGCCTTTACGAACTATGCAGTCCGATTTTTGTCCTAGTTTGTTTGCCTATGTTTGGTCACGAGGATCGCCCATTGCTGTTATGATTGTTTCGTCCCTAACCAAATAACCTTATGCCTACTGCGCTTATATATGCGACGGCTGCCGTAGGCATAGAAAGGACTATGCCGACCGGCACTAGGCAAACCGTAGGCCTAAGACAAAGCCGTCGTCATTATCCATCTATGCCCGACGAGACCGTAGGCATAGAAAGGCCGTCGGCATATGCAACATAATATGCCTACGGCAGCTGTAGGCATAGATTGGCCGTGCCTGCAAGAGGGGCAGGGGTGGCCCTGCCACATTGTCTGCGGGTTCACGAGCCGTCAACTATTCGCGACGGCCCTAAACAGTCACGCACGTCGTCGATAGATCTTTTGGGCCCACGGTGCCGCGGATCGATGACTTGTGGCAGGAATGCTATGCCGACGCCAACCGTATGCCATATCTTAACGTTCATTTTTTTTACACTTTTTTTTCCCTGTTATAATAATAAATTCTTTTAACAAACAATTAATTAAATTGAGCTATGCCGACGCATAACTGTGGCATATCCTAAGTTCATTTTTTTAAACTTTTTTTCCCCTGTTTTTAATATAATTTTTTAAAAAAATTTTAAATTAATAATGGTAGCTATGCCGACGGCATAAACCGTAGGTATATCTAGCGTTATATTTTATTTATTTTATATTTTCTGAATTCTTTTTTTCAATCGCGCGCCCTCTGCACGTCATCGATCCGCGGCAAACCGTGGGCCGTGGCTTTCCGACGGTTTTACGCCGTCGTGCATAGCTCCGGGGCCACGGTCGCCGCGGGATCGTGACGTGGCAGGGAGCTATCGACGGCATACACCGTCGGCATATCTACGTTCATTTTTTTATACTTTTTTTCCCTTCCTTTTAATATATAATTATTTTTTTAAAATATAATTCAATTAAATTGAGCTTAGCCCGACGCATAATAAACCGTAGGCATATCTCGTATAATAGTTTTTTATTTTTTGTAATAATATTTTTTTTCAAAACAATCAAATTAATTAAATTGTCCCTTATCTACATTAGATACACCAACGCTGTCTCTTGGGCCCAGTTTACCCCTCACCGCCTCAACTCTCGCAGGGTTAGGCGGGCGTGGTTGTTTAATTTGGGTACCTATTCCGCCCAGGTTCTTTCTTCTCCGGGCCCTCCCCACACGTCACGGAGTGCGGTGGCGGGTGCAAGCACGGGCTCCGTGGTGTGACCCCCCTCATCACTCGACGTCGCCGCCGCCATCGCACGGTAGTGGGGTGGGGGAAACGGCCACATCAGGTCGTAACGGAGGGAATCTTGCGGTGGGTTTGTACCCGGACCTTGATCGAATGTACCTATGTTCCTTTGGCAATCCGCACTCCAGGTGAAAATGTCCATCGTCCAACCCCGTTCCGGCGAAGTCCAAAAGCGTAGACCGCCCTGTCACGGTTTCCAGGGTTTAGAACACGTGGAACGGGTGTAGTTTGGGGGGGGAGGGTACTATGCCGCCCCATCCGGTCTTTAGCTGGGCCCTCCTACACGTCCTGAAGTGCGGTGGCATGGTGCAACGCACCCGGCCGGTGCTCAGTGGTGTGACCCCCCTCACCGACGTCGCCGTCGCAGGTTTCGCACGGAGGGGTGGCACGTCCACGTCAGGCAGTAACGGAGGGAATCTGTGCGGTGGTTGTGCCCGTACCTTTGATCCAAGTGTACCTATGTTTCTTGGCTTTATCGCACCCGGTGAAAATGTCGCATCGGTCAAACCCCCGTCCGGCGAAATTCAAAGCGTAGCTATGGCCCGGTCCAACTCTCGTATGGGATTAGCGAGCGGGTTGTCGTTTGGGGGGGTAGCTATGCACCCGCCAGGTCTTTCGCTGGTCTCCACATACGTCTAAGTGCGTGGCGGGTGCAAGCAGCCCGCACGGTGCCTCATTGGTGTGACCCCCATCACTGACGTCAACCGCCTCCGTCGCACGGAGGGGGGAACGGCCACTTCGGTCATACAACGGAGGGAAATCTTGCGGTGGGTTCTGCCGGACCTGAATACAATGTTATCCTATGTGCTGGGCTATCACCCCAGGTGAAAATGTCCATCGTCAAACCTTCGTCCGGGACGAAGTTCAAAAGGCCCGTCGACCGCACCGTCAACGGTGCCAAAGAGGTTGACGGGACTGTGTAGTTTTTGGGGGTGCTATGCCGCCAAGGTGTTTAAGCTGGGCACTCCAACTGTCGCGGAAGTGCGGTGGGTGGTCAAGCACCCGGCAACGATTGCTCAGTGGTGTGCCTCCCTCACGACGTCGCCGTCCACCTAGTTCCGCCGGATGGGGTGGAACGGCCACGTCGGGCGGTACGGAGGATCTTGGCGGTGGGTCTGCCCGGCACCTTTACAAAAGTGTACCTATGTGCTGGGCTATCACACCTCAGGTGAAATGTCCATCGGTCAAAACCTCGTCCGCAGAAAGTCCAAAGGCGTGGACCGCCCGGGTCACGTGCTAGGGTTAGAAGGGCGGTGTATTTGGGTGTAGCTATCCGCTCAGGTGTTTGTCATGGGCCCTCCTGACATGTCCGGAAGTTGCGTGTCGGTCGTGGCAGCCCCTGGCACGGTCTCAGTGGTGTACCCAAAAAATCCCTCACCGAGCGTCGCCGCCGCCATCGCACGGAGGGGTGGAACTGGCCACGTCGGGGCGTACACGGTGGGAATCTTGCGCTTGGTTCTGCCCGGACCATTTATACCAAAGTTCACCTATGTGCTGGGCTTCACACCAGTAGGTGAAACTGTCCATCGGTCAAACCTCGTCCGCTGAAGTCAAAGGGCGTGACCGCCCGGTCAACGGTGCCATGGTGAAGGGATGGTGTAGTGTGGGGGTGCTAATGGCCGCCATGTTTTAGCTGGGCCTCCTACATATCCAAGTGCGATGGCAGGTGCAGAACCGGCACTGTGCTCAGTGTGTGACCTCCCTCACCGACGTCGCCCCCGTCCCGCCGTCTCAGACGGGGTTGTAAACGGTGCCACGACTTCGGCGTACGGAGGTATCGTTGTCGGTGGTTTGTGCCCGGACCTTGATACAAATGTAGTGACCTATGATCTGGGCTATCACACCCAGGTGAAACTGTCCAGCGTCAAACCCTCGGCGAAGTCAAAGGCGTGAGTATCCCCGGCTCAACTCTCGTAGGGTTAGACGGCGGTGTAGTTTGGGGGGGTTGCTAGTGCCGCCAGTGTCTTTTATCGCTGGCCTCCTACACCTTCCTGAAATTGGGTGGCGGGTGCCATGCACCCAGCCGGTGCTCAGTGTGTGACCCCCATCACCGACGTCACCATGCCGCCGTCGCACGGAGGGGGGCACGCCACGTCGGGCGTAACGGAGGGAATCTTGCGGTTGGGTTCTTTCCTGGACCCTTGATACAAAGTGTACCTATGTGTTGGGGCTTATCACACCCAGGTGAAAATATCCATCGTCCAATCCTCGTCGTGCGAAGTCAAAGCATGACCGCCATGTCAACGGTGCCAGGGTTAGAAAGGACGGTTGTAGTTTGGGGGGTCAGCTCATGGCAGCCAGGTGTTTAGCTGGGCCCTCCTACATGTCCGAAGTGCGGTGCAGGTGCAAGCACACGGCACTGAGTGCCTTTAGTGTTGTGTGCCTCCCTCAACCCGACGTCGCCAGCCCCGCCGTCGCACTAGGGGGGAACGGCCACGTCGGGCGGTACGAGACGGAATCTTGTTGGTAGGTTCTGCCCGACCTTGATACAAAGTGTACCTATGTGCTGGTATCACACCCAGGACAATGTCTCATCGGTCAACCTCGGTCCGGAGAAGTCAGGCGTGACCCGCCCGGTCAACGGTGCCAATGGTTAACGTGGAACGGGTGTAGTTTGGGGTAGCTTTGCCACCAGTGTTTTTAGCTGGGCCCTCCACATGTACGCGGATTGCGGTGACACGGTGCAAGCACCCGGCACGGTGCTCAATCTGGTGTGACCCTCCCTCACCGGTACGCGCCGCCGGCCGCGTCGCACGGAGGGGTGGAACGGCCACAGTCGGGCGGTAACGGTAGAATCTTGCGGTGAGAGTTGTGCCGCGACACTTGATACCAAAAGTGTACCTATGTTCTGGCCTATACACCCAGGTAAAATGTCCATCGGTCAACCCCGTCCGAGCGAAAGTCAAGGCTGTAGCTATACCCGGTCAACTCTCGAGGTTATAGACGGGACGGTGTGTTGTTTGGTGGGTAGTATGCCGGCCATGTTTTTCCGCGCTGGCCCTCCTACAACGTCCTGAAAGTTGCGGTGGCGGGTGCAAGCACCCGCACCGGTGCTCGTGGCTCGTGACCCCCAGAATTCCACCGACGTCACCGCCGCCCGTCGCACGGAGGCAGTGAACGGCCTGTCGGGCAGTACGAGGGAATCTTGCGGTGGGGTCTGGCCCGGACCTTGATACAAAGTGTATCCTTGTGCTGGGCTAATCACAACCAGGTTGAAAATGTCCAACGGTTCAAACTACAGTCGGCGAAAGTCAAGCGCGTATGACCGCCCGGTCAAACGTTGCCAGGTTCGACGGGACGGGTGTATTTGGGGGTAGCGTATGCCGCATGAGTTTTTAGCTGGGGCCCTCCTACATGTCCGGAGTGCGGTGGGCCTAGTCAAGCACCCGGCACGGGCTCAGTGTGTTACCGTCACCCTCCACCGAACGTCGCCGCCGTCTCCGCACGGAGGGGTGGACGGCCACTCGGGGCGGTTAACGGAGGGTTTCTTTGCGTGGGGTTCCTGCCGGACCCTTGATACACATTACCTATGTGCTGGCTTCACACCCAGTGTAAAATGTCATCGGTTCATAACCTCGTCCGTCCGCAAAGTCAGAAGCGTAGACCGCCCGTGTCAACGTTGGTCCAGGTACGGGATGGGTGGATATTTTGGGGGGTGCTATGCCGCCAGGGTGTTTAGCTGGCCCCTCCTACTGTCCGGGAAAGTGCGTGGCCGGTGCAACCCCGGCGCGGTGGCGCAGTTGGTGTGCCTCCCTCACTCGACGTCGTGCCGCCGCCGTCGCACGGAGGGGTGGAAACGGCACGTCGGGCGTACGGAGGGAATCTTGCGGTGGGTTTGTGGCCCGGACCTTTATACAAAGTGTACCTATGTGCTGGGCTATCACACCCAGGTGAAAAATGTCCATCATTAAACCCCGTCCGCGAAAGGTCGAAGGCGTAGCTATGGCGGTCAACTCCTCGTAGTGTTAGAACGGGACGGGTGTAGTTCTTGGGGGGGGGGGGTGGGGGGGTACTATGCCGCCAGGTCTTTCGCTGGCCCTCATACACGTGCTGAAGTGCGGTGGCGGGTGCAAGGCACCCGGCATGGTGCTCATGGGTGTGATCCAGCCATCACCGTCCGTCACCTGCCTGCCTTCTCCCGGATTGGTGGAAACTTCCAACTTCGGCCGTAACGGAGGGAAATCTTTGCGGTTGGTTCTTCCGGGACCCTTGATACAAAGTGTACCTATGTGCTGGGCTAATCACACCCAGGGAAATGTCCGGCCGATCAAACCTCGTCCGGCGAAAATTCAAAGGCGTAGACCGCCAGGTCATGGTGCCAGGGTTAACGGGACGGGTGTAGTTTGGGGTAGCTATTTCCGCCAGGTGTTAGCTGGGCCCTCCGACCATGTCCGTAAGTGCGGTGTCAGGTGCCAAAGCACCCGGCCGGTGCTCATTGGTGTGAATCCCTCACCGACGTCGCCGCCCGCCGTGCACGGAGGGGTGGACGCGGCTCCACGGCGGGCGGTAACGAACGGAATATTGCGGTGGGTGGGTTTGCCCGGACCCTGGATACAAAGTTAACTATGTGCTGGCTATCACACCCACCGGAGGTGAACGTGTCCTCGACCACACTCGTCCGGCACAGTCAAAGGCGTAGAACCCTCCCCGTTCAACGGTGCCAGGGTTAGACGAGACAGTTGTATTTGGTTGTTCGCTATTGCCACCAGTGTTTTAGGTGGGCCCCTCCAACTGTCCGGCAGTGCGGTGGCAGGTGCAAGCACACGGCAGGTGCGTCATGTGTGACCTCCCTCACCCGTCGCCGCCGCCTAGTCGCACGGAGGGTGGAACGCCACGTCGGGTCCACATAAGAAGAAGACAATCACGGTAAACTGACGGAATCTTTCGGTCGTGGTTCTCTGCCCGGCGACCTTTATACCACTTTTACCCTATTTGCTTTCTATTCACACCCAAGGTGAAAATGGTCCATCGGTCAAACCTCGTTCCGCTAAAGTCAAAAGCTAGACCGCCCGGTCAAACGGTGCCAGGGTTAACGGGAACGGGTGTAGTTTGGTGGGGTAGCTATGCCACCACGTGTGTTAGAGGCTTGGGCCCTCCTACTGTGTCCGGAAGGTGCGGTGGTCAGTTGCCAGGAGCACCCGGCACGTGCTCCGTGGTGTGACTCCTCACCGACGGCGCCCGCCGCCGTCGCACCGAGGGGTGAACGGCCCACGTCTGTGGGCGGTAACGGAGGGATCTTGCGGTGGGTTGTGCCACGCCTTGATAACAAAGAGTTTACCTCATGCGCTGGGCTAAACCACACCCCGGTGAAAATGTTCCTCGGTCAAAAACCCGTCCGGGGGGGGGGGGGGGGGGGGAGGTGGTGGGGTGGGGGGTGGGGGGGGGGGGGTGTGTTGTTTGAGGTGGTGGTTGTGCGTGGTGGGGGTCCGGCTAAGTCCAATGCTTAAGCTTGCCCTGATCAACTCCTCGTAGGGTTCGACGGACGGGTGTGTTTTGGGGGGGTAGCTATGCCGCCAGGTCTTTCGCTGCCCCTCCTAACACGTCTTAAAGTGCGGTGGCGGGTTCAAGCAACCCGGCACGGTGTCAGTGGTGTTACCCCCATCACCGACCGTCACCACCGTCGTCACGCACTAGGGGGGAACGGCCATTTCGGGCAGTACGGAGGGAATCCTTTGCGTGGGTTTCTGCCCGACCCTTGATACAAATGTGTACCTATGTGCTGGCTATCACACCCAGGTGAAAATGTCCAACGGCAACCTCGTCCGCGAGTCAAATGCGTAGAACCGCACCGGTCACGGTGCAGGGTTATATGGAACGGGTGAGGTTTGGGGGGTAGCTATCCGCCAGGTGTTTACTGGGCCCTCCTAAATGTCCGGAAGTGCGAGTGCAGGTGCAAGCACCCGACAGGGTGCTCCGTGGTGTGACCTCCCTCACCGACAGTCGCCCCGCCCGCCGTCGCAACGGTGGGTTTAACGACCACGATCCGGGCGTAACGGATGTAATATTGTCGGTGGGTTTTCGCCCGTGAAAAACCTTGACACCAAGTGTAACCCTTTTGCTGGCTATCAACCCAGGTGAATGCCATATCGTCAAAACCTCGTCCGGCTAAATTCAAAGGCGTCTAGACCGCCCTGCTCAACACGGTGCCCATGGTTAGACGGTGATGGGTGTGTATTGGGGGGGTAATCTATGCCGCCAGGTGTTTAGCTGGGCCCTCGCTACATGTCCGGGAAGTGCGGTGGCAGGTGCCAGCACCCCACGGTGCTCATTTGTTTGACCGTCCCTCACCGAGCTCGCCTCCTCCAATTCGTCACTTATTTTTGTGAACGGCCACGCGCGGTCGGTACGTGGGATCCTTGCGGTGGGTTGTTCCCCCAAAAAAAAAAAAAAAACAGGACCTGAACAAAAAAATTTAAACAAAGTGTCAACCTATTTGCTGGGCTATAAATCACACTTCATTTGAAAATGTCCATCCAGTCAAACCCCGTCCGGCGAAAGTCAAAGGTATCTATGGCCGGTCCCACTCTCGTAGTTAACGGTACGGGTGTAGTTTTTGGGGGGTACTATGCCGCCGGTCTTTCGCTGGCCCTCCTACACGTCCTGAAAGTGCGGTGGCGGGTGCCCGCACCCGGCATGTTGACTCATGGTGTGACCCGACATCACCGACGTCACCGCCGCCGTCACACGGACGGGGGAACGGCCACGTCTGGCATTAACGAGGGGGAATCTTGCGGTGGGTTCTGCCGGACCTTGATACAAAGTGTACCTAATGTGCTGGGCTATCACACCCCGGTGGAAAAATGTCCATCGATCAAACCTCGTCCGGCCAAGTCAAAGCCGTAGACTGCCAGTTCAACGGTGCAGGGTTAGCCGGGACCGGGTGTTATTTTGGGGGGTATCTATTTTCCGCCAGGTGTTTAGCTGGGACCCTCCTACATGTCCGGAGTGCTGGTGCACGGTGCAAGCACCCGGCACGGTGCTAGTGGTGTGACCCTCCCTCCCGACGTACGCCGCCGGTCCGTTCCCGCGAACTTGAGTTGTTCGACCGGCCACGTCGGGCGGTAACGGACGTAATCTTGCGTGGAGTTCTGCCCGGCTACCTTGAATACAAAGTTTCCTCTGTGCTGGCTATCACACCCAGTTAAAATGTCCATCGGTCAAACCTCGGTCGGCGAAAGTCAAAGTCGTGACCGTCGCCCGGTCACCGGTGCTAGGTGTTAGACGGGACGGTGTATTTTGGGGGGTAGCTAATGCCACCATGGTTTTTTATCTGGGCCCATCCTCACATTCCGGTAAGTGCGTTGGCAGGTTGCAAAGCACCCGTGCCAACGTGGCTCAGTGGTGGGACCCATCGCCTCACCGACGGTGGCCGCCGCCGTCGCACGGAGGGTGGAGGAACGGCCACATCGGGCGGTAACGAGGAATCTTGCGGTGGGTTGTCCCCTGACTTGGATACACGTGTACCTATGTGCTGGGCTAATCATCACCCAGGTGAAATGTCATCGGTCAAACCCCGTCCCGGCGAAAGTCAAGGCGTAGCTATGCCTCGGTCAACTCTCGTAGGTTAGAGTGACGGGTTTAGTTTTTGGGGGGGTAGCTATGCCGCCCAGGTCTTTTTTCCTGCTCCTCCTACACGTCTGAAAGGCGGTGCGGTGCAAGCACCCGCACGGTGGCTAGGGTGTGGAACCCCCTCACCGGCGTCACCCGTCCCCCCCCGCCGTCGATGAGGGGGGCAGGACCACGTCTGGCAGTACGTAGGGAATCTTGCGGTGGTTTCTGCCCGACCTTGATCAAAGTGTACCTATGTGGCTGGGCTATCAACACCCGGTGAAACATGTCCCAATCGGCAAACCCTACTCGTCCGTCGAAAGATCACGGCGTAGACCGCCCGGTCAACGGTGCCAAGGGTTAAACGGACGGGTGTAGTTTGGGGGGGTAGCTATCCGCCAGGTGTTTCGCGGGCCCTCCTACATTCCGGAAGTGCGGTGGCAGGTGCAGCACCCGACAACATGTGCCTCAGTGGTGTGACCTCAGCTCACGACGTCGGCCGCCGTCCGTCTCACGGAGGGGGTGGACGGGCCACGTCGGGGCGGCCTAAAACGGAGGGAATCTTGCGGTGGGTTTCTGCCCGGACCTTGATAAAAAGTGTACCTAGTGCTGGGCTAATCATACCCAGGTGAAATGTCCATCGGTCAAACCTCGGTCCGGCGAGTCAAAGGCCGTAGAGCCCCGGTCAACGGTGCCAGGGTTCGACTGGATGGGTTTTGTAGTTTGGGGGGGTTAGCTATGCGCCATGTGGTTTAGCTGGGCCTCCTACATGTCCCCGGAAGTGTCGTGGCAGGTGCAAAAGCACCCGGCACGGTGCCTCAGATGGTGTGACCGTCCCATCACCGACTTCTCCATTCCGCCTTCGCACGTAGGGGTGGGAAACGTGCCACGTCCGGGCGGCTACGTTGAGGGAATCTTGCGGTGGGTTGTCCCGGACCTTGATACAAATGTACCCTATGTGCTGGGCTATACACCCAGGTTAAAATGGTCCATGCGGTCAAACCCCGTCCGGCGAAAGTCAAAGGCCGTAGCTATGCCCGGCTCCAACTCTTGATAAGGGTTAGACTGTAGACGGTGTGGTTGGGGGGTATCTTATGCCGCCTGGTCTTGTCGCTGCCCTCCTACACGTCTGAAGTGTCGGTGGCGTGTTGCAAGCACCGCCGGCAGGGTCGCAGTGGTGTGACCCCCATCACCTGGCGTCACCGCCGCCGTCGCACGAGGGGGGACTGTGCCACGTCGGGCAGTAACAGAGGGAATCTTTCGGTGGGTTCTTTCCCGGACCTTGATACAAAGTGTCCTATGTGTGGTGCTATCACCCCAGGTGAAACTGTCATGGTCAAACCTTCCGTCCGGCGAAAGTCAAAGGCGTAGACCGCCCGGTCAACGGTGCCAGGGTTAGACGGACGGGTGTAGTTTGTGGTAGCTATGCCGCCAGTGTTTAGCTGGGCCCTCCTACTGTCCGGAAGTGCGGTGGCAAGTGGCAATCACCCGGCACGGTGCTCAGATGGTGACCTCCCTCACCGCGTCGTAGCCCGTCCGTTCGCACGGAGGGGTGGAACGGCCACGTCGGGCGTAACAGATGGAACTTGCGTTGGTTTCTGCCCGTGACATTGATCAAGTTTACCTATAGCTGGGCTATTAATCACACTTCCCTTGTGAACATGTCCATCATCAAACCTCGTCCGGCGAAAGTCAAATGCGTAGACCGCTGCGGGGGGGGGGTCAACCGGTGTCTAGGGTTAGACGGGACGGGTGTAAGTTTTGGGGGGTAGCTTGCCACCAGGTGTTTAGCTGGGGCCCCTCTACATTCCGTAAGTGCGGTGGCAGTTGTCAAGCCCCGCCGTGTGCTCATGGTGTGACCTCCTCACCAACGTCGCCGCCGCGTCGCACGGAGGGGTGTAACGCCAACGTCTGGGCGGTACCGGAGGGATCTTGCGGTGGGTTGTGGCCCGGACCTTGCATACAAAGTGTACCTATGTGCTGGGCTTATCACACCCAGGTGAAAAAGTCCATCGGTCAAACCCCGTCCGGCAAAAGTCAAAGGCGAGCTATGCCCGGTCACCTCTCGTAGGGTTCGACGGGACGGGTGTAGTTTTGGGGGGGTAGCTATGCCGTGGTCTTTCGCTGGCCCTCCTACACGTTCCTGAAAAGTGCGGTGGCGGGTGCAAGCACCGGCAGGGTGCTCAGTGGTGGTGACCCCCATCACCGGCGTCACCGCCCGCCGTCGCACGGGGGGAATGGCCACGCGGGCATATAACAGAGGGAATCTTTGGCGGTGGGTTCTGCCCGGACCTTGATACAAAGTGTACCTATTGCGGGGCTCTAACACCCAGGTGAAAATGTCCATATTCGGTCAAAAAACCTCGTCCGGCGAAAGTCAAAAGCGTAGACCGCCCGGCAACGGTGCCCCAGGGTTACGACGGACAGGTGTAGTTTGGGGTAGCTATGCTGCAAGTTGTTTATCTGGGCCCTCCTACTGTCCGGAAGTCGGTGTCAGGTGCAAGCAACCGGCAACGGTGCTCAGTGGTGTGACCTCCCTCACCGCACTCGCCGTCGCCAGTCGCAACGAGGGGTGGACGGCCACGTCGGGGCGTTAACGGAGGGCAACTTGCGGTGGGTTTCTTGCCCGGACCTTGATACAAAGTGTACCTATGACTGGGCTATCACACCCAGGTGAAATGTCCATCTTGCAACCTCGTTTCGGGGCGCGAAAGTCAAGGCGTGACCCGCCCCGGGTTCAACGGTGCCAGGGTGAGACGGGACGGTGATTTTTTGTTTTTGGGGGGTACTATGCCGCCAGGTGTTTTAGCTGGGCCCTCCTACATGTTCGCGGAAGTGCGTTGGCAGGTGCAATCAACCCCGGCACGGTGCTCAGTGGTGTGAACTCCCTCACCGACGTCCGCCAGCCCGGCCGTCGCCTAGGGGTGGAAACGGCCACGTCGGGCGGTAACGGAGGGAATCTTGCGGTGGGTTGTGCCCGACCCTTGATACAAAGGTAACCTATGTGCTTGGGCTATCACACCCAGGTGAAATGTCCATCGGTCAACCCGTCCGGCGAAAGTCCAAGGCGTAGCTATATGCCCGTGTCACTCTCGTAGGGTTTCGACGGACGGGTGTTAGTTTTTGGGTGGGGTAGTATGCCGCACAGGGTCTTCGCTGGCCCGCTACACTCTGAAAGTGCCGTGGCGGGTGCAAGCGCCCGCACGGTGCTCAGTGTGTGACCCCCATCACCGACGTCACCGCCAACAACACGCCGTCGTACGGAGGGGGAACGGCCACGTCGGGCAGTAACGGAGGGATATTGGGTGGGTTTCTGCCCGGACCTTGATACAAAGTGTACCTATGTGCTGGGCTATCACACCAGGTGAAAATATCCATCGTCAAACCTCGTCCGGCGAAAGCGTCAAAGCGTAGACGCCCCGTTTCACCGGTGCCAGGGTTAGACTGATGGTGTAGTTTAAGGGGGGTAGCTATGCCGCCATATATTTATCTGGGCCCTCCTACATGTCCGGAAGTGCGGTGCAGTGCAAGCACCCGCACGGTGCTCAGTGGTGTGACCCTCCCTCACCGACGTCCGCCGCCGCCGTCGGCACGGAGGGGTGGAACGGCCACGTCGGGCGGTAACGGAGGGAATCTTGCGGTGGGTTCTCTGCCCGTACCTTGATACAAAGTGTAACCTATTTGCTGGTGCTATCACACCCATTTGAAAATGTCCATCGGTCAAACCGCCTCTTCCTGCTAACTTCCAATGCTCTTATCGCCCTCCCTTTCACCTTTTCCGATGGTTAGACGGGCGGGTGTTTTGGGGGGTAGCTATGGCCCCGCCACAGGTGTTTCAGCTGGGCCCGTCTACATGTCCGGAGTGCGGTGGCAGGTGCAAGCACCCGACACGGGCCCAGTGGTGTGACCTCCCTCACCGACGTCGCCGCCGCCGTCGCACGGAGGGTGGGACCGGCCACCGTCGGGCGTGGTAAGGAGGGAATCTTGCGGTGGGTTGTGCCCGACCTTGATACAAGTGTACGCTATGTGCGGGGCTAATCAATAACCCGGTGAAATGTCATCGGTCACACCTCGTCCGGGGAAAGTCAAGGCGTAGGCCCGCCCGGTCAACGGTGCCATAGGGTTGAGGGAATGGGTGTAGTTTGGGGTATCTAGCCGCCAGGTGTTTATAGCTGGGCCCTCCCTACTGTCCGGAAGTGCGGTGGGCAGGTGCAAGCACCCGGCACTGTGCTCAGTGGTGTGACCTCCCTCAACCGACGTCGCCGCCGCCTCGCCCGGAGGGGTGGAACTTCCGTCGGTGCGGTAACGGAGGCATCTTGCGGTGGGGTTGTGCCCGGACCCTTGATACAAAGTGTAACCTATGGTGCTGGTCTTATCACACCCAGGTGAAATGTCCATCAGTCAACCCCGTCCGGCGAAAGTCCAAAGGCGTAGCTATTCCCGTCACTCTCGTGGTTATACGGGACGGGTTAGTTTTGGGGGGGTAGCTATGCCGCGAGGTCTTTCGCCTGGTCCCTCCTACTGTCTGAAAGTGTCGGTGGCGGGTGCAAGGACTGAATGTTCTCAGTGGTGTGCCCCCATCACCGACGTCCCCGCCTGCCGTCGCACGAGGGGGAACGGCCACTTCGGGCAGTACCGGAGGGAATCTTGCGGTGGGTTCTGGCCGAACCTGAATCACTTGTACCTATGTGCTGGGCTTCACACCCAGGTGAAAATGGTCCCTCGGTCACAAACCTCGTCCGGCGAAAGTCACAGGCGTAGACGCCCGGTCACGGTGCCAGGGTTAGCCGGGACTTGTGTAGTTTGGGGGGTAAGCTATGCCGCCAGGTGTTTTAGCTGGGCCCTCCCCTACATGTCCGGAAAGCGGTGGCAGGGGCAAGCACCCCGGCCACGGTGCTCAGTGGTGTGGAACCTCCCTCACCCGACGTCGCAGGCCGCCTCCCTCCGTTACCGCCCGACGTGGCCGTTCCACCCCTCCGTGCGACGGCGGCGGCGACGTCGGTGAGGGAGGTCACACCACTGAGCACCGTGCCGGGTGCTTGCACCTGCCACCGCACTTCCGGACATGTAGGAGGGCCCAGCTAAATATCTGGCGGCATAGCTACCCCCCAAACTACACCCATCCCGTCTAACCCTGGCACCGTTGACCGGGCGGTCTACGCCTTTGACTTTCGCCGGACGAGGTTTGACCGATGGATATTTTCACCTGGGTGTGATAGCCCAGCACATAGGTACACTTTGTATCAAGGTCCGGGCAGAACCCACCACAAGATTCCCTCCGTTACTGCCCGACGTGGCCGTTCCCCCCTCCGTACGACGGCGGCGGTGACGTCGGTGATGGGGGTCACACCACTGAGCACCGTGCCGGGTGCTTGCACCCGCCACGGCACTTTCAGATGTGTAGTAGGGCCAGCGAAAGACCTGGCGGCATAGCTACCCCCCC